>VBSM01001265.1:7942922-7976161 GCA_008086735.1 Cheirogaleus medius | reverse complement strand
CCATAGTGGCTGTACTAATTTATATTCCCACAAAAAGTGTACAAGGGTTGCCTTTTCTCCACATCCTTGCCAACATTTATCTTTTGTTTCCCTGATAATAGCCTTTCTAACAGGTGTGAGGTGCTATCTTATTTTATTAATTTGCATTTCTCTGATGATTAGTGATGTTGAGCATTTTTAATATATCTGTCACCCATTTGTGTGTCTTTTTTTGAGAAATGTCTATTCATTCTCTTTGCCCATTTTTAATTGAGGTACTTAATTTCTGCTGTAGAGTTGAGTTTATTATATATTTTGGGTAGTGACCCATTTTCAGCTACATGATTTGCAAATATTTTCCCCGACTTCTAACTTCCAAATGGTGTTCTGGCATGGTCCTTCTCAGGCAGGCTGTGCTGGCAGGAAACTGTGGGGAGTGCAGTTTGCTCAAGGCTCAGGCCTACAGCAGCTGGCTGCAGGATGGTGGGCACCATCCTGCATACACACCAGAAAACCTGCTTTCCCTGCCCCTCCCCAGCCTGGAGGGTGCTGCAGCCACATCAAGCCCAAATACAGCCCAGGGGTAGGACACAGCCCAGTGTCAAACTCTCAAAATGGTACCTTGGACCTGTGACCAGAAAGGTTGGGTCCTCACCCAGGCAGGCATTGTGAGCAAGAAACTGTGAAAATTGCTGTCTGCACTGTCTAAGTCTCATTAGTAGCCCAGAGTAGTGTGGTGGGGACCTTCCCAGGGGTGCACTGGAGCATCTTGGCTCCTCTATCCCTCCTGGGAGCTGTGTAGTGGCTGTAGGTGTGGCTGTGGTTCCCAGGTATCTAGGCTCTCAGAATGGCACCTGGCTCAATCTGCTTTGGCTCAGATGGCTGTGGGATTCCACATGAGTTCCCTTCCTAAAACAACATCTCTGTACCACCTCCAAGCAGCTCCCTATGTTAGGCTTGAGATCTGCATGGGTCAGAGGTTCTCTTGTAGCCAAGATCATAAAAGCTCATCTTGGAGAGTGGAGCCCTGGGGGCTTCTCTTGTACTGTTTCACTGTGTCTAGGAATTTTTCCCACCTGTTAGCCAGCAAGTTGCCCTGAATCTTCTCCTTATCCACTTTTGGTGGCTTCTGTCACTTCTCTGGTAAATCTTAGCATTCTTTCCTAGATGATGTGTTTGAAATGTGAGAATCTGTTTACTATTCTAATTATTCTCCATGGAAGAGGCATGTACTAGTGTCTAGTCAACCATCTTGATCTGGGTCTTCATTTTGAAGGCCAATTGATTGATCTTTTCTATTATTATTTTTTATTTCTCTTATTTTTACTCTGATCTGTATTATTTCTTTTCTTCTTATGTTTTTGGACTTACTTTGTTCTTCTCTTCCTAGTTCCTTGAGGAGTAAAGTTAGGTTGTTTATTTGAGATCTTCATTCTTTTTTTTTTTTTTTTGAAACAGAATCTCACACTGTTGCCCAGGCTAGAGTGCTGTGGCGTCAGCCTAGCTCACAGCAACCTCAAACGCCTGGGCTCAAGCAATCCTCCTGCCTCAGCCTTGCGAGTAGCTGGTACTAAAGGCATACGCCACCATACCCGACTAATTTTTCTCTATATATTTTTAGTTGTCCAGCTAATTTCTTTCTATTTTTTTTAGTAGAGGCAGGGTCTTTTGCTCAGGCTGGTCTCGAACTCATGAGCTCAAACAGTCCACCCCCTTCAGTTTCCCTGAGTGCTAAGATTACAGGTGTGACCCACTGTGCCCAGCCTTCATTTTTAATATAGGCATTTATTGTTATAAATTTCCTCTTAAAATTGCTTTTGCTATGTCCCATAAGTTTTGGTATATTGAGTTTCTATTTTGTTTGTCTCAAGATTTTATTTTTATTTTACTTTTTATTTGTTCTTGACCTATTTGTTGTTTTGGAGTGTGCTGTTTAATTTCCACATATCTGTTAATTTTCATATTTTCTTTCTGTTATTGATCTTTAGTTTCATTACATTGTTTGGAAAAGACACTTGATATGATTTCAGTCTTCTTGAATTTGTCAAGACTTGTTTTGTGGCCTAAAGTATAATCTATGCTGGAGAATGTTACCTGTGTGCTTCAAAACAATGTGTATTTTGCTGCTGTTGGATGGAATGTTCTGTACATGTCTATATGGGTTTGTTTGTTCTATAGTATTGTTCAAGGCCACTGTTTTCTTATTGATTTTTCTGTTTGGATGATCTGTCCGTTGCTGAAGGTGGGGTATGTAAGCCCCCTACTATTATTATTTATCTGTTAATATTTGCTTTATATATTTAGGTGTTCCAATGTTGAATACATATATATTTGCAGTTGTTATATTCTCTTAATAATTTGTCCCCATTATCATTATATAAAGCTTCCTTTTTCTTTTGTGATTGTTTTTGATTTAAAGTCTATTTTATCTTATAAAAGTATAACCACCCTTGCTGTCTTTTGGTTACCATTTTCATAGAATAGTTGAAACACTTTGCTTTCAGCCTATGTGCATCCTCAAAATGAGTCTCTTGTAGGTAGCCTATAGTTGGATCATGCTTTTTTATCTATTAAGTTACCATATGTCTTTTGACTGGAGAAGTTAATCCATTTAAATTTAAAGTAATTATTAATAGGCAATAACTTTCTATTGCTATTTTGTTGTTTTTTGACTGTTTTGTAGTTCTTGTGTTCCTTTCTTCCTTTCTTGCTATGTTTCTTTGTGATTAAATGTTTGTCTCTAGTGATATGTTTTCTTTCTTCTTATCTTTTGTGTATCTACTACAGATTTTTGTGTGTGTGATTACCATGAGGCTAAATAAAATGTCTTATAACAAGCTATTTTAAGCTAATAACAACTTAACTTTGATCACATACAAAAATCCTCTACCTTGCAACTCTTCCTACTTCCACATTTTATGTAATTTGTGTCATCTTTTATATATCATGCGTCCTTTACCAATAATTGTGAATATAGTTATTTTTAATACTTTTGTCTTTTAACTTTTATGATAGAGTTAAGAGTATTTTATGCACCACCATTACAGTATTAGAGTATTCTGGTTCATTAGGCTTTATAGAATCCTGTCAAGTTTTTCATTCCAACATCTTTATCTACCACAGACACTTTAAGTACCTTGGGATTGACTGGGTCATATGGCTTAAGTGACAGAGCAGCTTTTATGACAACCTGAATCCATTGAAAAGAGCACTTTTGTCCTCGCCCCCTTTCACATAATTCAGTGAATAATTTTAAGGAGCATACAAGAATAAAATATGTTTTCTCACAGATCCAATGAGGCCAAGTAGTACCTGTGTTTCTTTTTTTAGTGATAGGGGATGTCAGGTGTATCAGTTTGTTCTTTAACTTGAAAAGATTACCTTACTGTATTCTAGACTGCTAGACCCTTTGCATTTCACCGAAGTTGCAGGTTCTTTAATTGTATAAAATTTTCTTCTCAGACTTTGGCACACATATGCCTCACCAATGTCTAATCAGTATATTAATCTCAATACAGAAGATCAATACTTTGTCCTTTGGAATGAAAGATGATCAACATCCCTACAAACTAGATTGTGACCAAAGCCTAGAGAGTTGTCATAGCCCTATGGTAAGGAAGCAAAGGAGTATTTTCACAGACGGATGAAACAAGATTGAATTTGGTAGTCTTTGTTAAAGGGTAGAAACTAAAACCAAACAAATAGACAATAAAAGAATAAGCACTTGCTATATCAATGGCCAGATACCAGATACCAGATGAGGTTGGTAGAAAAGTCACTTCTAGAACAGCAGCTATAATGGAGTAATTGTGTCATTAAGTTTGTTATAACCCACTCATTCTCCAAGATATATCTGTCTTCTACACAGGACAATTAGAGATGTTAAAGAGGAATGCACTGTGAATCACTACTTTTGTAATCTTTGATATTTAAGGAGAATTCCTCTAGAAATTTGATGTTGCTTTCAACATAGAGAACATTTAAAAGACTTCAACTTTACCTTTTCTATCATAATAGCTCTCATTTCACAAGTTCATAAACCATGTGGGTATTTGGTCAGTTGCTAAATATGTTGATTTCCACAATATATTAATGAACTTGGAAAATCACCACAGAATGAGAGATGGTATAACAGGGTTCCTCCACAGAAGAACCCAGCCTCTCCTCCATTCACAGAGCCCTGGATATTTGAACTGATTAAATATGAAAATACAAGTAGGGACCATGACCCTCTGTTGTAGTAATTTATTTCAACAGACATGAATATTTTCATTTTTGCTTTTATAAATTAAGGAAGATTTTAGTAGGCTTCCCATTTCTTTTAGACTTAGAGATGATCCATTATTCATAACTAAGGATTTCTCAGACAATTGTCACTGCTATGATCTATATGCTAGCATACAGTCCATTATGGTAACTATGCCTATCTTTACTCTGGTTGTATGATGCCAATGTTTTGCCCTTGCCATTCTGCGATCTCATCTTTCTGATTTATGTCAGGGACCCTGTTATGAAAGCAGCATTTCCCACTGTAATTCCTGGACTACAGATTACAGGCCCAAACATCAATGTGGTTTTGGAAGCTTATATGAAGTGAGTATCCTACAGGCCCTTCTGTGGTACATAATGAGAAGGTAGGTTAGGAAGCAATCTGTTATAAATCTACCCCAACAGTTCTATATCCCAAAGCCTTTATATTTTTTTTCATACAACAGTAAGGAAATGTTGGCATCTCAACTTCATTCAAAGTATTCTATCATCATGCCATGTCTATAGACGATGTCATGTTGGTGGAAGTTGTCCCACAATGGAAACCACCATGTTAGTTAGTGGGTGCTGCAATGTCTATAGAAGTCACTAAATCTGACTGCCACCCCAACTGGCTTTCCAAAGAGACCAGGAGCCTCTAATTCTCAACTGCCTTTCAAATTTCATGTGAGTTTTTCTCACTGGTTAACTCTAAGCTGGACTCATATAGGAGAAGAAGTATTGGAAAAATTACTGATCTTAATTCTTTCAAATTTTATTTTCCTGCCTATATATGGATTCTTTATTTTTTCCCTTAGTTTTTGTCACATACTCTTTCTCTTTGCGTGACTAATAGTTACTTTTGAATAAAACATTTTACAGGTTTCAGACAATGTTGCCACCTTCCAACAAGAGCTCACGCTTTGCTCATCACTTTGATTTAAAGTGACTGATCAAATAAAAAAGGGACAGATACAGTAGAGGATAGGCAGCAGATTTGGTAAGATTCAGTTTAATTCTGTTTTATTCTTTTTATATTTTTTATTTCCCTGTTCCTAGAGCATAGGCCTCTAGGGATCCCAACCAAGAATCTAGTTTATCCCTAATAGTCCTCTTTCTGGCATGTTATAAACATTAATCTTTTGTCTTTCCTAGCTTGACAAGATTGCAAAAATCTCTGTCACATTTTCATATGGTTTTTGCTTAGCATTTTATCTTCTTTTGTGGGCAGCTGCAAATTTCAGCCAAGGCTTTGAGGGGAATATTGGCTGTGAGTCAGGCTCAACTATCCCCTCTTCCCTTTCCTCTTAGACATTGACCACTGATGTTCCAAATTTTGTCTCTCTAGCCTGATTAGACTACCCATATTTCAGCTGTTTTCTTCTCTGCCCCAGAAGTAGGTCTCTTCCGGAGGCATTCCCAGATTCTCAGCCTTTTGTGTGGTGCCCAGAATCAGAAGAAGCCTCCAGGCAAGACTACAGCTTCAGAATGTAAGCACATTTCCCAATGGTTATCCCTTTATGAAATCTTGGTCTGTCCAATCCATGACTTCAGCAGCTTTCTGATGATTTTATTCTATTTTATTCACTTTTTTATTGTTGTTTATTTTTTATAGTTTTTCAGGATTACTTTTTGGGAGAGAGTAATCGCCTACTGTAAGTTTCTCCAACAAAAAGCCAAGCTTAGATGCGTTATTGATTTTGATCAGTATTTTCAGCATTGTTATTACTCACAACTTGATTCTATATTCATAGCTCACCAGGATGACATAAAAGCGCCTATTTTCCATCAGTGTGGTTAGCATTAGATATTATTAAAAATAGTTTTTACTATTTGCCAAAGAAAAGAATAAAACATTATCTTAAAATTGTTTTCATTTGTCTTTTCATGCCTTATATAGTGAAGTTGAACATCTGTTCTTTCTTTTTTTCTTTCTTTTGCCTTTTGAATTTCTGTTTCATTGAAATGACAGCTTATGCTATTTGTACAGATTTGTTGGATTCTGTTTATAGGTTTGTTTCTTTTGGTTTGGGGTTAATTATTTATTTATTCATCCTTTTTAATACCAATGTACATGTGCTTTCTTTATATTGCAAATGTTAAAAGTTTTCAATATTTTTTTAACTTCAAAATGTTAAGTGGCTACAAATGCTTTTGTTAAACAGACACACACACACACACATACACTTCAACAAAACATTTTGTGCATGATAAATACAATGCTATCTGTCAATTAAAAAATAATATAAAAATTTTAAGAATAATTTTTTGCTTGAATCTTCTATATGCTAGTTAACTAAAATAAAGATTTAATAGTTTCTCAAGTATAAATTTTAAAATATATATATTAGGTACCCCAAAATTTAATACTCAAGATAAAAGTAATTGTTAAATGTATTAATATGAGTATAATCAATCAAAATTGCTTGATCATGTACATAAAATAGACTAGGTGAATTCAGCTCAGCAGCATGGTGTTTTCTTAAGGCAATTGGAAAAATCGATCTTGACTTCCTTTGTTTGATGAAGAATTCAGTAAAACTGGCAATAACTAAGCTGTCTTTTGTAATTGAAAAAAGAAAATAATTGTTTTATTATAGATACTTCTTGTCAGCTTTCATCTATATTTATACTAAATATTACAGTTTAAGAAGCAATTCTAGGAATTGTGTATCTTTGTTCTTGCTTCAGGTAGTAGATAAGCATAACCTCCAAGTCATGTGCATCCTGAAATGCTTTGATTCTATCTGTCCCCTCTTCACACCCTTCTTACTTTTATTTTCTTCTTCTTCTTCTTCCTCCTCCTCCCTTCTTTAGCTTTATCTTCTCTTACTTCTTTCATCTATTTCTTTTCTTCCTCTTCACCAATATCAAAGTTCTATCCAATTTCATATAGGCACATATATATTCCCCAAAGAACATATCAAGCATGATTAATCAGGAAGATCCATATTGATTATGCACTTTTAGTTATTGCATATCATACAAATAACTCAGAAAAATTAAACAAAAGTAGCATTTTCACTAATTGTGGGAAACAACTTTATTGGATACTTATTTTTGACTACACACCCTACTTTGAAGATTATATCATTTAATCCATGCCACAAATATATTAGTCATATATTTGCATCCACATTTGTCAATGAGAAAAATTATTATCAGTGAGGTTAAATAGAGTCACATATTTCACATAGGTAAGTAACTTTACTGGATAAGGTTGCTTTTAAGCTTCATGTAAAAAATATCTGAATTATATTCCCTTAGGTATTTAATAAGATATTGTCTCACATCTGAAAAATCTGGCGGTAGACAGTTCTAGGACTGGATGAGCAGTTCAGCGATGCCATGAAGGTCAAGCTGAAGACACCCTTATGTAATGCCTTTCTCAGTAGCTGGGTATTTTACTCAGGCTTGTGGCCCACCAAGTCACGTTATCACTGAGGTTTCTATTAGCAAGTCCTAAATTCAGAGATGGGAAGCATTAGAATACCTGGATGACAAGAGTGTGCATATATTACAATTATCTTCTTTTCATGAAGGAGAAAGCCTTTCTTTGGATCCCAGTAGAAAACATCTTATATTTTATTGGTCAACACTAGGGAATGTGGCTACTCCTAGTTGGAAATGAATCTGGAAAACTGAAGCTTTGGTGTTTTGTGCATCATTCGTGAAAGGCAAGCTTTGCAAGCATAGAGAATTGAGAGAAGAGTTGTGAGATAGGCACCTGCATTACGTGCCACAGGTTTATAACAGGAATTCCAGATTAAGGTTTTCTAATGTTAGAGGCCCTGCTATGTACACCAGAATAAATATTCAATAATAGATTATTTGGGGCTATTTTTAATAATGTCTAGATACTTCATTATTGCTGCAGACTATGATATATGTTCTTCAACATCTAAGTTCTGTGTAGTGGCAATTGTGTTTGATCTTTATAATTGATGATTAAATATGTACTGATAATCAAATACCAATTTATAATTAAAATAAACTGCAAATTTGATTTAATTTCACTCCTCTCCAACTCTGCCAGTGTTTGTTTCTCCCTGAAAAAGTTTCTATTATCTGAATGTTACTCACATACAAAAAAAAATTTACAATTTTTTCTTTACAGAGAATTGCAGTCAAAATCACTGTGTGCACACTCATATCAGACAGTGCCATTCATTTACCCCAATCCTGCAAAGGGTTCCCATGTTATTCAGCGTAAAAGCCCACTTCCTTATCGGGGCTTACAATGTCCCTTCCAATATGAGATCCTCCATTACCACTCTGATTTCTTCTTCCTATAGCTCACTCCTCCACAGCCACCTGGTCTCTTGTTCATGCTGAGCATTCCAGAGGTGTTGCTGCCTCAGGGCACTGCCTGGGAAGCTCTTCTGTAATGTATACACACTGCTACACTCTCATTTTTCAGGTCTTTACTCAAATGTTACTCTCTCTATGAAACCTGCTATGACCACCTATATAAAACAGAACCATCCACCAAGTGACTCCCTATCTTCTTTTTCTGCTTTGATTTACTTCATTCCACTTAGCACTTCCCAGAATAACAAATCTTTTAGTTGTGTATTTTGTTCATATTCTTTCTCTTCCTACTAAAATGCAATCTCCATAAATGGAGATAGTTTTGTCTTTCTAATCCACTACTCTATTCTCAGCATCTAGAAGAAGCCGTGAAATATAGTAAGTGCTCAATAAAAATGTATCAAACATGTATCAAAACATTAAAAATGTTTAATGAAATCAACAACAATGACAGCAACAATTTATAGAAAGGTTTTCAAGAAGAAAGTTTGTTTAGATGGAGTAACTTGAAAATTCAAATCATGTAAATCACTGGCATCAAAAATGTGAAGGGGAGGCTGGTGAAAATTATAAATAACCAAAAGCTTTAAGTTTTCCAATCTCCTTCTTTAGTGATGACAAAGTAATAATATTTACTCCTCAGAAGTAGCAGGTGGATTGTGATACATTTTTTTCCTGTGCAACAAAGTATTTCAGAATTATCATTATCTATGACTTAGATGCAAATTTATCAAAATATGGAGCAATTCACTGAATTAATTCAAACAAAATAGAAAACATGCACACACATACAAGTTTATAATTTCCTGGACAACAGAATTCTTCCATCTCTCTAAAGATAGCCTAGGACTCAGACGAGTACAACCCTAATGGACTTTCATATAATATTCTACAGAAAATGTATGCAAACTACTGATGCTGAGGTTTCTGAAATTATACTAATTCCTGTCCTTTCTGAGTCATAATTGCATAAGTCTCTTCCCTATAGACATCACATTTCTTCCAAATCATTTATCATTTAAATTAGTCAATGTTAGTTTATAGTGCCATCAAAAGAACCCTAACGTATTTATATTATAGAAAATATTGTTTTTTTAAAAACTTTTCATTTAACTTATTCAGTGCAACACAGACAATAACTTAACACTAGGAATCAGGTTGCAATTGATCAAAGAGAGGTGGAGTACAATGAAAAGAAGATAAAAATAAGAAAAAATCTCATAAAGAAATATTTTGACAATCATATAGAATAACTAACTTAATCTTAGTTAACTATAAATTTTCATATTTTTAGACATTCTTTAGTTTCTTATTAGCTGTTTCTCACATGAACTGAATCGTTAATTTATGCTACAGAAATACACTTCTGTTTTGGAATTCTCCTTTAACCTGAAATACCTCACTCAACATCCTGGACTTTATTCAAACCTGGCTTTCCCCTAGATATTATCTATCTTGCAATCCTCTCTAGGGATGGCTGCTCCTACTTCCACATTCCATACACCTTAGATTTGGGAAGCAGTGTAGGTTTTCTCCTCATTACTCAATCACACCCAAATAATCATCCACCTTCCTTTGGAGGGTTTTACTATGTGATCTATCACTCGTATTTTGTTTATTGGCTTCTATGATCAACTCCATTATTAAGTGGAGATTTCAGTATATGGCATTCCATTTTACCCTCCTCAAATTCCATGCAGACAATACATACATACCCTGACCTGCCAGTTCTATGACCTTTTTATTTCCACACATTTTATTTTTCATTCCACTACTGCCACCAATGACTATGACTACACTTTAGACTTCCTCGGGTTGTGAAATGGCTCCTTTTCTAAAACCAAACTTAGAAATCCCTCTCGGCACAACTTTTCACTTTTCTTGATTACTTGTTTAATTTTGACACCATCCGGGTTCTACATTAGTAGGTTCTACGTATTCATTGATTTCCCTAATTTTGTTGTATCCCTCTTCTCTGCTACCTTTCCTAGATATGAAAACCTATCACACCAAATTATGTCTTGACATTATCTACTAAATTTCTAATTGGTTTTCCATCATGCCTACCAGGATGAAACTCTAGTCCCAAGGGGATCCATGTTTATTGACCCTAATTGCTGGCTTTCTGTCCAGTATATCTGGAAACAGTCACACAACTGAGCATACTAATGTCAATACTACCTTAGTCTTGAGAAATAAAAATAAAATCCTAAGTCCTGAGGAGACCCCAAAGAAACTTTAAAACTGAGTTGCCAAAAATGACCAGATGAGAAATCAGACATGCCTCCCCTATATCCATCCCTTGCAAACCACCATTCAGCTTTCTTCCTAAGGGCAAAAGAAAAATCAGCTCTTTGGAAAGACTTGATCCACCACTGATTTCAATCAACCACCTAATGCTGCCCCTCCCTTTTTATAGTTTTTACATGAGAACTGACCAGCATTCCCTCCTGATAAGAGACCACAGAGAGAGTGGTTTTCACCAGTCTATGGAGGCTGCATACCTTTGTGTCCTCTGCCTCACCCTTTGACATCAGAGGGCTGAAAACTCCACTCTGGGACTATGATTATCATCCATTTTTTGAACATGGGTTCCATGAAGGAGCATGAAGCTCAATTGCACATGTGTATGTTTGTCAACAAGCACATATGCAAGATGGCCACCTACAGGCTGGGAACCCTTGTAAGAAATAAAGCTCTCCTTTCCAAATTTATGGACCTCATCATTCTTCAGTTGACAGTCTCATGATCGTTGTCTTCATATGAGTGCCCAGTACTACCTGGCTCATAATGTATTACCCTAGTCACCACAGTCTCACCTTATCCATAATTGCTATTTTACATTATATTGTTTTAACCTTCTTCTAATCTTCTAACTTTATACTTCTCTTTTTATACCTAGAAAACTGACTCACTTCATACTCCATTTATAAAATAGAAAACATATCATAGGAATTTGTTTTAGAATACTTAATTATAGATGCCATTGTACTTCTAATCTTTTACACAAACCATGAGATGAGAACATCAGGTTAGAGACAGCATATACAGCATGAGTTAATAGTGACTGTCTTCCTGCATTAGGACTTATGTGTGTTTTATGTTGTAATTCATAAATTAGATATTTCTAATCATAAAAATAATAAAACAATTGTGTATTTTGAAAACAAATGTGGCCATGGATTATAAGTGGCAATTTAAAATTATAGACTCAAACATAAAGAGATTCCAATAATTACAATGGGAATAAAAATTTATATTTGATCCTTATAATAACCTTTTGTTTTTAACTCTAGTTAGGTGTTCAGACAAGACTTTTTTTGTCACAAAGTTTCAAATATTTCAGTTTTCACCTGTTTGTTTATGAATACTAAAATCCTTCTTCTCTTTCAGCCACTTTAAAAATGCATTTATAATGATGATATATCAGATAAATTTATAATAAAAATTAAATCGTGGCTTCTCTATTCTCCCTTCATGATCTTTTCACCTTCACATTTCCTATGATCATTCCTATCAACTACACTCTTCCATCACTATCATTGACTAACCTTATGGCATGCTGCTTATGGATTAATTTACTAAGCCATCTGTTTGATTTCCATAGTCTAAATATTTCGACATCATATGCCGTGGCATTAAACTGCATTTATTCAGTCAGGAGCATTAGTTTAATCTGCAAAAGATGCAGCAATTTGTCTGGAAATTCCAGCTGGCATAATGCAAACATCAGCACCAGGCAGATGATTTTTGATCCACACAGATGAGTGTAATCCTCTTTTTATTATACTTATTTATGTTTTTCTTCTGTATTTTATGGCTTTATTACCACTGTGCTTTGATCTCACTTTTTTGATACTGCCATAATATGGCACAACATTTTATCTAGTGAAATTATCAGCTATTCTCTCTGGATAGAAGATCATGATTTTGAGGGGCTAATAGAGGTATGAAGAGAAAATCTGACTTAAATTCTCTTGTCTGATAGGCTTTTAATTTTGGAATTTTTATGCTAAACTCAATAATTTAATTGACTTAAAGCTTTATAAGCATTACCATTAAGCACTGTTCTCAAATGCCCTCTCTTCTTATTCAAATTATTTTCAATATAAGGCCATTTATTCCTTGGTGATTGGGTTGGCACCCATGGAAAATCATTGCTAGGCCAGTCACTCTTCATCACCTATAGTGTAGTTTCTCAGCCTCAGAAATATGGCCATTTGGAGCAGGAAGTTTTTTATCATGATGTCACTGCCCTGTGCATCATAGGTTGTTTGGAAGCATCTCAGATATGTATCCACTGGATGTCAGTAGCACCATTACCCCAGTGTGACCAACAAAAATGTCTGTGATATTGACAATTGTCCATTAGCAGGAGAGAGAAAAATCACCTCTAGCTGAGAACTGGATGAGTATAGGTGAGTGTAAAAATGTGGAAATACACCAGGGATCATTGTTACAATCAACTAGTTACAGGGGGTCTGTACGTGAAATTTAATGGTATATGGTTATATATGCTTCAAGATCCCTTTTGAAAATCAGTTGCTAGTTTTCCTTCTTTTTTTCCTGTCCATTTTTTCTGTACTTTTAAGACCTGTTCTGACTTGTGCCTATGTTTAGTTAAACAGTTTCTTCCTAGTTCTTGAGTCCCAGGTTCTACCATGTATCTTGGTGCTGCTAATTGCAATTTCCCCTTTATCTTCTCTGAATGACTTTAGAATTTGCTTCCTGCTTCAGTCTATTTACAGGCACAAACTCTGCCATTACATTCCCCACTAATGGCTAGATTCCTATAACCTGCCATCAGAATTTCCCTGAATGCCTCTTAAAAATTCCAATAGCACTTACTAACCAGTTATATGAAATTTTATGTAAGAATTGTTTTCAAGATCCACAACACTTCATCACAAGCAATTGAGGCACCCAAGAAAAGAATTAATCACCTACTAAATTTTTATTACTGGGTAGATGTTCTTTGGAAAATCCAAAGGTAAATATGCCCTACACCCCGTCATGGGATTGCCACGCCAATTTCCATTTTTTTTATTAATCCAATCTATCAGACCTCCATGTATTTATTTCATACATAGATGCTAATGTCCTAAAATATAACACATAAAAAAATAAAGTACTTTGGGGAAATATCATTTTGCAATAATTCCTGTTTTCTCTCCTCCTTCGCTTATTTATATAAGCGTTTCCTCATTCTCTCACACATTCCAAACTTTTTATTTAGACCTTACTATATTTCATACACTTTGCTAAAAGCTGCAGTTAAACGGTAAAAAAAAAAAAAAAAAAAAAAAAAAAAAAAAAAAAAAAAAAAAGCCATCTTCCTTGCTGTCTAAAAACTTCAGTAGAAGCTAGCAGTAAACGTGCATTGCAGTACAGGACGACATGTGAGCTAGTAGGAGTAGAAAGTGCCAGGGAAGAAAAAAGGGAAGAGCATTTGTTTTTCTTCACTTCTTCTGTTTATATTTTACTTGTTTCAAAACAAAATTGATGTTGAAACTTGGAAAGAAGGATAAATGGTGTTTAGACAAATAAAGAAATCGAAGAACATCATTCTAGCCCCAAGGGATAGCATACCCAAAAGCTTAAAAATTACTTGGGGCAGAGCACATTTTTAAAAAATGAAAGAAGTTCAATATGGCTAGACCTTAAAGTGTACAAAAGGAGATGGAAGGAGTACATGAAAATGGAAGAAACCAGATTACAGTGACATACTTTACATAGGAGAATTGGATTTTATTTTGAGGATAAAGATGAACCATTTAACTGAAATGGGGGGAGGGAGTATTTTAGAAATATGAGTTTGCTATTGCAGGTGAATTGCAGAGGCAGGAAAACCACTAAAAATACTGTTTTAATATTGCTTATTATAGAGCAATTCCAATAACCTTCTTTCATGAAATTCCTCTATTTACAAATTATTTTAACATGTAGACCAAAGTATATATTTATTTCTGCCAACTTGAGTCATGCTTTGAATGATCTTTTCCTTAAGGGTCCTAATGTTGATGGCATAATGTTAGCAGTGGGGTGAGGTCTTCCCCATACCTACGGTTTACTCTCATGTATAGGAAGCTTCATCACATATTACCGTTGGCCCATTTCCTGACTCATATGTTCTGTTATGAATGTAAAGTACCCACCATAAGCAAAGGGGTCTTCTCTGTTAGCACATTTTCCTGAAATATGAACAAATTCTCAAAGACAGTTTCATTAGAAATGAAGGCAGCATTTTCATTTCGCTTTTGAATTATTTCTTTAGGTTTTTATATCATTTATATCTTACTTGTTCTAAAACTCCAGTGAAGAAGAGAATTGTTTTTGTGTCTATTTGAACTTCCCCAAATAATACTTTCTAATAAAATCTAAGCATATCATATGGGACGGGACTATATGTACTCTAATAGTTGACTTTACTTTCATTCACACACACACACACACACACACACAAAGTATCAAACAAGTCCTTTAAATTAATCACGTGACCAAAAAGCTTCATTTATATCTC
Source organism: Cheirogaleus medius (assembly GCA_008086735.1). Classification (NCBI taxonomy): domain Eukaryota; kingdom Metazoa; phylum Chordata; class Mammalia; order Primates; family Cheirogaleidae; genus Cheirogaleus; species Cheirogaleus medius. The sequence continues at coordinate 7,961,103 of VBSM01001265.1, read as the reverse complement.
CACCCTCCCCAAACGTAGATTGCCTAACAGAAAAAAAGGCACAAGACTTATTTGTTTGTATTTGTTTTATGAAGGTAAATTAAATTTATTATTATAGAAAATATAAAATGTTCATGAATCATTAAAATATGCAGTTTTGGAGATAATCATTTTCTTTATCATTCAAAATGAACTTTAATTTGGGTTTGTTAATGTTTAATATGAAGAGTCTAACGTTTTTTAAGACCAAACGAAGTTACTTTCACTATCCAAAGTAAAATGGTACAATCCTCACATAAGTGCATTTAATTCTGAAAATGTAATTATGAGAACTTAATGAGAAGAAAGTCAAATTAATTGCCTTACTGCTTCTTTTTTTTTCCCAGTATCCTTGAAAAACCTTATTTTGATATTGATGACATTCAGTTGAAGACTAATTACTACAATTTTAAGCTGGTATTAATTATCTTTAAAAAAATAAAGCAAAAGTACTGCTCCTTAAATTCAGTTTTTTTTTTTCTGTTTGGAATAAAAGATTAAAATCTTAAACTTCTTAGTAAATGTGAATTTAAGCTTGATCCATACTTATTTACTGCATTATCTCTCTTTTTTTTTTTTTTTTTTTTTTTTTTTTTTTTGAGACAGAGTCTTGCTCTTGCCCTTGGTAGAGTGCAGTGACATCATCATAGCTCACTGCAACCTCAAACTCCTGGGCTCAAATGATCCTCCTGCCTCAGCCTCCCCAGTAGCTGGGACTACAGGAGCGTGCCACCACATCTGGCTAATTTTTTCTATTTTTAGTATAGATGGGGGTCTCACTCTTGCTCAGGCCTTGAACTCCTGACCTCAAGCAGTCCTCCCACCTCCGCATCCCAGAGTGCTGGGATTACAGGCGTGAGCCACCACTCCTGGCCTGCATTATCTCTGCATGAACTCATGTTTTCACATGCTATTTCTGCTATAGAAGGTATGTAGTGAACAGCATTTGAGAAAGTTTTGTTTCCTTTTATTCTTACAACTATAGTCTCCTATATGTTGTTACTTTATTTGCCTGACAATTAGGTTGTATTGTATGCCTCTCAAATGTTTTTTATATATAATAATTAAAATATATAATGTATGTGCTAAAGTCATAAAGCAAACTTTCAAACTTTAAGATTAATAATAAATAATTGTTTTATATTTTATCTCCTGTGTTTTTTCCTCCTCTTTTTTATATAAATTCTTTACATCTAGGTGCTCAGTGGTCCCCATTCACATTAGATTTTTCATAAACTATGAACTCAGTAGAATTTCCAGTGTGACCATTCATCATTTTACCCCAAGATACAAGAAACAGAACATACCCAGAATGTTTAGATCTCTTTTTTCCTCTGCCAGGAATACCTTTCTTCAAATCTGTGTACCAGGTTTGTTTTTGCTCATCTTTCAAATCAAAACACAAATGTGCTCCTTTATGAATTTTTCCTGGAGTGCTGGCCCTCTACTCCTGGCTTCTCCACTGCAGTGTCTAGTTCGGTCTAGTAATAGCACTTTCACAATGCAATGCAATAATTTTGTTGCAAGTCTGTCCTTTCTAGACAATTAACTTTGTAGTGAAGGATAGTTCTCTACTTAGTTTTGAAGGTAAATGGCTTAATATATAACATGCATAGATATTGTTTGTTGAAATTAAAGATATATATAGTCTTATGCTACTTTCAACCAGATATCTGGTATCAGGCATTGTGTGTGTCAAGATCAATGTGGTACCACTTTCAGGGATATTTACATTTGAATTTCTGTTTCTAAATTAGGAATTTAATCATTTATGTCCTCTTCAATAAATGCATAACACTGATGGAAGAAGTAAAAAGGTATCTGGAATAGCAGTAAAAAGCCATCAGTAGGCTTAACCTAGTTGCCTATATTTACCTTTAATTATTGTCCCCCTAATTATTCTGAAACAAAATAGTTTAGTCCTGTGTTTACTCAAATTCATATTCACTCAAATTAATATTCATATATAAAACATGTTTTATCAGAACTTAATAATCTCTGCCTATTATATCAAATATGAAGATATTTACATATAAAAATAAGTGCTGGGCAAATTAATGTCAAAGAATAAATACAGAAAATATTGAAATAAAAATGTTAACTATCTTGCCATAGAATTACCCTAACCATCCTTGAACCATGTTGTAGGAGTCAGCTTCATTCTCATAGCTGGGCGTGTCATCTACCATATCTTCTCTATCCAACACCAGCTCCTACACTAGAAAAGTTCTCTGGTTGGTTTTGGACCAACCCAGTCTTCTCCCATTTCTTGGCTGTAGTTCTCTAGAATAACTGGAGAATGTTCTGGAAATGTAACATGTTGAGATAAGGAGAGACTGACTAAAACAGCTCGAGTCTATTTTAGTCCTCCCTAAAAGCAGAATGTCCTTTAACACTTTGACCCATCATGTCACATCACTGCAAGGTATAAAACCCAGGGCAGGTCACTTTTGCTAAGGTCCCTCAGCTGTGGTGCAAGTGAGGTTCATGCAAATGAGACTTCACCCCAGGAAGCTTTCCTGAGCCTTGGAGAATTGGCTTGCAATGAATCTTAGGCTTCTGTTGTCCCTTGCCCCCTATCTGTAAGTAGTAAACCCACTTCATATAAGTAGCTGTATGTGAGGGTGTTCTGACTCATTGCACTCTGACAAGTTAGTGCACTATGAACCTGCTTCACATCTACCACTCAGTAAGTATGAGACATAATCTCCCTCCCACAATCCCATCTTTCCATAGTGAGACAATGTTTGATAAAATTACCATTTTTCTTGAAGAGATAGTAGTGCTCTCACTAACTTATATAGTTGTCTTCCCTGTTCCAATTGTTGTCAGCTCAAAGTTAGAATTATTCAATATTAAGTAGTACAAAATGTTTGTACCCCCAAAATATCCTGAATTTTAAAAAGTAGTACCATATATGTAGTAATAAATTGTATAATGGCATTTCTAATAAAGAATGTATTCTAGTTTGTACGTTAAATGAAGCTTTCGATTAGCCTATTAAATATATTCATCTGTAACTTTTCATTATATAGATATTAATAAATATATAAACTATATTTTAAATAATATGTTGTATTGAGAATATAGTAATAAACAAGACACACAAAATTTTATTCTCCTAATGAAGAGAACAAAAACAAGAAAAAATAACAACTATGCCAATATACTTAAATAATATACTTATAGATTATAATTGCATTGAAAGAAATAAGCAGATTCCTCAGATATGTAGTAATAGGTAGAACATCTTGTTTACATGGGCTTGCCATGAAAAGATTTTCTGAGAAGTGACATTAGACCTAGGATGAAAAGTTGACAGCAAGGCGAAACTCCAGGACTGAGGAAAAAGGGGGACACATTCCCAAACAAAAAGAGCAACAGCAAAATCACCATAACAGAAACCAGCTTGGCGTGCTTAACAATTAGAGGATAAGCCAATGATGCTGGGTTATATTGACAAGACAAATGATTGGGTATATGGCTAGAGAGTTAGATAGCAGCAAGATCATGATAAAATTCTAGAGTTTTCCCAAACACAGTGAGAACCCATCAAATGGTGTCAAACAGGGGTATGGTGAAATCTAATTTTGTTTTATTGTAATTAATTTAGAAGCTGTGATATAAATGAATTTGAATTTGGAAAAAGAAACGTAGGATCAGATATTATTTGGAAGACAATAGAGGAATGAGGATATCTTAAAAGCTAACAAGTGGTAATGGGAATGCAAGAAATGCTTTTGAGTTAGTTATGACAAAACTTACTGATGAAATATGTATTTCAATAAATATAAGCTATGACAACAGGGATGATTCCTAGATTTTTGGATGAAATAATTGAGTGAAGGGTATGGATTTTTTACTTCAGTTTTATACAGATTATCAATATCATTTCCAGTATGCATCTATAAATGTATGTGTGTATGTGTATATATTTTTATTTAAAGTGCTCTAATCTATAGGACTTTTCCCACCTCTCAATATTAGAGGAAAGTATTAGAGAGAATATACTTTCTTGGAAAACTTTAATATATAAGGATACTTAAAGTATCATCTATTTTAGCCAAAATCCCAGTACAGTTTAGCTCTCCTTATTGGTGGGTTCCACACCCATGGATTCTGCCAATCACATATTGAAAATGTTTGAAAAAAATTGATCGTTTGTACTGAACGTGTACAGACTATATTTTCTTGTCCTTATTCCCTAAACAATACAGTATAACAACTATTTCCACAGCATTTGCATTATGTTAAGTATTATAAGTAATCTAGAGATGATTTAAAGTATATAAGAGAATGTGCACAGGTTTATAGAAATTCTACCTCATTTTATATCAGAGACTTGAGCATCTGTGGATTTGGCTATCCCTGAAAGTTCATGAAACCAATCCCCCATAGACACCAAGGGACAACTATACACTTCTTACAAATTTTTTGTGTTCTTTATTAAATTTGAAGGATTATTTGCAAATTAAAGATTTATAAAATTTAATTTTTCAATAAATATTTAGGAAATTTACTGTAGGAATCCATGAATATATGCATATAATATAACCAGAATAAAGTACTATGACTTCATACAGATCCCAAAATTTATAAATGCCCAGATAATTGAGAGTTAATCTGAAAATGTTGATGATTTACGCATGAATGCAGGTAATGAGGATGAAAAAAGAAGCAATGAAACTATTAAGTCCTTGAGTAATGTTTGCAAAAATAACTGTGTGATAAGAGTCAGGTATTATGGAAGCAAAACAAAATTCTAGATATACTTTTTAAATATGTGTGTGTATATATATGTATATATATGATACAGATCACTGGGGAGAATTATTCCTATGAGATATCAAATAACACTAAAGTGTTATTAGTTTATTTATATGCTGCAGGTAACTTTTTACAAATTACTTTTGAATGAATCTTATTTATAAACAATAAGTAATTTTTCTGTCCTTTTAAAATTTATTTTTCTGTGATATTTGTTAAGATTACAAATCAAATATAATCATTATCTAGTTGACATGAGTGTATTATACACTTTCTCTTTGAATTCATAGATCTATTTCATAGCAAGCCTCCACCAAGCAGCAATAATAAAAAATCAAGTGTACCTGAGACACTTGAATTTTATGTAATTTTTAAATCATTATATATGTGGAGAATATATGCCTCTATATAAGGATAAAAAAGATTTATCCTTTCTTTTTCTTGACTTTGAAAAGGTTTTAAATATTTCCAAATATGTCTCTTTTAATCTATATGTTGTATGTAAACTAGCGGTCCCCAACCTATTTGGCACCAAGGAACAGTTTCATGGAGGACAGTTTTTTCATGGACAGGGGGGTGAGGGGATTGCGGGGAGGTAGAGCTCAGGCAGTGATGTGAGTGATGGGGAGTGGCTGTAAATACAGATGAAGCTTCTCTGGCTAGCCCACCGCTCACCTCCTGCTGTGCAGCTCAGTTCCTTAGTTTCATGGAAGACAATTTTTCCATGTGCCTGGGCGATACTGTATGTGGCTCTGTGGCCCTGTTCCTAACTGGCCACAGACCAGTACTGGTCCACAGCTTGGGGTTTGGGGACTGCAGATATAAACAATTCCAAGTCATATGTCTGTTTTTTGCTAAATATTTAATGCCTTACAATTTTTTTTCTATTTTTATATTGAAATTTACATATAGAAATGCATGAAAAAATATTGTTAAATGACATACAAGTTTGGGGAAAAATTATGCATTGTCTCATTGTCAAAATAAGGGCATCATTAAACGTGTGGCATATTTTTTGATTTTTTTCAATGTGAATTATATTATTTCCTTCAACATAATCATAAAGAAAGATTTTTTAAATTATTTGTGTTACATTAACTTTTATATCATAAACCAATTTTATGTTATAATATGGTCTTAGAAATATTCTTAATGATTGTTCTGTAACATTAAAAATTATTTTAAATGTCAATATTAAACTTATAGTAACTTTATAACTGGTCCTATTGAGCAGGTCTCATACACTGTATATTCCTCTCTTTAAATTTAATTCTTCATATTAAAGCTTTTTAAAAAATGTTAGTTATTATCTAACACTGAGTAAAAATATTTTTCAGATTAAATGTTATCAATAAAGACAACTCCTGCAAAGTCTACTTTTCCTCCAGTCTTTCCAATGAAATAACTAAGTCTTTTGTCAGTTAAGATTATAAGTAGACATCAGCAGTTCTGAATCTATGGATATTGCATACCATGTGTGTTGAGATGGAGGAGGGAGGCCACTCTCTTGAGATTTTCTGATACACCAAAGTCCATTTCACCACCTGCTGCTGTGCTGAGATCATAGGTCCTCAAGTGAAGCTACTGAAGTTCCAGTCCTACTTCTGCTCCTTACAGGCAGTGTAACTGAGATACATCATGCAACGTCTTATAAAACCTCAATTTTCTGAACTATCAAGTGGGAAAAGAAATTATACTTCTCTCATCTAAGTGTAAGAATGAATGGATGCAATGTGCTTGAATAGTTGTTAATTATTAGTATGCCTTTACCAGTACCAAGACAATTATTATTTGCATTGTTATTATTAAATTACATTTTATATCCAGAAAGTAAAGCCAAAAATTAGGTTGGAACCACTGGACAGAACCAATATTTAACCTATTCTTTTTTCTGATAAACAATCCTAGTTGAGTATGTGCAATGAGAAGTTTGTTTCATGTTATTAAATATAATATGATTTTAAAGATATTTAAATTAAATTTTAATTACAAAACTAATGAATATAGGTTTCATATGTAAAGAAAGAACATAAATATTTAAAAATAAAATTAACATACTACGCATTTGCACCACCATAACTATCTTATTTTACTTCACTTTAGTATATTTTCTATGCATATGCATAATTAATCATTTTGATGTCATTAAATTGAGAATTATACATAGTGATTTTTACCTTATATAACTTTTGAGAAAACTTATTTTTAACTTTGCTTTTATTTTTATCATATGGTTTAAATATAATCTAATCACCAATATTGGAGAACTTTTTGTTTTTAAATATTTTATTATTATAAAAATCCCAAGAGTAAGTATACCTGTACACAAATGTAGTATTTTTCAAATTTTTGCTTATATTTAAAGTAGAAGAAAATTAATTGATTTTAAAAGTTTATTGGAAGAGGGGGTAGGGGGTTGATTTTGTATTGCTAAATTGCCCTTCAAAATACTGTGCAATTTATACTCCCATTCCTATTATGTAAGATTGAATGTCTTTATTTTCATTAAATTCATATGATTAAAAAAATAGGTGAGATTTTGGATGCTCCAAATGGAGGAAACAACTTAAAATAATAGCAAATTAGTTGAAATATATGTATCTATAAATATGAGAAACTATAGACAGGGCATCAGCAGGTATGACAAATCAATAATTTCATTAGAAAGCAGATTATATGTGAAAGAACCATTACCTCAGTGGAGAAAGCTATAGGCAAAAGCTTTACAGAGTGGAAAGATTGAGCAAAAGGCCAAATTGTCCTCTGAATTCTAGTGAGGTACAGAATTTGAAGTATCAGGTCCTAAGAGGTAAAATTGAGGTAAAGATCAGAAAATGGTGGTGTTAATTGGGAATTTATGTATAGAAAAAGTGGCTCTTTCTCCTCTTTAGCTTCGTGCCCCTAATGGCTGAGTGGTTATCCTTTGAGCAATGAATGAGAAGGGTTATCTCTAAAAAGTCCAACTGCCTCGAGGGAGGAGGGCGGGCATGGGCAATATACATAACTGTAATATTTGTACCCCCATAATATGCTGAAATAAATAAAAAAAAAGAACTTAAAAAATGTAAATGGATAACTAAGAATGAGGAGCCACAGAGAAAGGTCTAATATCAGCCAAGTTCATATCAGGAAGTGAGAAACCAAGGATATGGGAATTCTTTTTGAAGTACTGAAATGGCAAAAAGAGAACACTGAGGTAATACTATTGGTAACTGCAAAAACAGCTACCACTTTGAGGGATGGAGTAAAAAGAGTGGAAAGAAAAGATTCCATAAAAAAGACATCTGTACTAGAATGTTTATAGCAGCACAATTCACAATTGCAAAGACGTGGAAACAACTCAAGTGCCCATCAATACATGAGTGGATTAATAAAATGTGGTATATGTATACCATGGAGTTCTACTCAGCCACAAAAAACAATGGTAATATAGCACCTATTGTATTATCCTGGATGGAGCTGGAGACCATCCTACTAAGTAAAATATCACAAGAATGGCAAAAAAGCACCACATATACTCACCATCAAATGGGTACTAACTGAGCAACACTTAAGTCCACATATAGTAATAGCATTCATCCGGTGTCGGACAGATGGGAGGGGGGAGGAGGAGATAGGTATATTCATACCTAATGGGTGCGGTGTGCACTGTCTGGGGGATGGACACACTTGAAGCTCTGACTCGGGTGGGGCAAAGGCAATATACACAACCTAAACATTTGTATCCCCATAATATGCTGAAATAAAAATAAATAAATAAATAAATAAATAGGAAAAAAAGAGTGGAAAGATGTTAAAGTTATGAGAATCTAGAATTTTGAAAGAAGAACTCTGTAATATCTGAAGAGAAGCTGTTACCCAGTGGATGTGGGACTCAGATCTTTAAGGAAGAAGCACTGTCTTGCTGCTCCTGGGCTCTAAGAAGGGGAAGAATAAGAATGATTCTAACACATGGAAAAAAACAGCAACAACATCAACAACAGAAACTCATGGTCGAAGAATAACCAGGCATACCAAACTAAGGCAAGCACGAAAATGAGATTTATTGAGGGGAGAGAGAGAGGATTATACAGCAAGAGCAAGATATAGGTTTACAGAGCAAGATACATATGCCTCCGATGTCAACCATACCAATTGACACAGTAAAGAAAGAGAGAGAGACCTTGGTTATGGTCTGGGTCTTGTTTTATAGTGTCCGGATGGGGACCTTTCCATGGTTCAGACGTCACCATGGAACCACTTTGATTGGACAGTTGGGAGTTATATAACCTGAGTCTCACTGTGCATGCAGATCTCCCATGAGCCTCTCTGAAAGCCCATTTGGAGGGGTGAACCACACCTACTTTCATCTCTAGGAGACCTGGAAACCCTCAGTATCTACCTAACTATTCCACCCTTTTATATGATATAAATCATATTCGCATTATTCTTAGGCATTTCTTTAAAACGTCCTATTTGTCATATAGATTATCTTACATACAGACCACAGCTGCCATCAAAATGGTTTTGAACCATAACTGAGCTTTGGAGAACTCTTTCCCCCACGTCCCAGTTGTTCCCCTGATTTTCATCCTGGCTTAACTCTTTTCTTTTGATGTGACCTTGGAGAAAACCATTAACTCTCTAAGTTCCAGATTCCTAGTCTACAAAATTCAAAAATGAAACTGGATCTCTACTGTTCCTTTAACATCTGTCAGATTTCTTTTGCTAGTAGATCATGTAGGTCACATTCTGTATGGAATACAAAAACATATCCTGGAAAGTTAATACAATGTGGAATTAACAATACCTAATCAAAGGAAGGAGAATTATTCATAAAGTTTAACTCTGAAATACACAGAGAAACATGTCACCCCCAAATGAGTGATCTCTTATTGTAGATTATAAGTAGTTTTAGCTCCAATGGAAGGAGAGCAGTATATTCTTTGTCTAAAACATATTCAACCAAGTTGAAAATAAAAACATTAAATGGAAAATAAAGTATATAAAGATAACTTAAAAAATCCTATCTTAACAAATAAATTATACATATTTCACAAAAGGTGTTATTATTCTGGTTCACCAAGATTAAAATGTTAATCATTCTGTTTTCTATCTCTCATCTGAATTTTGAGCCACTAAATATTTTCAGTGGGGAATTGTTCTAGTTTCTTACATTGAAACATATTTTCAACATTACTATTATTATAAATGACTTGATTTTCTATTTCACATTCGACAATAAGTTGCTTTTTCCACCAAAAATATGATTTTGATGTATTTTTAAACCAATTTACCATTGAAGATTTAGATTTATTTCTAAATTTTTTTAATCACTTATAATAGAAAGATAGAAAAAAAGAGGAGGGGAGAAACAGAGAGAGAGAAAGAAGGAAGAAAGGAAGGAGGGGAGGAAGAAAAAAAAGAAGGAAAGAGGGAAGGAGGGAAAGAGAGAGAGAGAAAGAGAAAGAAAAACACTGAGATCAAAAGACCTGGACATAACCTTTGGTTCAGCTAGGTGTCTCAATATTTTGAAACAGAAAAACATTTACTCTTTAAATGCGTGTCATCTCTAGTGATAAGGACTTTCATTGGTCTTTAAAAATGCAAATACTCCCTGGCCTTTGGATGGTCTTCATTGAAAAGAAAGACAGTAACAGGTATAAGAAGGTGTTAACCAAAGAAGAAAGAACTTTGCTTATTACAGTTGAGATTTAACTTAGTGGGGGATGTCAGGGTATGAAGTTGGAGAAGATTCAGATCAAACTAGAGATATTAGTCAGGCAGAATTTTCTTGCTAATTAGGAAATATTCCCTCCTTCAACTGTACTTTGCTTTACAGCTATCAAGTCTTAACACTTTGCCCAATCCAGAACAACTATCTCATTAGTGCAGAGGCAGATAGCTCACCTCCACGTGTGTTCTGCTCTAGCTAAAAGTTGATTGCTTACAATTTATTAAAGATATTAAGCAAATAGAAGAAAATATGTTTTAGCTAATTGGTAAAAAAAATTGCTTAATGTGCAACTACGGATTTTTCTCTGGAATCTGACACTTTGTCTTATAGTGCAAAGTCACATTTGAAGTGGACTTAATTATCTGTCTCATTAAAAGTAGAAAGCTATATTTCAAGGTTAGTGTTCAGCAAGCACAGTGGCTATGGAGGTAAGAGGAAAAAATTACATTTGGTATTTCTGTGTGAGTTAATAAAACTTTTCCATTTCTATAAATTTAACATCTAATTTTCTGAGGCATGAGGAATATTGGTACTAATAAAAGGAGATTCAGTTTTACAGTTCCTTTTATTCTTAACAAATCAACTAATATTCATTTATTAGCACTCTATTGTGTACCAAAAAATGATAAAAGAAGTACAAAAATAATCTTTTCATGGGCTATATTCTAGCTGGGAAAGTAATGCCTACAGCTATACAGGAGGAAAAAATTCACTGTAAACTGAAGTTGATCAGAAAAATCTTTCTGCTAGAAAGCTTCTTTCTGCATAGCAAAGAAAGTGGAATGTTTGTATCAGAGAAATGATTGTAAAATAAATATAGGGATAAGTTTGGTATAGATGGTAGAGGTCAGTGCTATGGAAGAACTAGGAAATAAATGTCTTAGTGTATAAATTAGAATGTCTTCTTGAGAGTTAGTGGATAAAAATAATCTCAGATTTTTCTCAGAATTAAGTAAGGTTCTTATCATCTTATCATATATAAACATACACACACAACTCTCTCTGTCTCTCTCTACATACATATATACATGTATATATAAAACACAAGAGTAACGAGGGGTACTTAAAAGTATTTCATTTCCCAACTGCATGGACAAAAAGCAATTGTATAGTAAAGCACCATATGGTTGCATCTGTTGAGAAAGGTGCATTGTTAATTTCAGTTGTTGCACTGGTGAGCTTTCGAAATCATGTAATTAAAATAATACAGTAGAAAGGGTAAATTCAGTAAACTAAGAAAGGTAGACCCTTGAATTACAAAAGTAATTTCAATAGAATACAAAATAGCACTAGCATGATATGTGTATAAGATATAACTTTATAAATGATGACATAATCTCAAATTTCTATGGTATCATTAGCCTGAAGAAATATTATATCTATATTTATATGTAAAGAATCATTTAGGAAGAAATTTATAGTTAATTCTAACTTTAAGTTCTACTCTTTTTTTGTTAAGAAAGAAAGTGGGGGCAAGTTAGAAAGATAACTCTGAGTACTAATAAGGAAAGATATCTAAAGCATATGAATTTGACTAACATAATGCTACTAAATAGCAAAATAGTGTCTATAGAGTTTAAGTAGCTTCTCTTACAGAATGGAATCAGAAGAGATCTTAGTTTATGTGGTTTAAGGGAAATAGTGTGCATACATTCTTCAGCCTATGCTCTGAACAGGGTTAAAAGTTTATATTTTATATACTAACTCTTGCCTTACTAAATGCAATAATTTAATTTCCTATACACAAACCCGAATAATATAAGGAAGAGCTATATGCATTCATAACATGTGCCTTAAATTATTATCATGTAGAATTTAAATGCCAAGCTCTTAATTTGCATTCTTCTGATGTGAGTACTAAAACACTGAAATTGGTAAACATTATACAATAATTTTCTTCAAATGATGTAATTAGCCAAAATCTGCAACTCTGTAAATAATTATTTTGAATATAATACACCTTTTAAATCACTTATCACGTACAGATATGGGATATAGAAATGCAGCAAAATTCATGAAATCACATCATATATTCGAGACTCTATACATTCCTTTTTGGAATTTCATCTACTGAGAAAATCAAGGGAAAACCATGCAAATTATTTAGGCTTTTACCTCTGCTCTTAACAAAGACCCCAAAGAAAGAACAAAACTAGAACCCATGATTCCACTTATAAATTTTAGAGAACACAAGCGATTATCAGAGGTTTGGGACAATAAAGACAAATTGAATTAAGAAAAACAGATGGAGCAACTGAGTACAGATATGCTGACAGTTAATACTTTTCACAAGCATTCACAGAACTGCAGTTTCTTTTATAAATGTCACCTGGGGGAACAGATTTCCACAAGAAGTAAGAAATGGTAAGGAGAAGACCTTTCTGCTAACCTTTCATGTGGCAACAAGAAATGATATTTCAAGGAACTGATTTATAATTATGGTGAATAGCAGTGCTATAGCTCATCCACAACTAAAGCATGCATATTCATAGATTTGACAGTGACAAATGCTTTTGCAAAGGCTTTGCAGAGACACAAGGGGTAGATGATCTTCTCTATACCTATAAACCATGGCTTCAGCAACATTATATTCTATACCAGAAACCTTCAGTTAACAACCTAGTAGGTACTGGGTGTGGGACGGAGGGACATCAGGACTTATGTATATGTATATTTTTCCCAAGGATTATGACTTTGATTTGGTTTAATTTTTCTGACATTTTCTTCATCAAATTATAATCAGCAAAAAAATTGGCTGTATAAAAAGTTCATAATCATCAAGGTGAAACGAGGAAATGAGGCCTGTCTTCATTCATAGGGAAAATAAATATGTTTCAGATGGATAGTGAATGCAAAGTATCTTGCATTTCTCATTTTTTTCAACATTTCAACTCAGAGTATCTAAATACTCCAGTGTTTTAACCTCCAAATGCATATGATGGGAAGACAAGCTGTCTTTTCTGTCCAAATATGTTGTTGAAATAAACCAGCACTGGGTGACTATTCTATAGATAGGATATCAATAGAAAGTTATTTCTATTTTCTAAATAGAACTTTATGAAATATAAAATCACATTAAGAATTGAAGGAAAATCCACTTGCTACAGAGTGGATAACGATATGATTATCTTGCATGGAAGAGATCCATGCCAATATAGAAAATACTTTTAAAATATATGCTGTTCTCCCAGTTACTTTTACAAAGACTCATGAGAAAATGCCATGGACCAAACAAACAAACAAAAAAGGATAAAATGGTGATTTTTCTCCAATCTGTTCAACCCTGAAATTTCATCTGTTGGTGACAAATGGATCTATTCAGAGATTTTTACTCATTAGTAAAGATAATCCATAACACAGAGTATTTCCAGATAAGATAACATAAACTTAAACTGGTTGCTGTATTTAGGATATAAGAGTATGAGTTTGGGAGAGTTAGAATTAAAGCTCTGTCTTATTATGATGTGGCAATACAAAGACATTTTAAATAAAGATAATATTGGGAATGCATAAAATTTGGACATTAACAGTACTCAAATGCTTTCTATTTTTCAGGTTCCTATTATGGAAGATCAGGTTGATCTACTACCAGAAATACAATTAGAGGTTTTAGTACTTCTCATATTAAGGTCTGAGTGTTACTTCAAATTACTTTCCTAAACACATTTGGTATCTCGTAAATTCCACAGACAGGGAAAATAGAAAAGTTTTATAAAGTGTAAACTCAACTGTCATTGATAATAAAATTATTTCCCCTTGAAGTTCCTGCTTATAAAATTGTCTTGGGGAGAGAAAGAAAAATACTAGGTACTATGGCTCACTGTATATGGTTATTATTCCAATATTTATTGAGTTTCTAAAATGTACTAGAGTTTACAGGAAATAAAGTAGGCTGCACAATCCTAAAAAAAGAAAGGTAGAAAAATGTATGAGCCTTTAAAATAAGCATTTTCAAAGCAAAACTGTAGGCTGACAAGTGAGGAAAAAGAAATTAAAATGTAATAATAATCATCAAAATCACATAGCTATATCTTAGACATGTTTAACATGTGCAGTTTAACACATGTAATTTGATTAATTTAGGGCAAGCTTTTAGCTAATCTGCTATATTTATTGCTTGTCTTCTACTCAAAGCCTCAGATGTTCTAGCTCATTACATTGTTTGTGGGAATGTGGGTATGTGTTTGCCAGTTTCTAGTCCCAAGAGCCTGTGATATTTTATTCAAACAAACAGGCAAACATAATAAAATGGATTTACTGATAGAAATCACTAAAGGAATATACGAGTTAGTATGGTTAACTTTAGCTGAGGCAGTCGAAGAAGGTATTATTCTATAGAAGATGAGATCAGACAGGACTCATTTATGAAAAGATGTTTTCTAATGAGAAAGGAGTATAGAGACAGGATACATAACAGAGGCATGTGGTAGCAAAGTGATTTCAATAGATATTCATATTTCAATACACTGAAGGAAAAGAGTGCTGGAAAGGAAATAAACACTTATATAATCTCAGAGATGATATTATAGACTAATGAAAGTATTTTTCATTAGCCTATGATAGTCTAAAATATAATATGCTTGATAAGACCATGCAAACAACAATCTTTTTTACATGGATGGATACATGGACAGACATGTGGAAGGATGGATGGATGGATACATGGATTCATAATAAAATGGAACAAAAGTTGGATTTTTATCAATTAGATGATAATCAGTCACTGAAAAAGTCTAAGGACAGCAGATATATGGACAGACAAGCAATTTGCAGAATGGTCACTCTGTTTATCTGTGAGTTAAAAAAAAATAAAAGGAAGAACTGAAGAAGATGAAACCCGAGCCAAGAACAAAACTAAAGCCATAGAAATAACTTCAGTTAGAGATTAGTAAAGTATAAACATAAGGGGTGACATTAAGGAAAAAGAGAAGGTGTTTGTAGAAACTTTAGGAATTAGAATGCTCTGGAATTGGGCATTGAGTTGAAATGAAAAATGAGGAAGAATAAGGAAATGTCTGACTAGTCAATTTCTGGTCTGAATAACTGGGAAAGAAATAGTGGTGCCATCGACAAATTTTAAAAGTATGTGTGAGAAGATAACAAAATATAAGCATTTTTGATTATCTCATTTAGTATTGATAATAATCCTATGTATCATAAATATCAAAAAGAGTGTAAAACCTATGGGTACAGTTTAAGTTGCCATTATATAGTAGGCATTCAGATAACAATTAATTTGATTTGTAGTAGAATATTGCCAATACCTTAGAAACTCACTGTCTGCCCCTTCCAAATTGTTTGCCCCCATTTCAAAGTAAGGTAGCCACTATCCTGATTTTTGTAATAATAGTATTTCTAAAATTATAATATTTACTGTATATTAATTATACAGTATATTAATATTAATATAATATTAATATTAATAATACAGTATATTAATACTGTATATATTAAAATTATAATATTGCCTGTTTTTGAGCTTCCTATTTATAAAATCATGCCTGCTTATTTCATATAATATTATATTTGTAAGATTCATCCATGCTGTCCTATGAAATCCCATGTTATGAACATATCTCACAATCTACTACTGATTAACATTTCGATTGCTATGGATGCTTTGTACATTTTTTTATGACACAAATGTGAAAAATATCTCTAAGGGTGCACACCTAGGAATGAAATTGCTGAGTGATAGGGTATGTGCATATTCAATTTTATTAAGTGTTGCTTTAATGTTTTCCATAGTGGTATCCAAATTTTCATCCCTAATTACACATAGATGAAAGTTCTTGTTGATCTATAATCTCACTAGCACTTATTTTATGTTATTTCTTATTTGTTTTTGCTAAACTATTGGTTACACAATAGTACCTTATTTTTGTTTTATTTTGTATACACCTGGTTACTAATATATTAGCACAACTTTTAATATCTTCATAAACCACTTGGATTTCCTTTTCTGTGAAGAGCTTGTTCAGGCTATTTACTCTTTTTTGTTCCATTATTTGTTTTTTCTTACTGATTCATAGAAGTTATCAATATTTTATTAATCAATTAGTTATATTTTTCACAAATATTCTCTCCCACTTTGTGGCATATCTTTTTAAAAGTTTCATGTAGCATTTAACAGAACAGAGTTTCTTAATTCTAATATGGTTAAATTTATTAATCATATTTCTTTTAATAGTGTTTCTCTTACAGTATATAATTTAAGAATTTCTTCTCTATTCAGGAATATTAAGATAGTCTTCTGTTAGTCTTTAAAGATTTTAAGTTTCTTCATTTATATTTTTATCTTAAATCTAATTGAAATTTTATGGTGTAAAGAAAAAAATCCAATTTTCTATATAGTCATTTTTCCCCATAAGGAAAAGCAATTTTCCTAGCAGCATTTATTGAAAACTCAGAATTTTCATACTGATCTGCAATTCTCTCTTTTTCATACATTGTTTCCACATTTGGATGGTTACTTTCTGACCTATCCTGTGCATTTGGATTTTGTTAAATAATTTGTTCAAATTTTCTGTTATTGTTCCTTTTATAGGCTTGTTCTACCAACTACTGAGAAAGTTATGAAAAAATATCCCATTATCATTTTGTTTGCCTCCATGTCTCCCCATAACTCTATTAATCTTTATACATTTTGGGGCTATTTTTCAGGTACCTACAAATCTAAACTTATTATATATCTAGTTTGATTAATGATGTTGAATTGACCTTCATTATAGCTATAATTGCTATTATTTGAAAGTCCATTTCACCTGGTATTGTTACACTTATATCAATTTTTAGTTATACTTTGCCTAGTATATTTTTGGGTTTGCTCATTTTCTTTTACCCTTTTTATACAATTATACTTTTAATAAATCATTTATAAACAGTATAGAATTGAATTTTATTTATTCTCTTTTCCTTTTTAAAAAATCTATCTTAATAATGTTTTTCTTTTACAAGACTATTTGCCCATTTATATCTAACATAATTACTTATTACATTTATATTTTATAAATGTCTTCATATATATCATCTTATTTTGTGCAACTTGGTTCACCCACTATTTTCTTTTAATATTCTTTCTGGCCTTCACTTAAAAATATTGATTATATGTGTTTTCTTATTACAACCTGCCTTTCTGGTTTAAAATCAATAGTTTTCACCAAATAAATTTCCTAAGAATTACATAAAGTAATATTACATTTATAGTGAAATATAATGCTTATTAAAATAAAGTCAAGAACATCGAATTTTCATTTAGCACAAAACATTTGTCTCTTGAATTTTTCCCTTCTACATTGAACACAGACATGTTCAAGGTAATTTGGCAGCCATTTGAGAACATAAGCAGAAAGTTGAGTCATATTTTAAGAAAGGTTGAAAAAGCCTGTTTTTTGTGATAATGTTATAAAGCTCCTGTATCAGACTTGGGACTACCTACTAAGAGATTCTTACTATGCAGGAAAATAAAACTCTGATTTGGTTTAGTAAAGCAATATGTACTTGATACTGTTCCTAATTGATACATCAAAGGAGGCATTTGCATGCTAAATTAATATTAAAATAATAATTATTCAGTTTTACTTTCTAAGCTTCTTCTGTTTTGTGTGTGCTTTTCTAAATGACGGATCCCCAAACAACAAATGTTGGCGTGGATGCGGAGAGATAGGAACACTCCTACAT
>VBSM01001265.1:7923037-7942822 GCA_008086735.1 Cheirogaleus medius | reverse complement strand
AAAAAAAAAAAAAAAAAAGATTTGGAATCAAAGAATGTATGACCAGGTATTGCCACCACACAGCCTTGAATAAGCCCCAATATCTGTGACAGACTGTAATATTGTCTATCTAGATAATCGCAGCAGCTCCTGACTTAGTTCTTCCTGTCTGAGCCTGCCCTGTGGGTGGAGTAAAAGTCCTCCCCAGTGACAAGAGTCTTGGTCATGTGACTTGATTTTGTCAGTGCAAAATGAGAGGAAATGGCATATACACTATTTCTCAGAAGGAGCCTTAAGAACCATAACATGCTTCTATCAGTACTCTTTTTTCTGTGCCCAAACAAAAGCAATGTCCTGTGTATTCGTTTAACTAGTGTCCTAGAATAAAGAGTCAAAGCCACACACTTGATAAACCTGTGATCTAAGAGAAAAGTAAACCTGTGCGGATGGAAGCCACTAAGATTTTCATGTCATTTCTTATCACAGCATAACTTAGCTTTAAGCAGACCGATGAAGATTCTGAATACCACTCTGTGCAAGAACAATGCCTGTTTTCCTGTTTCCCAGACCACCGATTAGGACATAATAAAATAAGTTAAGCAACAATGCATTATCGCTCTAAAATACTATTAAAATGCTAAGCAATATCATTAGCAGCATAGCTCATTTCATTCCTAAAACATGCACATTTTCACAATTAAATTAGAGATAAAAAGTTATGCCAGCAGACATATTAGAGTTCACTAACCTTTTGAGTTTTCACATCTCTGCTTACATTATCCATCTGTTTCTGCATGCTGTCTACTATTTCCATGAAGCCTTTAACATATTAATTATAGTTATTTTAAATTTCCTGTCAGATAATTCCAACAGCTTTGTCATAATGTGAGTGTGTTTCTATGTCTTGCTTTTCTCTTCAGACAATACTTTTTCTTGCCATTTGGCATGCCCCTTGGTATTTTTTTTTGTTGTTGAAAGCTGGACATCTTGTATTAGGTAATAGGAATTGAGCTAAATGGACCTTTGTGTGAGGATTTATTTTAATCTGACTAGGAGTTGAGCTGTATTCAAATATTTATTGAGGCAGTAGTTTCTAGAAGCTTCAAATTCTTCTAGTGTTCTTGTTTTTGTTTCTACTCTTGACTTTGGATTTTCCTACATATTTCTCCAGAGGCAGTCTGTGTGTTGCAGCCCTTTTGGTTATAATCCACTGATGTTAAACTGAAGCCCTGTTTGTGTGGTATTAAGGATCCAGGGAAGAAAGCATTCTATAATCTGATGATGATATCTTTGGTTTTAGTGGATCTTGTCTCTGGCTTGTGACTTCAAAACTGTTTCTTTAGTGGTATAGCTTTTTTCTTTCCCTCTACTTTCTAACACAGAAAAGCTACAACAGGCTGGGGTGGGACCAATGCTCTTTCCTCAGCTGGGATAAGGCTCTGATAAAGCCTTTTACCCTGGAGAACAGACTTTTGCTTTGGAGAAGGCTGGTAGCATATTTCACAAAGATTAATCTTTCCTTCCCCCTGGTATGGCCATAAAGGGATCATTCTCTGACCTTACTCTTGAGAACCTGGTAATGTTTCTGGACGTAAAACTCATGGAAGGGTGGACCCTCCTAATACTGTGGCCCCAGAAGTTTCTCACTCTCACTCTCCTCATTTGGCCTCCAGTAATTTGTTTAATTGCCATATAAATATTCCTACCAGTTTATGGCCCTCAACTTCTGCTCTAGTTAAGCAGATCTTGACTCTGACTTTTTGAGTGTACCTAATCCTCCAGATTTCAAGGTACCAGTTTGCCCTGCCGCCTTAGTTCTCTGCTGGGTTCAAGAAAAGTCATTGGTTTCCAGTTTTTTTCATCTTATTCTTGCATGGATGGGAATGATGACTTCTAAGTTCTATTCAGGTTGTGGGTGAAACTGGAAGTCTGTCCATAACCTTTGGAAGTCCTGCATTTTTTCTCAGGTGTTTTCAGTGGCCATTTGAAACCAATATAAAAGGGTTTCTCAATATGTAATATTTTGACTAATTATTAATTAAGAATTTTTTTGTGTGTTTGAGATTTGTACCAAATTTTCTGTGTTATGTTGGATGCAAATGTATAAAATACCTGGTGTCTTAGAGTATAACTTGCATTTATAAGGATCATATTGGCACATCAAGACTTTGAAGTAAAATTAGACTCATATTGATGAGGAAAGCATAAAATGTATCAGCTTTCATTTGAAAATACCAAATATGTAGGTATATGTACATATATCTTATATGTAGATATAGTATATATATAATATTTATTTACATTTATGCTCAGAAATAGACCTTTCTATGCCTTGTATATGTTATGGAACTATAAAAATCAAACTAAAATAATAGTTAATTTCCATTATTCAGCTGGGGTTTATTACACTACTCTCTTCTTCTTTACTCATGAAGGCAACTTATCAATACAGATAATTTGAAAGTGCTATGATTGTTTTCTGAAATATCCTTTCCCCTGACTCTTCTCTTTTTTTACTAAGTCTACTATCAATTCAGTTCAGCAATAAAACATTGACTTAATTTGTCACTCCCCTCAGGACTACAACTTGTTCTTGTTCTTGTCTCATTCTAATCTTATTGTGTCAGAGAAAATGCTCTACAGTGTGGTTAATTGATGATAGTGAAATAAGTATTCTCAGTTATCGATTAAAATGAAAAGCAAACAGCCCTTTTCAAATTTCTGAAGCATATATATAGACCTTTTTGTTTAATTTTGCTATTTTTATTGGAAATTCATATGGATATATCATATGGTTTTATATACTTTGGTCACCTTAGATTGTCCTGACAATAATATGTACTGAAAAAAATTATACTCAAATGGAATAAAATAATGTGCATTTCTTTAGCACTGTTCTGTTTACTATACAAGCTAATAGCTTATATATATATATAAGTTTAAATAACTTAAAATTAAGTAACATTATAAATTAATTCCCAGTCTTATTAGATACATCACACACACACGCACACACATATATATAATAATATCAACTATTTCATTTATGAATGGGAGCATGATATTTTATAGCGATAGTACAAAGCATTTGACATACAGTAAGAACCTCTAGCACTTTCTGCAGGAAATTTCATGAAGCCCACGAAAAACAACATTAACCAATATAAGATCCTGTGTGCTTTATCTTTTCAATTAATTTTTCTGGCATCAGTATTTAAGAGATCCTGATTACTATTTTAATAATTATGCAAATCTAATACTTTGCCTCTGATTTCTGAGCTCCACGATTAACATCAGGTAAAGTGCTATGAAAGATAGGAGTGATTAAAATTTCCTACTGTAAATAATAAAGTGAAAGGCTATCATTTTACTTACCTGATTAAAATTGAGAGACTTAAAATGGAATTTTAGAACACTATTAGACTTCTTTTTAATAATGTTAAAGGAAAATTTAGAGTTAAATTGAAAGTAGTATTCTCACCAACAACTAACTGTTGTGATATTTAACCAAATGTACTCATTTAAAGCACAACATGAATAGAGTAAAATCAACTCAAAGATGTGAATGCATAGGAAGAGTATACAAATCCTGTAATAACATAATTTATGATTAAAATAACCTTAGAAAAATTTAGCAATGATAATTCATTCAAATTGTTGTGAAAAAATTAGTGAAATTAGGAGTAGATCCTTAAAAATACTGCTTCAATCAAACAATGATTTATAAATACCAAAAGGAATAAAATGAAGTTTTTATATGTATAAATGAGAACTCAACAAACATAAATGAAAATCAAGTACATGAAATCAGAAAAAAATACCTATAGTATAAAGTAATAATAGCAGAACCAGAGCCCTAGAAAATCAAATTGAAAAGAATATAAATAGATGGAAAGTGAATAACAGAGGTAATTGAATTCAAGGTAGCAGGAAATAAAAGAAGACAATTATAATTGGACACACAATGGCAAGTGCCTGCTTCAAAATGATATGACTTGAATTTGAGATGATGAAAATATAAACTATAATGACCAAACTGAAGTGAAAGATAATATAAAATGATGCTGTACTATCACAAGTGAATCAAAATAATATGCACTAAGATCAAGACGCAGAAATAAAGTAAATTGGGCAATGGACCAATGCAGGAAGCTGCACACACAATAAAAGGGCAGAATATGTTTGAACAGATGCATGAGGATAAATCTATATTGAAGAACAGAAATGAATAAGAATTATATCTACATATGATGTGTTATATCTAAATAATGAGAAATATGATGCTAAGTCTGTAAGTGCTTGATGGTAATAAAACTAAAATAAAGTACTATTTATACCATAATAAACAATTCTCTCAATTACATCGTTAAGAATGAAATATGATTAACTAAATGAGAAAACCAAAGCATTCTACCTAAAATTATATTTATTGACATAGTCAAAGCCTCATATAACTTGAATGTAGTAAATTGACTTGAGAAAATATGAATTATTAGATTAATATATCCACATAGAGCAATTTAGTAAAACAAGTAAAATTGTGGCAAATCACAGAAAGTAATGTTTCAGTAGTCTACAAAAATATTCTGCTGCTACTGTGTAAATTTTGTTCTGTTAATCAAGCAGGTATATATATTTTTAGTTAATTTGGATTAGTTTTGAATTCACAATATTTTTATTTTCATTTTATAGTGTAAACCAAAATATAGAAAAGGAAATAAAGGGAATAAGGAAAGGAGTGAAAGAGAGAGGGAGGAAAAAAAAGGAAGGAAGGGAGGGAGCAACATAAATAAAATGTGTACATTGACTTCCGCTATGTAAGTCTTTAAGAGTTCTGTTAAATGCATCTCAATTAATTTTCAACACTGTCAAATCTGTCAGAATACTATGTTATATATTTAAATCTCTTCCCCTGACAGAGAGGTCTTTCTTAGATTATTTTTTCTGATAGTTTCTATCTAGACCTTTCCTTCTGCCACATTAAAACTCTCTTAGCCTCTATTCTAGAAAATGCTTTACTTACGGTAGCAGATGTTTTTGGCCACAATAATTCATTTTCCTTAATTTTTTTAGTCACACTAATTCATTTTCCTTACTTTTTTTTTGCAGAGAACATTCTCTAATACTTTTGTTAGAATGTCTATATGAGAAATAATTTTTGACATTTTTAATGCTTACTTTTAAACTATCAAATCCTCCCACAAATTATTTTTGCTGTCATGAACTAATCTCATGTTAAGATTGTATACCCAGTAATGGATTATTGGCTATTTTTATTCAACTTTAATTTTGAATCTGCCTTTAATCACAGCCTCTCTGAATTGGTAGAGCACTTACAAATCTCATGGTAATATACTTACAGTTTAGAAAAGTACTTGCAAATTAACAAGGGGATTAGCTTTGAAAATTCTCATATTATTTCTTCAACTTATTGTTAAATAGGATGAAAATACAATATTGGTAATAATATGCATTACCATTTGTTGATTAATATGATGTGATGAGCACGGGGCACAGCCCACGTTATTTTCTCTGTATCACAGCGTTCGTCTCACTCTGCCTCCCTATTAAACAACTGCACCAAATGATTCTAGGCAACCTCTCAAAATGACTCACTATGACCAGAAGCAACCTTAAATTTGGCTAGGACCGGGGAGGAGTTGTGATTAGGAGTGGGGGGCCCAATAAACAGCACTGAAAGGGTAGTGTTAAGTATTGCTGCGGTGGAGTGAGAAATGTGAAATACCAAACCAGTTGTCATCAGAGGTGGTGTAGGATACCTACAGGAATATGGCTCCAACTTTAGAATAAAAAGCAAAATGAGGCTCTTACACACAATTTTCTTTAAAAAAAATGAGCTTTACAGAATTTGTCTGGGGAGGTAGATTTAGGGAAACACTGGTTTTAGGTAGTCATGTCTTTGAATCTTGAATGAATGACAACCTTTATAAAGTCCAAACCCAGTTTCCCCAACTGAGAAGTGTAAGTAATAGGTATCTGTTCCTAGCATCATGTAAATAGCTGGCACATACTACTCATTATTTGACCGATCTGCTATTTTTATACCTTGATTTCTTTTAATTGGATGCTATAATCATGACTTTAATCTATGATTCAAATTTCATTAAAGTGTTGTCTCTAAGTTTGGAATACCAAATTTATGCTATCCAAAATATGGAAAAGAGACATAAGCAATCACAAATTCAAAGCCATCTAAAGCTTACTTAATATTATAGAAGTTTTTTAGGTGTATATTAATTTTTAATTTAGTTTTATAATTTATAATATTTTTATGAATTATCTATAAAAATGAAAATGTTTCCTTCATTAATTAATATAAAAATTTCTTGTTCTTCCAAATCATATGATGTATATGTATTCACACACACATATGAAAATATAAATATATACACATTTAAGAATAAATTTTTAATTTATAAATAGAATCAATAATAGAGAACCTGGACTAATTTTTACTTCTATATTATTTATGAATAAAATGATTCTTAATTAAATCATATCAGTCCAATAATGAAAGGAATTATCTATTTACAAAGAAAGTATGCTTTCTTAATTATTTGCAAGTATTTTAGAAAAAATAAATTATTGAAGAATCTATCTATTCAAATAAGCAGTTTGCAAAATCACTATCAGGCAGATACTTAACTTGCTTAGAGTTACTTTATTATCATAAGCAATGCATTATATCTGCACTATGGGCTCTATACTCGAGCATTTTTACTAACTGCTCAAGAGATTTTTATTTTTCTGAAATATCTAAATTGTAAGACTTTATTAATGCTAAAAACTTACAGATATCTGGAAGGCCTTTCAAAATCCATAAACATTAGTGGTACATGTAGATTAAAATACAAACAAAACATGCTCTTCAGATATTTGTTTGATGTCCCAGTACTGGGCACCATACAGTAAGGCACAGCTGCTTTCCACCTGGCTTTCATATATTTTGTATCATTACAAGATATCATCTTCCTACCCTCTGCCACCATGATAATTTGTGGTTATCATGGAAGAATCAGCCTATGAAGGGTCCTTTTGTCCCAAATCAGAAGTGTGTATTTTGCAAGATTATTGCTATCCTTTAATTGTGAGCTTTTGCTGTCTAATGACATTCTACATGACATTTTTCCATTTTGGTATTCCCTAATGACTATTATCACAAGGTCAGATGAATGTTTATAAATTATACAAATGTAATAACATAATTAGGAGGAATAGTAATATATATGAAGACAACAAAATACATGCATTTTGTCATTTGTGACACTGTTTATTGTGGTTTTAAAACATGTTTTCAAATCCTTTGGCATCTTTCCCTTTGAGTATCTAATTCCTTTCCTCTTGCATATGGGAGTCTAATTTCTCCCCTTTTACCACTCTTAACGCCTAACTTCTAATGAATAGAACACTTTAGAAGTGATGCTTAGTGATTTTCAAGGTTACATAATAACGAGCCACTGTTGTTGTTGTATGTCACTGAGTTCAGGGTGTGTTTTTGTTTGTTTGTTTAGTTCATTGGTAGATTATCTGATCACTATTTAACAGATATAAAATTCAGAGTGAAAATCATGTGCTAAGTGAAATAAGTAAGTTGCAAAAAGACAAACACTGCATGATTTCACTTATTTGAGATGTTTAAAGTAGTCAAACTCATAGTAACAAAAAGTAGAATGGTGGTTTCCTGGAACTGGGAGGAAGTGCAGGAAGTGCGGACATGTTGCTTAATAAGTATAGGATTTCAGTCTTGTTAGATGAAGAAGTTCTTGAGATTGGTTGCACGACAATGTGAGTATACTTAGCACTACTGAACTGCACACTGAATCATGGTTAAGATGGTAAATGTTATGCTATATGTACTTTATCGCAATTAAAATCATAATAATTTAAAAAGAGATTTTAGACATCTTAATATGAGAGTATATTGGTTTAGAATTAAGAATAATTTGCCAAATCTTGATGGATTTTACTACTAGGATTTGATATTTAAGTAAACTTAAAACAAAATCAAACAAACAAAAAGTACTTTAGAGCCTTAGCATGTTAGACCTAAAAGAGAATCTAGAGATCGCACTCTCATTTTCTATATTTAGGGAAAATAATGTCTAGATTAAGTTATTAAACCTTACTAGAGACTATGTCTGACCTCAAGATATGCAATTTTTTCCAGTAAATATTAACAGGAAATATTATCTATTAATATATTAATAGGTAGCTTTTATCAACATTTGAGACTGGTGATTGCTACTTAGAGGAGTAAACAACTTAAAAGACAATTTTTTTCTACCCTTTCCATCAGCGAGACTGTGAAACTGCTTGCTTTAAATCATATTCTGCTGGTGTTTTCCCCCATGGTACAGCAAAACAGCCAGACCATGTGTCAGCAGCGTGACTACGGAAGAAACGAAAAATAAACCTTGATGAAGTCATTGACATGGATGTCTCTTTTCCACACTATGGGAATCATTCCATGTGCTGCTGATTCTAGTAAAATGAAGCCTTCATTTCTAGGCTTTACTGATACTCTTAACAAAATATCGGTGCAAGAAAAAAATAAAAACAGCTGCAGTCTCTGACCATGTGATTATAACTTGAGTTCATCATTGTGGGAAACTCACTTAAACCAAACTCTAATCATTCCTGCACTTATTAACAAATGGTTAAGAAAGTAGATAGACCATGAAAAACAATGAATAAAAAACAGTCACTCTAGTAACTCTTGATATGTTAATTATCTCAAAAAGTTTCTTGACTCTCATAAGATGCTAGTTTTCTTAATTAAAATAAGTTTCTCTTTTCCTTTTGCAAGGCATTAAATGGACCTTCTCAATAAAGGTACTTGGGGGGCTGCATTTTGGTGTTCAGTTAACCCTGTTGCTTTGCCTAGTCTTTAATATGTCCAGCTGAGAAGTAATTTACTTTAAGATGTTTCCACACATATAAACACAGAAATTTTTGTGCCAAAATATTCTCGGAAGTCCCCTTTGGATTAACAGCTCTTGGATTTGGAATGTTCTTTTAGCAGCATGTACCTGCAATTAGAGTGTCTTCAGCAGATAGATTTCCAAGTGCTATAGAGGAGTAAGTATCTTGGAGTAGACATTCTAAAATACCTGTTTTCTGGTTGTTTTCAAATAGGTATATAATATAATATATATTAAATTAATGCAGATAGTAATGTAAATTTGAAGAAAAATCAAAATAAGTATATAATTTCAAAGCATATATTTACAATGGATTATTTCCATGCTATTTTGAAATGACTGAGTAAATTCCACTGTTCGTCTAATGTTTACTACAATTTCTTTTGTTTTAGGGCTGCTTAAGTTTCCTCAATGTTTCTCAGGAACATCTGGAATATGTATTCAAGGATAAGCTTAACTTATATAATCTGTGTAATCATAAATGTGTGATAGTGGCATGAATTACTTGGAAACAATAAGATAACGTTCACAAGAGTATAAGAACTGACTTGTAGTCAGAAGATGAGTATAAATCCACTTCTGATATTCATTTAGTACATTTTCTTGGTTGAGGATATAAAGTTCTTTTCTTTGTTCATGAAATGTGAATAACTCTTGTACCTGGAATGTTTGTAATAAAGAGTATGACTGTAAATATCAACTTAACTCGTAAAAACATGCCACAAAAATGTAAGTGCCATTACCATAGAGCAAGTGTCAGGGATTTCCTCCCGTATTCCAGGGGTTTATAGAGAGTATAGTAGACCTATCTCTAAGTACTTTTCCTTTTAGAACAAGTCACTACTCTTGCAAACTATTTATTATAGTTTCTCTTAACTGCACAGAAAAATACCATCTGTGATGTGTCTGAAGTTACTTCCATTAGTGTCATAAAATCATAGAAAACCTACAATGCTGATAAGTGTTGGAGTGCTTTAGTTACCTCGTGTGTCTAAGATGTCCTCAGGTCTCTGCTGGTTACTTTCTTACATTTTTGGTACTTTTATACATTGAACTATCAGTTGTTTTCTCTAAATGGCAGCCATTTCTAATGCAATAGTTGTTTAAAATGTCATCTTTTTTCTTAACCATGGACCATTCAAAGTTTTCACAAAAACTATCAAAGTTTTTGTTATTTAATATATAAATTAAATAACTAATTATCCTGTGTGATTTTAGTAATTATGCGCATTTTGGGAAATTCTTCTGGTGTGGTTTCAAGCCCTGACTTTGGTTTTATTATGTTCATTCATTTATTCATTCATTGAGTAAATATTTGTGGGGCTTCTAATATGTACAAGTGTTGTTACGGGCTCTAAAAACTGAGCAGTGAACCAAAAAATTCCATACCTTTTTGGAACTTTCATTCTAAGTTCTAAGATATGAATATGAATAACATATGAAGATTACTGACAGAAATTTTTGAAAATGTAAGAATATATATATTATAGCACTCATATACACATTTAAAAACCAGATATAAAACAAAACAGCTCTGAACAACAAAATCCAGGCAAAAGTGCTTGAATGACAAAGATATCAGAGATAAATCATCAAGGTCAAAGGACAACTGTTGAATATATTTATCCATATAAATGTAGAATCTAAATAAAACAACTGGGGAATTATGGTTACAAAAGCACACACAAACAGAATATACTAATATTATTGACAAAAATGAATGGTTTGGGAAAATAGGGTATGAAAGAACATGCTTTAACTTCTTAAACATTGGTGATATCTAAAGTTAAAACCTACAGTTTAAAATCCAAGATGACAATCATATCTTTAGGAAAATTTCTAAGAAGCTCAGATCTCATTTAAATTCATGAGATTATCTTTATCTTCAGTTAAATTCATATATATTCAAATTTAATATTTTCTAAAATATACTGTGTAGTGTGATTCTACTTTTCTAAAATTATTTTGGGGATATCATTGGATATGTATGCAAGTATGCATGTTTTCATATATGTATGTATTTGTATAACAATCTATCTACCTCATATATACCCATAGGGAGGTGAATACCATCAAATATTAATTATTTTCATTTTCATGATTAGAATTTCTATAGAATGAAATAGTATTTTTCAGGTAATTTGAGAGCATATTTGAGATTGATAATTATGAATTTATGGGAACACTAGTATACCCTAATTTTGTGACTTTTCCAGTAGACCTTGCTATTGAAATATATACATAAATATAGAATACAGAATAGTAGAATCTCAGTTTTGTATTTTACAAGATGGGCATAACAATAATAAAAATGTCAACATGATTTTTAGAATTGGAAGAAGTCTTAAAAATAATAAGCAATAAAATCTTAGCTGAAAAATTAAGGTGAAGGAAGGATTTTGGAACATAAGGACATAGAGATATCAACAGACTGTGAATTCTGTAGAGATGGATAAACAGTCAGAATAGGAGAGAAGAAATACAGTTTGTGGTCAGAAAGTTAGATTACTTAATCAGTGATTATGGAAGTTAAAAAAAATCAGATGGTGACAAGGCCTAGGATCAGGACAAAATGTAATGTAGGTGATTGGTAGTGATGAAGAAGGGAACTGCTTATGATACAGAACTGAGGAGTCAGAATGAGTGTCAAGTGTCTGTGTTAATTGGTGGAGTCACTAAGGATGAGGGAAGGACTTCAGTAGAAAGAAAATTGAATAGGTGGTGATATGTTCAGTAGAGAAGTACTGTGAAGAAATTAGAGAAGGTATTATTATCATTCCTAATTTACAAAAAGCATGTTGAGATTCTTGGAGACTTAGCCTTCATTTTCTAACTTCTACTTAGTTCTTATTTTCTAACTTCTATCACGTATATCTAGGAAGCTTAGAATTGTAATATTTTCTTATACTTAGTTATGTTATCATATGAAAAATTCATTATATATTTAATTATATACATGTGAACTACAAGAGGCTGTCACATACACAGAGTGATTTGGTTACCGATATAGCCAGTTTTTCCCTAAAAGATGGGATTCTTTCCTATTTGGTGTTGTGAAGCCAATATAGGCAACTAAAAGTGAGTGTTAAGCAGGTAAGACTTTATTCAATTGGCCAAGGAATGGAGAAGCAGGAGTGTAGCTCACATATCAATTTCAGATTGTATGAGAGGTGAGGTAATTAAAATATAGGATTTCTTTTAATGAAGGGTTGGGTATTAAATGCAGAGATTGGAATATTTATGTCTTTTCTGGGAATGGGTGAAGAATTTCTCAGAACTGGAACACTGTCTCCTCTTTGTCCTTTATGGTCTCTTGTGGTTATCACCATTGTGACTGTCAGCTGTCATGGCACTGATGGGAGAGTCATTTAGCATGGAAATTGGATTATAATGAGGTCAGAGGTTCTTCAGAGGTCAAGTGAGCTACCATCCTGGATTCCACTGGTTTGAACTGGTTTGGTCACAAGGGGAAGCTTTGACCACAGTCATATAGGCAACCTGCTTCTTAAAGATAAGCAGAGTTAGAGAGGAAGGTAGAAACTCAGCTATATCTCATAGGCATAAAGCTGGGTAAAAAAAAACATGGGGTTAAATGGATTCCAAGAGTAAACATAGCATGTTATCCTAGCTTTGGCACTTCATATGCCCCCCATAAAATATAATAATGAATTTACAGTGAACTTAATAAAGCAATGCATTTTAATTACATTGATTAATTAATAAGTTCTACTTAATATTATGATATAATCTTGCCCAGAAAAAGCAGAGGTCTGAAGGGTAGGAGCATAGCACAAGGACATGTTCTATGTCCAATGCATGTGTCTGCTTTGTAGGGGATGTTGAACACCAAAAGTGTTTATGAAATATACTAGCAACAAATTATAACAAATTTTGTAGATGCAGACACCCAGGGGAAGACTTCAATCTTTGGCATCTACACATAGATGTCAAAAAGATCTCAGAGTGTAGTGGATCAACTGAATATATTTTGTCCACTACAAATTCTGCAAGAGATTAACAGAGAAAGAGAGATTGAATTAAAGAAAGAGAATTAAGATATACTGATAACCATAATAGCTAACATTTATTAAGCCTTTACTTTACAATGTACTGGGAACCATTCTGACTACAGTCATTATCTTGCTTAATACTCAACCATTATAATATGTAGTTATTATCCCACAGATGAGTAAATTGAAGTTTACAAGGTTAAGAAGTTTGCTCCAATCACATAGCAAATAAGTGTCAGAATCAGTTCATCAGACTCCATCTGTGTACTACTGTATACTGAGTTCTCCTGTGTCCTAGATACTTTATACAATATATGACATAATTTCATCTTCCTTAACTCCCTACAAGCTAAAAATTATAACTTTCATTTTATACATGGAGAAATGGAGGCCCACAAAACTGATAGCAGGTTGAATCAGAATTCAAGACAGACAGAAGGTGTCATTTTTCCTCCCTTTTATGGACTAAGAGATATAATGATTCATTCAATTTTGTCTTCATCCAAATAAATTAAACATATCCATATATCATGAGAATATTTTATCACATTCTTCTTCTATGCAGTAAAATTTGCATAACAAAATACTTTTGTCAGTTCTTTTTTATTTTGGAATATTATGGGGGTACAAATGTTTTGGTTACATGATTTGTTTTTGTGTAGTTTGAGTCAAAATTATATGTGTACTCATCACGAAAATAGTGTACACTGTACCCATTAGGTGTGAATTTACTCATCCCCTCCTCCCCCCTCCCATCTGCTTGGCTTCATTGAGTTTTACTACACTATGTGCACATGGGTATTGACTGATTAGTTCCAGTTTAATAGTGAGTACATGTGGTATTTGTTTTTCCATTCTTGAAATACTTTACTTAGAAGAATGGTCTTCAGTTCCATCCAGGTTGTTACAAAAGGTATTTAGTTTACCATTTTTGTGGTTTAGTAGTAGTCCATAGTATACATATACCACATTTTATTAATCTACTCAAGTACTGACGATTTCGGATCAGATCTCTGGACAGTGTTCAGGATGCTATATGCTCACACTTAGTTTGACAGTGTACATTGAAGCTATTGTTGGGCAAGTGATCTGAAGGGATTACACTATTATGGAGTATATAAAAGCAAAGTGGAATACCAGGATAGTTTAGATTATCAAGCAGCAGGAATCTCACTCATGACATCTACAATAAAATAAAAATCTACTGAGTACAAATAAAGAAAAACAACAAAACCACAGTGTTTTAATTATATCTATGCTTTTTTAGCATATGCTTTCAAAAGAGGGTGAGAAATAACTCAGTGTTTAGTAACTCAGTAAGTGCAGGTAACTGCATTACCTGCCTGATACATCACTCAGGAAAATAAAGGATTGAGGTAAAAGTTAGATTCTGGGATTTCAGTTGAAAGATTTCACCAAATGAAATAGGGATATAGCTCCTTTATCTTTGCCTTAAGAGGTTACAAGTAGGCATCCAAAGCAGCAGAGGGACAGCTGATCTGCAGCTTCCTGCAGTCTTTGGAAAGAAGAGTCGGAAGGAGCTGAGCATATCAGGTTCCTCCAAGGAAATAAATATCACAGAATTCAGAAATTGCATGCCAAGTATAATGACTGAGGTTTGGTTTTTTTTCCAACTTCCAACTCCATCAATACAACTATGGCATCCCTAAGGTTTGCCCATGACAAGTCTGCCAACACATCTTTCTTTTCTTAATTTTTTAATTATTTCTTTTCTTCCTTTTTTTTATTTTTAACAACAGATACTCTAAAATAGGGTATTTCACTATAATCTGTGTATAACATAATGCCTATCTTTTAAATCACTTTTTATTAATTTCATTTAAATGAGCATTCCACATTCCCAGGTGATAGTTTAGAAAGGGTTTGAAGGTGTTCTCTATGCTTCTTTTAGAACTTCCAAGAGGCTAAGAAACATAAGCTTGTCATTTATGAGACAGAGTGGATTCTGCAGTTAAAGCATTTCCCAATTATGATGGCTATAGCCACATTTGTCTATGTAAAAGCAAACTATCTAACTCATCACATCTGCTCCCTATTTATCTTCAAGTCACATCTGCTGACTTTTCCAACAAAAACATGCTGTTGTGCTTTATTTTTCCTTGAAGTCGGCATAGCAGAGTTGATACAGATGAGGCAAATTCTGAAGCCATTGCATTCTCTCTTCCCTCCCTCATTCTCCACAACATCTTCACATAAATCCAATAATAAGTCTTCATCATGAAGGCTGAGGGGCCAGGAAGGAAAAATGGCCAGAAAGTATATTTTAAATTGTATCCTAATTTGGGGGTTTATATTTTTTTCAAAAAAAAAAATCACCATAAATTCATATATCTAACTCAACAAGATGTATACATTAATGTGTACAATTGTTTGTATATCAATACACCTCAATAAAACTTTTAAAAGAAATTGATATTACCTCTGAAATTTCTCATAAAGTCACAGTTACAGATATGGTTTCATAACTCAGATGTATGATTAACCTTTAAACTTGCCCAAAATGTAAAATGTAAAATTAAGCAGAAAATCATTCTGGGGATGTTCTCAGATAATTCCCCTGAGATCACATGGAAATGGAAACCAAAAGTGAGCAAGAGTAGCTATTCTTATATCAAATAGACTTTAAATCAACAGTAGTAAAAAAGACAAAGATGCTCATTATATAATGATAAAGGGATCAATTCAACAAGAAGATATAACAATCCTAAATAGATATCTACCTAACTAAAGAGCTTTCAGATTCATAAAACAAATTCTACCACGTCTAAAGAGAGAAATAAACAGCAACATCATAATAGCCAGGGACTTCAACACTCCACTGACAGAATTAGATCATTGAGGCAGAAAATAAACAAAGAAACAGTGGACTTATATGGGTCTCTAGAACAAACGGAACTATCAGACATTTACAGAACCTTCTACCACAAAACTTCAGAATATACACTCTTCTCATCAGCACATGAGACATTTTCCAAGATAGACCTTATATTAGGCTACAAAACGAGTCTCAGTACATTTTGAAAAATCGAAATCATACCATGTATCTTCTCAGAACATAGTAGAATAAAACTGGAAATAAATTTCATGAGAAATTCTCAAAATGACAAAAAGTCATAGAAATTAAACACTCTGCTGCTGAATAGTCTTTGGGTCAATGAAAACATCAAGAAGAAAATGAAAAAAAATATTTTAGTTGAACTACGAAAGCAACATAGGCTTCAAAAGTCTCTGGGATATAGCAAAAACAATGCTAAGAGGGAAATTCATAGCACTAAATGCCTACATCAAAAAGACAGAAAGATAACAAATTAACAATCTAATGTAACACTTCACAGAACTAGAAACCAACCCCTAAGACAAAAAATAACAAAGATCAGAGCAGAACTAAATGAAATGGAAATCAAAAAACAATACAAAGGATCCACTAACCAAAATTGGTTCTTTGGAAAGATAAACAAAATCAATAGATTACTATCTAGACCAACCAGAAATAGAAGAAAAATGATTCATCAGAAATGAAAAAGGAGGCATTACAACTGATACCACAGGGATACAAAATATCATCTGAGATTACTATGAAAACTTATACTCACAAAAACTAGAAAATCTACAGGAAATGGATAAATATTTGGAAACACACAACCTCCCAAGCTTGAATAGGACAAAAGAGAAATTCTGAACAGACCAGTTACAAGTAGTGATATTGAAGCACTAATCAAAAACCTCCCCCTACAAAGAAGCCCAGGACTCTCTACTCTATGCACATACCACAATGGTTAAGATTAGAAAGACTAAACTCCTTCTAATGCAAACTGAGGTAAAGCCAAAGTCTTTCAAAGGCAAACTGAGGCAAAGCCAACAATTGGTAATAATATATAATAAATAAACAAACAAAAACCAAAACTCTTATTTATTGCTGCATAGACTGTAAATTGTTATATTCACTTGTATAAAATTCAAAAACAAAAATTTTATGGTATTAGAAGACAATGCAATGGTTACTTTAGACAGAAGAGATGAATAGTTTTTGGGAGGAGATATAAGGCATATTTCTGGGGTGCCGGTAATGTTCTATATCTTGACCTGAGAGGTAGTTGTATGATTGTGCTCATTTTGTAGTGTTTTATTGAGATGTATATTTATAATTTCTATATTTCCTGGAATGCATGATGTAGCTCCACAGAAAAGCACACCAAAACTACCTTTATTATGATCATCATAGCCTTATTTATAAATATTTAGGATATGATCTTTTAATTTTGGAAATAATTTTCTATTTCACTGGATCTTATAGATAATTAAAAAATCATATAGAGATTTCCTACATACCATTCTTCCAGCATTCTTAATGTGTGTATAGTCATAATACAATTATTAAAAATATAAAATAAAATCAGTATATGTATATTATTTTTAATTAAACTGTAGCTTTTATTCATATTTTACTATGTATTTCTACAAATGTCCATTTTTTTCCCCCAGGATTCATCTCAGAATCCTACATTGCATTTAATTGTCATGTCTCCTTTGTCGCCTATAATCTATGTATAATCTATGACAGATTCTAAGTTTTTTTATTGTCTTTTACTACCTTCACACTATTGAATATTACTGGTCAGGTACTGTGTAGAATATGGGTTTCTCTGCTTTTTTCATGGTTAGATTAAATACCATAAAATTATACTCCCTTCCTAGTGCATCATATCAGGGGGCACCTAATGTCTATCTACCTTGATCCTATTGATGTTAACCCAGATCACTTGGTTAAAACAGTGACTGTTGGCTTTCTCCATGGTAAAGTTGCCATTTTTCTCTTTCAAATTAATATATATATTGGAGGAGATACTATAAGAGTATGCAAGTAGAGTTTTTCTCTTGGAACTTTCACCCCTTGGTTTAAGCTTCCATTGATCAATCTTGCCGGCAACAATTATTATCGTGGTGTTTATCTAATTGCGATTTTGAATTTTCCTCATTATGACAGAATTTTTAGTGAGATTAAAAAAGAAAAAAAGAAAAATATAAGTTAGTTTTTAATGAAAATATACACCTCTATATTTCTAACTTTACCAATCTGTGAGTTCAAAATATGGTGCTTTTATTTTTAAACTCACTGTCATTTTTATGGTGTGAACTCCATTGGATTAATGAGAAATAAATTATCTCAAAAACATTCACTAATATCTCAGAGGATTCCATGACACAATGCTATATATGTGTCCAAGAACAAGCCGCCTATCCTTTGTTCTAGTGTCCACATCTTTATTTGTTGTACCCAGCTGTCTCAGCTGGTGGTAATCCTCATGAAATTGTCTTTCATTTAAACATGCCTGTTTTTAGATTTGTATGTCTACTGATAAACTCATTCCAGCATTAAGCTATACTCTTCAGAGTATGAGAAAGGGATTCTAACTTCTATTAGAGACTGAAATAGAAGAAAGTGAACAGACTGTCTTGGTTATATCTTGAGTAGTTTTGTGGTCAAAGGGAAGATGAAGGAAGAAATGTCTATTTCTAAAGTGCCTGTATGATGCAAAGTAATTTAATTCTATTTTGACATATCTTGGGGTCTAAGTGAAATAGGTGATTTTTTTGGTAAGAATATGTGATAAAATGTTTGCTTCATTGTGTGCCGAGGTGATTGGGTGGCCAACTTTCCCCCTTGAATATCTGTGGGTCTTTGTGGGGGGAATTTGGAAAAGTAAGAAAAGAGAGTGAAGAGGTGAATAAAGGACTGGCCCAAAGTTATTTCTGCTCCAACCCTTTTAATTCTTATTAGCATACAGAATTTTCTAACAAAGGCTTTAATCTATAGAAAAATGTAATACCTATGGATAGAGGGAAGTGCAAATCCACGGTCATGTACATTTGAATTCTATTCCATCTCAGAATCATATTCCTTTTTTCCAAATCCAATACAGGAAATTATAAATCCAGTTGTTTTTAATGATAACATAATTCAAGTGGACATTAAAGAATTTGTAGGAAAAAATCTCATCCATGCTTTATCAATCTTTTGTGTAGAATTGGATTTTAAGAATGATGAAAACATTTAAATTACTAAATTTTTCTTTAACAAAATAAGAAACCTGAAATGTTGAGGCCACTAATAGTTAAAATTTGGATTTGGACTGCTGGAGACCTAAGTCAGAGAGGAACTTAGGATATTAGTGGTCCATGAGTTGAAAAGCTCAATGTATGAATATAAGGCAGTGATCCAAATCAAATGTCTGTGAAGATGACCTGAACAAGAATGCATGCTGCAAAGAGGGTAGAGAATAAAAAAGTGAACTAAAATGGTTAAAATATTTGCCTCTGAAGAACGACATTATATGAAGAGATGAAGGGGCCGGGGTTTGTCATATATAGATTTTTTGGTGCCATTTGATATTTTTAACCTTGATTTTTAAATATTTTTCTGTTTTAAAATTTAATTTGTGGAAAAAAATCAATATGCGTTCATACATGTATATACAAATATTACAAATCAATAAAGACTTAAATTTGGTTGAAGAGAGGTCCTTTTTGAAATAGAGTAATACAATAGAATACAATAATATGAGTTTTGAATTCGAAGGATGCAGGTTCAACTTCAAATTCTGTCATTAACTAGATAAACATTCTTCAACTGAAAATTATGACAAAAGGCTGCCGAACTGTCACTACAAAAGATGACATTGTTGTGTGGATAGAATGCAATAATGCAGATTTTCCTTTTGGGAATGTAAAAATTACTGTGAATTATTATTTTTACCAAAACTATAAAATTTTTAAGACATTTAAATTACTAAATTTAATACTACTAAATATATGCAAATGTTAAGTTTTTTTTT
>VBSM01001265.1:7908029-7922937 GCA_008086735.1 Cheirogaleus medius | reverse complement strand
GATGATATGATATTATGTTTAGAAAATTCCAAGGATTCAACCAAGAGACTCCTGGAATTGGCAAATGTTAAGTTTTGATGACAACCATTGCTCAAAATCTTTACATCCACTATTTCTTGCTAAGTTCATTCATGTTGCCTAGTTAATTGATGTCCAGATTGCCCTTTACTTGAATAAAACCATTAATTATATGCTACCTAATTCTTAAGGCTCTTTTTGTTTCATAATACATGGTTCTAACTCATAATATATTGCTTACTTTTGCTTTTCTTTGGATCATAATGACTTTCTACATGCTAATACGTTTTGGTCAGTCTCTTGTAATTTGCAAATGATTCCTGTTATCTTTGGTCTCTGGAAAACTATTCTAAGATGGCAACCCAAAATATAGAGTATTTTTTAATTAAATGTTTAAAAGCCAACACCATGTCAAATTTCCATACAGGACTTATAATGATGTGCTACACTTTAACTTCTAAACAATTCTCCCCTCTGTCTTTGAAGTGACTAGCTGCCGGTATAGAAAATATGATTTGCTAATCCATGATTTAGTTTGCAGGGTGAGGTTTCCAAGCCTATCTCATCTCCCTGACCTATCAGAACTCATAAGAAAGTAGGGTATTGATAACTGTGAACTCTAAATCTTGCACATTACTAAATACAGCTCAAATAAAAATTTCCCAGAATGAAATAGCAAACCAGGGGGTACTATTAAGAAAAATGACCAGGACATGATTTTCCATAAATTTATTTGTTTCCATAAACTGGTTTGTTCCAATTACTCATCATTGACTCTGTCCTGGCATTTGAGCATAATAGGAGACCACAATGAAGCCACTTGAAACCTCAGTAAGTTAAATCTCCCCTCATTACCACCACCAACAGGCAGTATACTTTAAATGTCCTCAGAAACTCTAGCTTGGAGAATTAAGTCCATGGATCAAAAATGTAACAGACATTTTTCTGATTCTTCCTTCCTTTCTAGCTCCCATAAATTTTTGGCATAGGAACAAGAAAGCATTGGAAGTCTTTATAGTCTTTGAAATTTGAAAGGAATAGACCAGTTTATCATAGAAAATTGTGACTGGCCTTTCTATGGAATCAAAAAACAAATACAAAATAAGCTTAAAGAAGTCATCTTTCATATTTATTTTTATAGCTATCTATATTTGAGAAATATATTTTACTCACCATCATATAAATTGAAAAAGTATGGTTAGATAGAGCTTCTGGCATTTGATCTAATAAGTTATTATACATAACAACAAAATTATCTGGAATAAATTAAAATCTATTAGTCAAGTTCTCATTTGTGCTTATAACTAGTTGTGTATCTTCGCACGATTCAATTAACTTGTCATTTTTCTCATGTCTAAAATGGAGAATTTGGATGAGATGATATTTGAGATATTTTCTAGTATCAATATGTGCCGTAGCTTGGGCAATAAATATATCTATTTTACTACTATTATGGTATAAGTAATAAATATGTCAGCTTTACCATACCAACCTTTCAAACTAAGCGGTATTTCTGCAACAACTGAGAACAATAAAGAAGGCATCATCTAAGGCATTTTAATTTTCAAATTAGATGCCTTGAAACACCACATGCTCTTGGCATATATATGAATAATTAAACTCAGAATCCACATAGCATATGACAGACAATATTTTTAAGATTGATAATCTGCTTCGCATGTGTATGTGCATGTGAATGAAAGTCTGGGAAAAACAAAAACTTGATATAAGGAATCAGAGCACAGTGAACAGGGAGATAATCAGCCTATTAAGAAAGAAAAACATCTTTGCAAAAGAGTGGAAACATTGATAAGGGGATTCATTAAGTTTGATGTACTGTAAGAAAGCAGGACAATGCTTAATATCTGTTAGCAATTTTATACTAAATGGTTAAACTTTTAAAATTTATGCTACTTGATTTGAAAGCAAAAAATTTAGTATTTTCTGAACTTATAAAATGGATGCAAAATTTTCCATGATAAATATGAGAATACTTAAGCTGAAAGAGGTTAAATATCTTGCCAAAGTTCACATAAGTAGTCATTGTCAGAAGTCTGGTTAATACTCATTTTTCTCTAATTTAAAAGTTTAGGTATTTAAGAAAATCATTGTTCATGATGCACAAAAGAAGAGAACATGCAGGTTAAGAAAAATCTTCCTCAGAAAATAAATCCCCAAAATTTTGACAACTGAAATTATGTGAACATATAAATATTTGCTACAGTGTTATACTGTAAAATTGACAATTCATTAATATATCTCTCATGGTTTAAATATAAAATTGTGTCTATAGTTTATGGATTGTGTACAATCTTATTTCCCTGTAATGAGCTGAATTGTGCCTCCCCCTAATTTGTATGTTCAAGTCCTAACTTCCAATATAACTGTACTTGGAATAGGGCCTTTAAGTAGGTAATTAAGGTTAAATGAGGTCAAAAGGTTCAGGCTCCAATCCTGTATGACTGATGTTCTTGTAAGAAGAGAAAGAGACGAGACGAGATCTCTCCTACTCTCTATCTTTCCTCATCCCCTTTCTCTCCTTCTCTCTCTGTGCACAAAGAAAAGCCATGTGAACACACAGTGAGAATGGGTCTGCCTGCAAGCCAGGAAGAGAAGCCTCACGAGAAACCAGATCTGCCAGATCTTATTCTTGGACTTCAATTCTCCAGAATTGTAAAAAATTTAATTTCTGTGTTCGTCATGCTTTCTGTAGTATTTTTTATGACAGCCCAAGCACACAAATATAATCCCAGTTTTGTGCTGTATGATCCTCCCCTTTGATCCTGGTGCACTAGGCACCCTGGGTTTCTTTCATCTTTGAAGACACCACCTCATTTGGTTATCCTTATTCCTCTACCTATAAAATTATGACTCCCCCAGTCTTCAATTTATCCCTGTCTTCTTTTATGTTTTATTTTAATGGAACTATTTCACAGAGAATGCCCCTAACCTATAAACTACATATAATTTTTCCATGTCATCCTTCTTCATGACACATAGACCTTTCCAAAATAGCATGTATCATGTACACTGTCTGTGTAATGGGCACATTTATAACTTTGTCTGTAGCAGTACAAAAGCAATCCATGCAACCAATATATTTGTAGTTTAATATTTTAAACTCCAATATTCTGAAGTTTAAAAAAAGAGATTAAAAATTAACATGTATTATGATTTGTAATTATGAACTGACACCTATATTCTTAATTGTATGTTTCTCCTTCTTCTTATATATCATAAGCTACATGGGGACCAGTTTGTTTTCTTCTATATTCTTGTATTCTCTGTATTCTTATGTTTATCACAATGTTAGTGTTTAATAATATTTGTTGAATGAACTGAAAACATGAGTGAATGAATGAAATGCTCAGGAAATTAGAAATTCTAGATTTTTTAGAGAATAAAGAACAAAATACAACTCTAAAGTTATTTGTAGCAGAGAATCTTCCAGCTATCTCCTAAGAGACAAGAGTGGCAGTTAAAAGGTGTATTGAACACAGGCTCTGCCCATAAGCTAAGAGAGAATGAGGTCTGTTGGAGAATTTCCCTCCCGTCGGCTGAGAGTTTTCACGGCTGAGCAAACCAAAGTCCACACTGGACTCCGGCCTTACAAACTAGCACCACCCAGCTTAGAAGGAGTTTGTCAGCATCTGACCCAGAAATTACAAATCCTGGGTCAGAGAGCAAGAACTTTATATTTGGTAAAGAATTGAAGCATAGAATACATCTAACAACTGAAGATTTCAAAAGAATTTGGATATAGCAACGTGAATAGCTTGGATTTGGTTCTTATTCATCATCAGCCCAAATTAGGCTACATGGAGAGCTCATCCTGCCCTATAGATTTCCAGGAAATAGAAGAATAGGCAGGGAGGAAACAAGGGACAAATAGGACATGTCATGATATTTATCCCAATAAAATCCCTGTAAAGAAAGTCTGTGAATATATCTAGGCCAGTCTCAGGAACATACTGCATAGTTAGTAAAGATCTTAGAATAAATGACTTACTGAGTGAAATTCTTATTTTGTTCCAGCAATTTTACTGAGGTAGTCTCAGTAATGCTTTTAACAATCCTCTTAGATGAGTATCTTGAACTCTTTTCTTCAGAAAAAGAATATCAGGTTGGAGAATTAAAATAATTTTCATAAAAATTATCCATTGCCAGATTTTTATAAAATGTATATATGTTTTAATCCCAAATTCATTCTCTTTCCTTAGTTTTTAGTGATTACTAAAATGAGGCTAAGCCCATAGAAATAGAATTGTGTTTTATCTATCACAAAATATGTAGTTTACTTTCATGTATGTGCATTTCAAACATGTTTTGATATACTAATAAAATATGTTGACATAATAAAGTTTTAATATAATAAGAATTATGGGCAATAGATCAGAAAGGCCATATACTAAACACTTTCACATATAACAGAGTTCCATAACCCTCACACATATCTATGGAAATTAAGTATTATCATTCTCATTTAACAAGTGACGAACTAAAGTACAAGGAGGTTAACCATTTGCAAAACTGGCCTAGCTAGCATCCATACACACGCACAGCAACTCCAGAGACTCCGCTCTTAATCACTAGGTGATGCTGACTCAGATGTAAGCAGTGTGATATCATACATACATAAGTAATGTGTTTTCCCATACTTACATTGCAGTGTCCCTTTGGGTATTAACACTAAGCCTTTATTGAATGAACCACATGATACTGGGTTAGAATTAGAGATGTCAGTATAAACTCATGTTTAGATTAATAGGCACTGATGGAAATATATAGAAAGTATTCAGGTATAATTATGTGTACATAAATATATTTCCTAGCTCTACCTACTAAGGTCATGTTCATTTAGCATTGATACACTTAGGATTCAGATCTTGGTTTCTAATATCATTCACCAATAAAAGGAACCACAGTTTCTTAGAAAAATGTCTGATTCTAGGACTGGGTAAGTTAATATACAAGAAAACTCAGAACATCTTATAAGTTCCAGAAAATAAAGATGTGTCCAAAAAGCAAAATGTTGAAAATATGACATACAGACACAGGAGCCAACTAAACAAACTCCCAATGGTCAAATTTGGAACTTATTGAATAAAAAGAACAGTGAAGTATTGAATTACAACCTATTGTATAAAATAAATATACATGAGTTGATATTGATATAAATGAATGGATTAATAAATAAATGGGGGGATAAAATAAATCTTCCATGCAGAAAAATTCTAAATAATTTACATAGATCCTCTGTTCTCAGGAGGTGGAGCATAACTTCCAACCCTTTAAGTGTGAGCTATATATATAATGACATCCTTCTAAAGTGTATAGTATGAAATGGGGAGAAATGAGCAACTTTGCAGCAGGGAAAACTGACAAACACTGCCTTTGCCAGGTGATAAAAGGCAACATCATCTGTGATGCATCAAGTTTATGAAGGAATTCTATGTTGTGCTATGGCATTTGACCTATATGGTCATCTTCCCCAAAACTCATAAAACCAATTTAATCATGAGAAAAGCACCAAAAAAAAAATCCCAATTGATGGATATCTAAAAAAAAAATACCTTAACAGTCTTATTCACAACTGTCAAAGTCATCAAAAGCAAGGAAAATCTGAGAAATTATCACAGTCAAGAATAACCTAAAGAGGCACGATGACTAAAAAGTAATGTGATATCAGCAACAAAAAAAAATAGCAAAAAACTAAGGAAAACTGAATAATGGAGTTTAGTTAATAATAACACCCCAATATTGGTTCACTGGCAGTGACGGATATACCATAATGGTATATGATGTTAACAAGAGGAGAAACTAGGCATGGGGTATTTGTGAAACCTCTGAAGTATGCATATTTTCTAAAATAAAAAGTTTATTTAAAAATGATCAGTAGCACAGCGGGGCCACCCAACTGATGGCTGTGGGGAAAGAATCATCTTCTGGTAAATGAACATGCTTACACCACAAAAGGAAATAGTCAATTGAATATTTATGGCAAATAAAAATTTGAGCACATCT
Source organism: Cheirogaleus medius (assembly GCA_008086735.1). Classification (NCBI taxonomy): domain Eukaryota; kingdom Metazoa; phylum Chordata; class Mammalia; order Primates; family Cheirogaleidae; genus Cheirogaleus; species Cheirogaleus medius. The sequence continues at coordinate 7,916,895 of VBSM01001265.1, read as the reverse complement.
GGAAAAACAAAATAAAAACAAAACAATCACACAGACAAAAACAAAATCTCAGTTGTTAGGTAGCCCTTGAACTTATTCCTCAAACGGTTGCTTTTGTAGGAAACAAAAGAAGTGACTTCGGGGTTACAAAACCTTATGCTCTAATGTAATGAGTTTCAAAAACAGATTTGGAAGAATATATGAGGTGCCAGATCATGCCAGCCTCAGGCTCAGTTACAACCTTAGTGGGCGAAGAAGTGTTAGTGAGAGAACTAAAGAAAGCTTAGAGACTGCTGGTTCGCCAGGCTTTACCTTCTAGGAAGCCTCAGAGACAGAGGTAAGAAGAAACCAAGAATAGGTTTGGGAATTGAGAGCAGAGGAGATCTGGGCCACCACAGAATTACGTGGTAGATTCTGAAAAAGCCGCATGATCCTGGAGTAGAAATGGTTGTCTATGAACAGTTTAGGAGATATCGGGAGTGTTTCTATAGATTACATTCATCAGTGAGAGACCCAGCTTTGTGACCCAGATCAGTGGATCTTAAACAGCATTTAAGTAATAGGTGGCAGTTAAGGAGCAGGATTCAGGAGAGATGTTGCACGGACCAATTAGTGAAGACAAAATACGATAAGAATGTGTCAGCCAATACCAGTTCTTTCCTTCCTCCAACCCACCACACTTTCACCTTCACACTCCTACCCCTGCCCCACCCAGATTCACTCAGTAAGCTGCTGTAACCTGTATGTGATTCAGGGCATAGGTAGGGATAGTCAATTGACCAAGACTGGATTTTAGCTGTCAGAAGTGGGGTTCTTAACAAAAATTGCAATTGATATTAGAAATAAAAATTGTGATTTTTTTTGCATGTCTGAATTTATGTACTATGATTTTATCCAAAGCTGCTCCTAATATCTGCAATTTTAAAAATTCTATGTCAACATGTGAGGTGGAAGTGAGTGATTTTTGTGCTTCTCTAAATCCTGATATTCTTAACATCAGAGTTCCAGTGTCGAAGAGGCAGTTGCTCAAAACCTGGAGGGAATGACATCCAGTTCAGTGGAAGAAAGTAAAAGTGCATTTGGATCTGCCCCTTCCCCCAAGATGATCCTATATTCTTAAACTCTGAAAAGGCCTCCCATAGATTTTAAGATATATTTTGCTTTGTAGAAAAGATTATAACTCCAATTAAGCAGCTATTTTGCCAAAAGTAAAACAGACTCAGTAGGAACTCATTGATGCAGTAGGTGGTCTGTCAGACACATAAGCATGCTGGGTCAAATCATATGGTATAATATAGTGGCCCCAATCTGGAGACTTGAGTTCAAGTTCCATATCTGCCACTAATTAGCTATGTGACCTTGAGAAACCAACTTAACCTTTGTGAACTTCAGTTTCTTCTTCTGTAAAATTGAGACTGAATCGACTGTAAACTTCTTTTTATCTCTAAAAACACTCTGATGCTATTTTTTCCCCAAACACAACTACCATATTCAGTCAGAATCTGTTACAACACATTGATAGCCTACCAAGGTTGGCACCTGCTACTTATCTGGCTGGAACATCCTTACTTCAAGCACCAGCATTACAAAGGGATTTATATACAGTATTATTCCTGAGAAGTGTGCCTTTGGCAGAGGCAAATAGAAATTGCAAAGGAAAATTAGGTTTGTGCATATTTTGCTGGAGAAAGAACACCTCTCTTCCTCTGTGTCCTAGTTTTTAAAATTTCAATTTTTGCCTCTACTAGCCAAAGGAAACTAAATGTTGTGCAATTATTCATTGAAAATGCAAGTGCTGAATAGAAAATCTGGACAGTTCCAAGATTTCATAAAATATGAGGTTTTTTTCCTTAAAGAAATGTGGATTTAAACTTAAAATGCTGTCTATAGCATTTCAACACCAATAAAAGACAAATATCTAAATTAATGGGTGTTTATCATATATATGAGATATATATATACATACATACATATGTCATATGTACATGGGTGAATCAAGAAGGCATAGGATTTAATTTGTCAAACACAACATTGAGTTGCTCAGAGAATCATCATGTGCTTTTCGTTCTTTTTCTCCTCCCTCTCAAGGGGACCTCATTCATTCCTAAGATAAATGATCTCTTTAGCTTATCCTACTTCACTTACACCTGAGTAACAGATAAAGAAATGCATCTTTACTTGGCTATTTTAACTGAAGAATCTGTAACATCTCAAATTAAATTGACTATCAAATGACTTTGATTTCCACTGCCTCTGCTTTAAACTTTCCTGTTTTAGGAAATGGCACCACCACATCCCAAGTACACCAGAAATCTAGACGTCAATGTCAGCTACATTCTTTTCTTCATTTCTCCACCCAATCCGCCACCAAATCTTATCCAGTCAATTTCCCAAGTAGGTCTAGAATGGGTACTGCTCACTGCATCCTCACTGTCTTACCATAATCCAGGCCAGAATTTTCTCACACTTGAACTGGTCTTACCCAAATCCCACTCTAATACATTTACAACTCATTAGCAAGAATCCATTTTTTAAAATCTAAAGGGAGGTCTATTGCTTTCTGTTCAAACATGCCAATGGTTGGCCAATGCATAAAAATAAGCATAAAACTTCATTCCTAAACTGTCAAGTATGTCAGCTCTTTCTGAAGTGACCCACTCTTTATTCAACATCAAGTTGCATAATTTTCACCTTTACTCATGGACTATAATGGCCTTAATAGCATTAGTAATTTTTTTTTGAGGTATACTAATCTCTTTTCTGGCTCAACTCAGGCTCAGAGTTTGTTCAGCTGATGCTTGTTTAGCTAATATTACTTCTGTTTGGAAATTACCCCTCTTTGCCCACATTTGCTTGGTTTACTCTTTCTTATGATTCAGCTTAAACATTACCTTTAACAGAGCTTTTAGTGAACCCCTTCCTGAAATAAATCTTGCTCATCTCATGTCATTAACTTTCTACTCCAGCACTTTTTCTCTTTTATGACACTTATAAAATGTATAATTATGGTATCAATGATTTCTTCCCTTATCATTTATTTTGCCTCTAGAACGTAAACTCCAAATCATTAGATTACTCCTATCTTATGTGTTGTACCTCCTAAGCTAAACCTGTTGTCTGGCTGGTAGTAAGGGCACAATAAGCATTCTTTGATTTTTTAACAAAAGAATGAATCTTGCAAATGGTGTGAAGGATTCGTCCTGAAGTGAAGTACCTGTGATATTTTTATCTGACTGTGTGGGATTCACAGACAGAAGAGAGAACCATAGGAGACAAAATAAAAAATTGTATGTATGACCCCCAGGGCTGTACTTAACATCCTAGAAGACAAGGAGATAGTTGGTAACTTGGAATACCATCATCCTGTCCACAAGGCTCGTGGCCATGCAATAGTTAAAGCAAGAAACTGACCTTTGCTATAAAACATGCCAGCAACGGCTATCATTTTTCACAGACTGTGCTTTCAAAATTAGATGCCAGTAATAACAACAGAGAGAAGGAAATAACAAAGAAGACACATCAGTTTCCTCATCAGTATAAACAGACTAAAATTATTTACTGTTGGTGGTGTCAGAACAAATTTCCTCATAACTTTCCATTTTCACATTTTCACTGACAGCAGAACAATATCAACATTATTTCCTCTAAGAGTGGAAAATGAAAGTGGATATTAGACACACAAGGCATTGGAATTTAGAAAATAAACTGGCTCAAGGAGATGATGCCTATCAACAGTTCACATGCCCTTTGGAGAGGATTCAATCTATGAAAAGAGGCTTATCTAGATTGCAAAATCTTTTATACCGTTCCCAGGAAATGAAAGCGTTTGACCACTCCCTGTGTAGATCTCGGCCTCTTTCTTCCAGCCTCCTCAGCACTCACCCCCTCCAATTCTCAGAAGCCTCTGTGAATAAGAGTATGTCATGATGTTTACACATAGTCTGGAACTGTGAGATTTTTACATTTTCAGAGTGTCTAGTGTACAACCTCCATCTGCAGCTGATTGCCCAAGCACTGAGGGCGTTCAGTCCAGCTACCAACAAAGCCATATTTAGCTGATCTCCACTTCAGATAAAGGCTGCACTTCCTCCCCAGCCAGACTTCCGAAGCTGTACAAAATATAGGCTTGGATTTGGGAATGTGTGTGTGTGTGTGTGTATTTGGATATACATTGGAGCAGTGAAAGGAAATAAGATTTATCAAGTAAATTTTACATATGTTGTTTCCCTTTTACTCATTAAATTGACTCTAAGAAGTAGATATTATTATCTCTTCAGGAAAATGACATATAAAGTAGGACATTTTATAACACGTTTACACAATAAAAACATATTTACTCTTACCTGACATGTTATATACATTTTATATGCTTTAAAGAAAGTGGTATTCTCTATAACCAATTTAATTTCAAGTGTGATATTTTCATCTTCTGGCACACTATTTGCCTATTAATTACTTTTAAGTACACAGATGAGATTTAAGACATTTGCCAATCTCTTTCAAAATCAAAGAGATTTTTTTCTTATTACACTTTAGGGAAAGAATAAATGACAGTTTTCTTTTCTAAATGAACTACTGAAGGGCGTCTTGGTTGTTTCCAACTTTGGACAATTGTGAATAAAGCTACTATCAACATTAGTGTACAGATTTTTGTGTAGATATAATTTTTCACCTCATTTGGGTAAATGTCAAGGATTGTTATCACTGGATCATTTGCTAAGAGTATGTTTACTTTTGTAAGAAACTACCAAACTTTTCTTCAAAGGGACTGTAACATTCAGCATTCCTGGTGTACCATGGATGAATGTTGTCAGTGTTTTGAATTTCAGCCATTATTTAATAGTGATGTGACAGTATCTCATTGTTGTTTTTATTTGAAATTTTCTAATGACATATGTGTTGAGCATATTTAAATATGCTTATTTACAATTTGTATATATACATTGAAGTGTCTGTTAAAATCTTTGGCCCGTTTTTTAATTGGGTTGTTTGTTTAGTTATTTTTAAATTTTAACAGTACTTTGTGTATTTTGGATACCAGTCTTTTATCAGACATGTGTTGTGCAAAAATTTTCTGTGGTTTGCTCTTCATTCTCTTAACAGTAACTTTAACAGACCAGGTGCTTCCAATTATAACAAGGACAAATTTATCAATTTTTTTCTTTCATGGCTTGTATTTTTGGTGTTGTATCTAAAAACTTATTGTCAAACCCAAGATCACCCAGATTTTTTTCTATGTTATCTCCTAAAAGTTTTATAATTTTGCATTTTACATTTAAATCTATAATCCATTTTGAGTGAATTTTTGTGGAAGGTGTGAGGTCAGTGTCTACATTCACTTTTTTTGCATGTGAATGTCCCTGTGTTCCAGTACCATTTGTTAAGAAGGATCTTCTTGCTACATTGTATTGCTTTTGCTCTTTTGTCAAAGATCATGACTATGTTTGTGTGGGTCTTTTTCTGGGGTCTGTATTTTATTGCATTGGTTTGTTTTGCCTATTTTTCACCAAAATCACATGGTTTCATTACTGTAGCTTTATGGTAAATCTTGAAATCGAGTCATGTCAGTCCTCTGAATGTTCTTTTCCTTCAATATTGTGTTGGCTATTCTGGGTCTTTTGCCTTGTCATATAAATTTTAGAATAATTTTGTTGATATCCACAAAGTAACTTGCTACATTTTTTTTTAAAGTAGAGCATTGAGTCTATAGATTAAGTTGGGAAGAACTGACATCTTAACAATATTGAGTCTCCTTATCCATAAATATGGAATATAACATCATTGATTTAGTTCTTCAATTCCTTCCATCAGAGTTTTGTAGTTTTTCTCATATGAATCTTGTACATATTTTGTTATATTTACACCTAAGTATTTAGTTTGTAGGGGGATTAATATTAACAGTGGTTTTTTAAATTTCAAATTCCTATTGTCCATTGTTGGTACATAAAAAGCAATTGACTTTTGTATATTAATGTTACATCCTGCAACTTTGTTATTATTGCTTATTAATTCCAAAAGTTTGCATATATATGTGTGTGTGTGTGTTTATATATGTATAGTCAAATAGGCATGCGTCATTTAACAATGGAGACGTGTTCTGAGAAATTCATCACTAGGCAATTTTGTCATTGTGCAGCCATCACAGAGTGTACTTCCACAAACTTAGATTTCATGGCCTACTACACACCTAGGCTATATGATACAGCCTATTGATCCTAAGCTATAAACCTATACAGCATGTTACTGTACTGAATGCTGTGGGCAATTGTAAGAAAAATGTAAAGTATTTGTACATCTAAATATATCCAAACATATAAAAGGTACAGTAAAAATACAGTATAAAAGGTAAAAAAATGGTACACCTGTATAGGGCAGCTCCATTATAACCTTATGGGACCACTGTCATATATGTGGTCCATCATTGACAAAAATGTCATATTTATACGCATATATGTCTGTGTATATATGTGTGTGTGTATGTGTCTACCTCTTGGAATATTCTACAGAGACAATCATGTCATTTGAAAACTAGACAATTTTATTTCTTCCTTCCTGTATGTATACCTTTTATTTCCTTATCTTATTGATTAAGCTATAATGTCTAGTGCAATGTTGACTAGGAGTGGTGAGAAAAATCACCTCTATTTTGTTCTCAGTTTTGGGGGAAAATAATCTATTTTCTCACCATTAATTATCATAGTGGTGTGTTTCATTTCTGTTTTTTTAATAAACCTTTTTTATGAAGTTGAGTAAGTTCCCCTTTATTCCTATTTTGCTGAGAATTTCTGTCATAAATATATGTTGAATTCTATCAAATGTTTTTTTCTTCATGTATTGATATGAGTATATGATTTTCCTTCTTGAGTCTGTTGATGTGATGGATGTTGTTTTTTAAATGCTGAACCAGCCTTGCATACCTGGAATAAATCCCACTTGGTCATGTAGGATAATTATTTTTAAACATTTTAGATGCAATTTGCTAATATTTTTGAGGAGTTTTTCCATCTATCTCCATGATAGATATTGGTCTGTAGTTTTCCTTTCTTTTAATGTCTTTTGCCTTGTTTTGGAATTAAGGTAATGCTAACGTCATGTGAATTAGGAAATGTTTCTTCTGTTTCCATTTTCTACAAAATATTGCAGAGAATTGCTATTCTTAAGCAATTGCTATTCTAATATTTCTTAAGTGTTTGGTAAAATTCATATATGAAACCAACTGGGCCTGTTGCTTTCTGATTTTGAAGGTTATTATTGATTCATATTGCTATATTTTCATATTTTTAAAATGTAGTATATCTCACTTTCAATACCATTTACAACATGAAAGCAATTACAATGGATTTTTAAAATGTAAACAGAAACAAAAATGATCATTATTTAAAAACTTATAAAGAAAAAAATGCATTCCCCTTACTGAAACAGAAGTGTCATTTGCAAAATGCACATATACACACAAACACACATATACATAATCTCAACCTGACTCTCTGAATAAAACCTCCCAATGTTTTCTCATTCCTTATAGGATAAAAACAAAATCTTTATCATGGCCTATGAGTTACTACATGATTTGCTTCCTATCACTCTCTCAAATTGCATTATGGGTAGTCTTTCTCTCTCACAAGCCCCAGGCTAGCTGTCTTTCATTTTCTCAAACCTACCAATACCCTTACACAGGGCTTTGGAAATACAAGTCTATAAGACATTTGCATATGGAATGTATTCCTTCTGCACCTCTGTCTAATATCCATTTATATCTTTGGTATCCTTTATGTTCCCTTGGTAAATTTTCTCATGCCATAGTCAAGCTCCTTTGTAAAATTATCCCTATGAAACTGATTATTATTCCTTCATAGAATATTTTACCACTTGTACTTACATATGTTTGTGATTATTATATTAATTTTGTGTAACTTACAAAACAATAAGACCTTAGAGAATAAGAACAGTATTTGTGTTTTTGCTTATTATCTCTACCCAGGACCTTGTGTAGTATCAAACACACATGAGTAGCTGTTAAATAAACAAATGAATGGATAAATAAAAAGATACTCATGAGGACATTTAGATAAATACAATGATAATCTAAATTAATAGCAACTTTCATATTTGTATCATTATAGTATATTACCTTCTTAATATCATAATTTACATAAACAGTGAAGCTTCTAAATGTCATATATTTTTTTCTGCAGAAAATGTACCACCTACATATGTTGAGAATTAGGGCTTATTAATAAAGCAAACAATTGTATGCGATTTTTTTGAGGATGTGCCTAAACTCAGTTATTATTACCGTTTTTTTTGTATTTCCCATTTCTTCCTCCGAAAGGTTCAATTCTTTTGAATCAATATTTTAAATCACTTGCTAAAAGAGGAGAGATAAAAATGCAGTTGCACCTAAAGAGGGTGGAGAATCAAAATCCTTTTTTGTTAAAGGCTAACAATATGAAATAAAACTTATGAGACATGCATCAGTAGAAAAGTATATTGTAATAGGCATGAAGAATCCAATATTGCTTCATTCAATATTAAGCTGTAGTGTTTCTCCCATTGTGTCAAGATTTAAGATTATACCATAATATATTAAACTTGCTCCATAGGTATTCTTGGCAGAGGCTGGCATGAAACAGATAGTAAAAGCATTTTCAGAATTGCAATGATGTTTGTTAAGCACTCTTAGACCCATCACAGGGTATTTTTCTTTTCTAAATCATACAGTGCAGTTGGCTGAATCAGTACATTTAAAATGAGAAAGAAATAGACAGTGATTTGCTACAGCTGCTCTCATCAACCTGATATATTCAATATGGGTGTGGTATTAGTGGGCTAAATCAACAAGAAAATAATGGGTGTGTTAATTCCTTAATTTTTTTTTTTTTTTTTT
>VBSM01001265.1:7856988-7907929 GCA_008086735.1 Cheirogaleus medius | reverse complement strand
CACCACCCAGCCTGTTAATTCCTTAATTATATTACAAAAAATACATAGACAAAAAACAATGGTCTTTCAAAAGATAGGTTTGGCCTTATGTCATAAAATTGTGAAAAAACTGAGTAACTTTCTAATCAATTGTTTGCCATGTTAGCTGTTTCAGCCTTATGCTACCTACATTACTTTTAATGTAAAAGCTTTAGAAATCTTGGTGCTATATTCAATGGTTGTGTTGAATGAGTCTTCCCATTTGTTGGAGAGGAAACTTCAAAAAGTTAAATCAGATTGAATCTACAAAATTATCTGAAGAATCTAGCAAAGCTAACACACACACACACACACACACACACACACAATAGAGCTGAAAGATACCAGCTGCTAAATGAGGTTCAGTGCTGATACTATTCTTTTAACTTGTTAGTAATACCCATGTACTAAAATGACTAATTAGTATGTTGTAAATCCAAGAATCCACAGAAAGTCTTTTCTCAGTGAAAAATGATATTGGAAAGTTACAGTCCATTTGCTCTAAAGTGAAGTCGTTGATGGTCCATCGAGTTTAAATGAGTCTTCCAAAGTCTCACAGCTAGTTAGGAACAGTCCTTTTACTGAATCTCAGCTCCCCTAAATCCCTAAGTAATATTATTTAATTTAGGATATAGCATTATCTCCCCAGATTTATGAGACAAGTGGATTTGTTTGAAATGTTATTCTCTTGAAGATAGCTTCGCACTTTTATTTTGAATTCTCATAATTTACTCAAATAATGTGGAGACTAAAATTTAATTTACAAGAAAAAAACAACATGCCTTGCAATAAAAAATTCTAAAATGTGGGGATGTTTACATTATTTCACAAAGATATATTGATGAAATAATTATACACTGAAGATGGATAGATAATATAGCCAGTTTTATTCTTTTAAGTATACAGAAGGTATTAGGGATAGTGGGTTGAAAATCAGAATTTCAAAAAATTCCCTTTGAGCAACCACTCTTATAGAATTAGATTCCTAACTACATGGAGCTATGTAAAAATTACATGAGGATGAAAGTTTTATAAATGCTTCCTTTCCAGAGCAATGTATTTCCAAGTCTATAAAGACTGCACACAATCTCTGCTCAACACGGTTTCTCAACTTTAACTTTGTTTTAGCTCTATCATCTTTTCTTGTTTTTCAACTAAAGAAAATCTTTAAAAGTCCTTGAAATGTTCTGAAGTTTTATGTCTTCTATATCATATTGCTCCAATTTTGTTTGTACATTTTTCCAAAAAGCACGTCGATTGAGGAACCTATGGCAGCATAGCATAATGGTTAAGACAGTAACTTTGACATCAGATTGCCTGAGTTTAAGCTCTGACTTCAACATTTCCCAGATGGCCACTTGTGGCCAGTCATAAAATAACACCATTATGTTACACTATATTTAAAAAATGGATTATATTGCCTAGTCATATACTGTGAGGATGGTATAAGAAAATATTTATTTATAGCACTTGAAACAGTGTTTCACTCACAGAATTATTTAGTAAATCAGCTATGATCAGCGTGAAATCAGAGAAAGTATCCTACAATTCCATTTCCAAATTCATTAAGTCATATGATATATCTTCTAATAAAGACCAGGATATAATGATGATGATGATGATGATAATGACAAGGACAGTAACAAAGAGAATAAAAAGACGGAAGAGAAGGAGGAAGATGGGGAAGAAAAGACGGTAGGAGAGAGAGAGCTTTTTAAAAAGCTGACTCTCACAAGATTAAGAATCATCACGTCATCCCTTTTATGCATGCATTTCTATTTCCATTTTACAATTGAAGACATTCAAACTTAGAGAGTGTAGTGGTTTTAAAATATGTCTACAAATTCTTTGATGCTCCTTTCTTCCAGAGGTGGAATTTAATTTTCCTTCCCTTGAATTTGAGTTGAACTTAGTGACTCTCTTCAAAATAAACAAAATATGATGGAAGAGATAGTGTATCATTTCCAAGACTTGGTCATAATAGAAATTGTGGCTTCTTCCTTGCTCTCCTTAGGATTCCTCACTGAGGGGAAGGCAACAGCCATACCATGAGGATACTTAAGCAACCTTAAGGAGGGGAATATACAGCATGGAAATGAGACCTCTGGCCAAGGGAAACTTAGACGTCTTGCCATATTGATTGCATTTTGATTGTATCTTTATGAGAGTCTCTGAGTCAAAATCTCCCAGCTAAGCCACTCTAACATTTATGACAGAAAGAACCAGAAAATAATAAATATTTTTTACTCACTAATCTCTTTGTTGTTTTGGTGAGTTTCTTTGTTGCATTTGTTGTGCAGCAATAGCTAACTAATATGCAGAGTTGGTATAATTTGCCTATGTTACTGAGCTACTGAGTTGTGAAAGAATGATTTTAAACCAGGCACATTTAAACCCAAAAGTCCATAGCTTTTCCAAAACAACAGGCCCAGGAGCTAGACATCTCTAGGGTAGGCCATTGTGAAAAACCGCCTAGCTAGTATTCCAACCGGCAAACACCAGACCCGTTCCAAGCCATCTTCCACATAGCTTTGGAAGATGGCATTCAAAAATCCAAGTTGGATTATGTTACCTCCTCAGTTAAAATCTTCTGAATGTAGATTATTTTTCATCAGCAGCAACAAGAAAATAATTAACAAGAAACTGCAACACATTGCTTTTAAGCATTTACTCTCAATCTATTCTATTACTGTTGTTTGTTTTATTGTTGTTATTTTATTAACAATTTATTTGTTTGTTCCTGAAGAAAAATATCCCCAAATTTCATCTCCATGGGCTTGAACTATAGCCATACTTTTTACTTTTGGGGAAAATATATACAATTCTAGACCATCTAGTCATCACTTAATCCAATCTCATAACGGATGAAAGCAGACAACAAGTGCTTTCCACTTGTCTGAGGGGGAGGCGTGATATTAAAATGCATTAGTGTGGCGTGAAAATTGCATTATCATCTGACCCCCTGACTTTGCTGTCCTGACTTAGCTTCACATCTTTTAAATTCCCTTCTCTGACCCCTCCTAGTCAGTGTTTCCAAAAACCTTTTTTCCAGTCACACAGACCTTTGTCCTTATCTTTCAAAACTTCGTGTCCTTGCCCCTATTGCCCTGAATTTCAGAGATACCCTTATACCTTCTTTATAATTAGTTAGATTCTATTTATCTTGCAAGATTCAGTTCAAGTGCCCTCTTCATTATCAAATAGCCCTTTGCTCTCCCAGGCATATGTAATACATCTACTCAGTATATCTTGCATTTTTCCATCAGCTTGTTCTTGATGCTTTTACAGCCTATTGTTACCCTGTGTCATAATTACTATGACATACAATGTGTGTATGTCACACATTGTATCTGCCTCCTGCTTAAGAATTTTAGATACTTGTTCTTTGCTTCTTGCAATGTCTATCCTAACACAGAGCTCTTTTTTTTTTTTTTTTCCTTTTTGGATGAATGAACTCTCCCTCCCACTTGGACTCACTATGCTATTTTGCCAATTTTATTTTGAGTATTAAAGGAAAGCCCACTGTAGACACCGGCAATGGTCCAGGCTTAAATTAACGTATTACCAAGGTAATGGATCCTTTGCACAAGTCTCTACCCCACAAAAAACCCCAAAGTTTTTAGAACACAGTCTTTCTTATGGTGTCATAAGGTTGGCTAAGATTGTTTTGTTATAGAAATAGATATCACTACTCATATCTAGAGCTTGTTTGTGTGCAGGTGTGTTTGTGTCAGAAAACCTTCTTATCTGTCTTGATGTTATAGGAAAGAATAAACAGGTCTCTGTAAAACAAATCATAGAAAGTAATAGAAATCTGGAAGAATACATCAGATCCAGCTGCAAGTTGATTGTTAGAGAAAATGGTTGGCAATTACAGTGCAGGGTTATATTTGACCAACTTTTGAGCCAAATTGCCTCTGTACTTAGGAATAAAAGGACCATGGTAAATATAAAATACTCTGTTACCAGACTGAAATAAAGCCCAAACATATGTATATGCTGAAGTTACTTAGGCATATAGATAATACCTCTGGAAATAGAGAAAATATTGTTCCTTTTACTGATAGTAACTTGGGCCCTGTTTGATTGCAAATTCAGTCCAAATTCAACCCTTTCTTCCTAGTCATCTTTATTTAGGTACAGTCATTGGTGGTTCAGCAGCAAAGGGGAAAACATAAGGATAAAATCTATATAGGGGGAAGAAAAAGGCATAAGGATCCTGGGTCACTATCCAGATTACTGAACCATAGCACCAGCCTTGCTCTGCTTACTTTTGGACTTCTTGTCACATAGACAGAAGAGACTGTGTTGTCCAGATATCCAGTGCCCAAGACCTCTTATCCAAGGATGTTCTGATGAATAACTGGTTTTAGATTAGAATTTAGAAAATCATTACATATACTCCTGGCTCTAGAGACTTTAGTCCCAGAGCACTTTCCTTTTGATGTGAAAATGTTGTGTTTCCATCAGAGTAAAAGAATTCAGTGACTAGGCATAGTGGAGAAGGTGGGTCAGATGGTTGCCTTTCATAAAGCAATAGCACCTCCATGGCTTACAAATGTTTGCTTTATAAACTACCCTCAGCCTGTCACTTACAATTTCCATTTTCATTATAAATCAGCGCAAAATGTGCCGACTGTCTGTGTTGCAGTAAAACACAGCTGTTTCCATTTGCTCTCCTATCAGTTTCATTCGCACATCATTCTGCATTGGAATTGAATTGAATCATTCATCTCTAGTACGAGAAATGTTCTGCAGCTTAGGAACAGGGAGACCTTAATCCTCAATTTCACTTCCTTTTGGGTTTTCCAATAGCCTAGAATTGGGACTTCAGTTTCCAACTCTGGCTTTTGTAATATGGAATGCGGTAATCTTTAGTACAAGTAAAACAAACATCCAACCATATCTCACCCCCACACAAATTAAAAGAAACTTTGCTAAGCTCTGAGTTTCAAAATGTAGCAAAATTCTTAAATTCCAGGTTATTATAGAAGGAGTATGAGTTTCCAAGACTATGAGGAAAAATGTGGCTTGTAAGTGTATTGTACAAGGTAGAAAAGACCAAGATTAAATTTGAATTGTGTTTGTGTCACTTCCAAAGAAAGACTGAATATTATTATTTAATAACTATTGTGTTCATAGTGTTGTATATTTTTCAGGTATTGAAAACAGATTATCTCAGTGGAATTTTAAAAATTATACTGAGTTGGGAAATTATTAATACCTCCTTATATATGAGGAAAGTGAGAACTAGAAAGGTTATTAATATTACCTCAAAGTCATATAATTGAAGTATCTGGAACATAGAACATACTTTTTTGAGTGAATAAATAAATAAAGACATCAATTAATAAGTTTTGGAGTTGGAATACCAATCCACGTCCAGTGCTGCTTTTCCAAGGAACACAGTTTCTTACCCGTGTTTGCATCATGAGTTTTTGAAATTAGGCTCTACTCCATGCAAAGCTGGTTATATTGTGTGAACTCTCATGTATGTCCTGTGCTATTTCTTTGCCTGCTATTTGCTCTCACACTAGCAGTATGAAGTTTTCCAGAGTTCTCAGAGAAGCTCCCACCCACAGGTATGGGGCCTGTCACTTATTGTTCATAGATGCCCTTGATATTACACTTGCCTAGAGGACAAAAGGGACATAGTGTCTCAAGGGTTGGCAGATAGTTGTAGATTAAAGACGTGTGGCCTGAGTCAGGCCTCAGACCCACTCCCAGTGACCTGAAGTTGGATGAAAGCTCTGGGTGCAATTAGGCTTTCTTTTTCCTATGTTACTAAGCTACCTAGTTGTGGTTTACATATTGGATAGATGCTTAGTGAGATGAGAGCTTTGATTTCACGAACTCTTGAAATTATTAAATAGTTCTGTATACAAGAATATCTTAGCATTCTAACTCAGCTCCAAATCTCCTTGCTCAGAAACCTTTTTTTTTTTTTAAATTTCTTCCACTTTCTTTCTCCCTGTCTGCCCTTGGCTTCTTACTCACATTATTATTTCTCATTTCGAATAAGGATTATTCTCTTTGAAATTTTTTTCACAATAATACTTGAAAGCATATCAACAAAAGGCCAATTGCTTATTAAAGGAGCATACAAATAATAATCAACAGAAAATTCAGAGGCCCTTTTGATGAAATTTAAAAAATACAAAGCATTTATAAACTTGGAAGAAAAAACAACAGTCTTTGGTCTTTCTTAAAGAAAATCAAAACCTCTACTTTCCTACCAATAAATAGGGCAAATGATCCCCTCTAATACAGCAAATTAAAAGAGAAATAAATTAATTTTTTTCCCTAAAAGTTTATCATTCTTATCTTACCAAGCTAGTTACAACTACTGTTTTCTGGGATTTTTAAAAACAGTCTTTATTTTAACGTCACTTTTAGAATAATAGCAAATTGAGCAGAAAGTTCACAGTCCCCATATACTCCCTGATGCCACATACATAGTTCCTCCACCGTCAGCATCCTGCACTATAGTGGTATATTCATTACAATTGATGAATCATACATTGGTGCATCATTATTACTCAAAGTCCATAGTTTATATTAAGGTTTACTCTGGTGTTTTACATTAAATGGGGTTTGATAGTTTTATAATAACATGTACCTACCTATATCTCATACAGAATAGTTTTACTGCTCCAAAAATCCTATGTTTCTCTGATTCTTCCCTCCCTACCTCCCTCCTAAATTCTGGCCACCACTAATTTTTTTACTTCTTGTCAATAGTTTTGCTTTTTATAAAATATCATATAGTTGGAATCACATAGTATGCAGCCTTTTTCAAGATTGACATTTTTTCACATAGTAATATGCATTTAAGTTTTCTTCATGTCTTTCCATGACTTGATGGCACATTTCTTTTTAGCACTGAATAAAATTCCATTGTCTGGTGGTACTTTGATTTATTTATCCGTTCGCCTGCTAATGAACATCTTAGTAACTTGCAAGTTTTGGCACTCGTGAATAAAGCTGCTATCCACATCCATGCGCAGGTTTTTGCATGCTTTTTAATTCCTTTGAGTAAATACTAAGGAGCGCAATTGCTGAACTGTATAGTATAGACATGTTTAGTTTTTTTAAGAAACTGCCACACTCTCTTTCAAAGTGGTTGTATCATTTTGCATTCCCACTAGCAATCAAAGAGAATTCTTGTGGCAACACATCCTTACTATCATTTGGTGTTGTCAGTAGTCTTAGTCCATTTTATACCACTATAGCAAAATACCTGAGACTGGATACTTTATAAAGAACAGAAATGTATTGTCTCATTGTCTGGAGACTGGGAAGTACAAGATCAAGGTGCTGGTAGGTTGAGCTATCTAGTGAGGGCTGCTATCTGCTTTCATGATGGTGCTTCATTGCTACATCCTCATAAGGGAAGGAATGTTGTGTCCTCACATAGTGGTAGGCAGAACGACAGGCTGGCCAAATACTTCATGAAGCCTCTTTGAAAAGGTTCTTAATATTGTTTACAAGGAGGAAGGGGCCCTCACAGTCTAATCACCTCTTAAAGGCCCCACCTGTTAATAAAATCTCATTGGCAACAGCTGCATTTTGTAGGGGACCCATTCAAACCACAGCATCGGTGTTTTGAATTTTGATTATTCTCATAGGTATGTAGTCAACATGATTGTTGGTTTAATTTGTAATATTCCAATGATATATGATGTCTAGTATCTTTTCATATGCTTATTTTTAATCTGCATATCATCTTTGGTGAGATTTCTATTTAGGTCTTTTGTCTGTTTTATTATTGTTGAGTTTTAAGAATTCTTTGTATATTTTGGATAACGATTTTTTATCTGATATGCTTTTTGCAAATATTTTCTCTAAGTTTGTGGCTTGTTTTCTCATTTTCTTGACAGTGTCTTTTGCAAAGCAAAAAATTTTAATTTTAATAGAGTCAAGCTTAGCAATTATTTGTTTCATGCATGATACATTTGGTGTTATATCTAAAAATCTATCACCATACCTGAAGTCACCTATATTTTCTCCTATTATTTTCTAGTTTTATAGTTTTGTGCTTTATACTTTGACTTATGATCCATTTTGAGTTAGTTTTATAAATGGTATATGATGTGTTACTAGATTTTTTTTTATGTGGATGTCTAATTGTTGTAGTATCATCTGTTGAAAAATTGTCTTTCCCTATTGTATTATTTTTTCTCCTGTATCAAAGATCACTTGACTATGTGAGTCTATTTCTAGGCTCCCTATTCTGTTCCACTGATCTTTTCCAGAAATTTAATGCTTATCTCATGCAATGCTAACAGCAAATATAGAAGATAGTCATTATTACATTCATTTTGTAGATGAGAAAACTTAAGTTTTTAGGGGATAATTATTTTGTCCATTACCTGATCAAACTATGTTTAAATGCACTTCTGTATTGCTCCAAAGCATTTGCTTATTCTACTAAACCAATGTAACACATGTACAGAGGGATTGGGGTGGGGTACACACATGCACACACACACATACAAATGATGGCTAGAATGAGTTCAACATTATTTGATCCAAAATGCAGTGGTCTTTCCTTTCTTATTATATCTTGTTCTTTCTTATGTTCTCTCTTTTCTCAATCTTCGTCTGTGTCTGGATCAATGAAAAAGGAGATTAAGAATTTTAATGGCTATTCTAAATATTTAAATCATAAATATGGCCACATCTGAAATTGCTTCATATTTAGGGCAAACATAGTATGAGTAACTTGACATATTTACATATTGGCAGACTTTCCCACACTTTTCCTATGCGTAAGACCAAATAAGAAGATGCCAATACTCTTAAGAAATCTCAGAAAGTACAAGATCAATTATTTGCTTTTATAAAGCTCTTTATATATCAGAGCATCAAGGGAGAAAGAGAAGTTAGTTAAACGGAACACAATTTGAAAAAAAGTCATCACATGTGCTTTTAATTCTAATCTATTTTTAAAGTATTCAGTGTATATCCCATCGTTTGGGGATACTGCTTGACAGATGATTCTGTCACATAAAAAAAGATTTTCGTGTTTTTAAAAAGTATCCCAAGAAAAATCAGAACACTCCTTGTAATAATGCAGATTTATCTGAAATAAGATCTAGTAGAGACCTATTAATGTTTTTTGAGATAAAGTTCTTTATTTCCTTATCCTAAATTGCACAGCAATAGAGGTTTGAAGGACATGCTATTTATTTGCAAATAGTATTTTCTTCAATATGATGGAGTATTATGAATAGGAAAAAATGGTGCCCATGGCTTAGAAAAAATGTCAAAATAATAAGCTTTCTTAATTACTCATAGTCTATATTAGGTGAACTGGAAACAATCATGATTGAAAAGAAATTATTAGGTTATTAAGAATGAAATGTCCAATTTCCTTAAGTACTGACTTTGAGGTTGATATTTCTGACATTTCACTTTAACACTTTTTTAAAAATTTTTATTGTGAAGGTACATCCTCAGTTTTTCAAACACATGTTTTAGCTTGTGATTATCTTTCAAATTCTTTTTTAGAACAATTTTGGTGAAACCATGATTAAGTCAAAAATCCATGCTATTTTCGAATATGAGTTCTGTTGTGGAACCAATGCAGCTCAGACAGCTCAAAATATTACTGTCAATGAAGTATTTGGGAAGGACGTGGCTAATGAACACACAGTGCTTTGATGGTTTGAAAGTTCCATTCTAGTGATTTTAATCTTGACAGTGAGCCATGTGGGCGACCTGAGATCAAGGTGGATAATGATGAGCTGAAAGTTGTAGCAGAAGCAAATCCATCTCAACCTATGCATGGATTATCAGCAAGGTTTGACGTTACTGTTCCAACAATCCTGGACAATTTGAAAGAAATGGGCCAGGTAAAGAAGCTGGATAGATGGGTACTGCATGAATTAAACAAGCATCAGAATAGACATTGTCTTGAAGCTTGCTTTTCTTTGCTGTCATGACATAAAGGCAAACCATTTCTACACCATATGGTTATGTGTGATAAAAAATGGATTCCTTTTGACAATCACAAGAGTTTGGCACAATAGTTGGATAAAGTTGAAGTGCCAAAACACTGTCCCAAACCGAATTATTCATCAAAAAAAGCTAATGGTGTCTGTCTGGTGGTCCAGTGCTGGTATTATCCCCTACAGCTTCATGAAACCTGGTCAATTGATTATAGAGGATGTCTGCATCAACTGATAGACAAAATGATGATGATACTTTGATTAAGCAGTTATGACTGGTCAATAGAGACAGGACAATCCTCTTGCAAAACTATTAAGATGGCAAAACTGTGTTGATAGTTTGGGTGCATACTTTGATTAATTGTACTGCTTCTTGTTTGAGATATAATAAACTAAACTTTTGATTTGAAATTGGACTTTTCATATTTAATGACCTAATAAAACATTTAATAACTATTTAATTGGGCACTTTTAAATTTTTCTTTTCCAGTAGATACCAACATTAGCCTTATTTTTCTGTGTTATTTGCTGGCCTATTTTAGCATATTCAGAAACATGAGAAGTGAATCAAGGATTAAATTCATCAAAATAAAAGTGATTGTTGACTACTGAACTTGAATAGACTAATAATGAATATTGATTGAAGCATTTTACTTTCTTCAAATTTTAGTCTCCATAAGTGTGATTATAGTTTGAAAAGTGATTGTAAAATAGTGTACAAGAATATGAAGTGATTTCTCAAGTGTCTCCCACATTATATTCACTTGTCTCTGAAGTAAATAGATACTTTCCCCCCATTCTCAGTAATGAAAATCCCATTTGGAATTTAAAACAATTTTAATGGACCTCTTAATATATATAGCCATTCAATAAAAGCAAAATGCTTATTACTTTTCTTTCTCAGTTCCTTCTTGTCGATGTAAAGGGGAAAAATTCTCAATATATTTTGTCTATCAAAATAAAGGCAGTTTTCTTTATTAAAATCATCCTAATTAAGCATAATTGTAACAGAGAAGTTGTCCCTCTTCCCACAGATATGGAAGTGTAAAATTGAGAGTAGGAATATGTAACAGAGCGAATGGCCTGGAAAAAAATTACAAAAGATGTTTTCCGTCTCTTTAGAACTTCCCCCACTCTTTTTGGGAACTGAGGCCTGCAATCCCTGTCTCGGACAGGTGGTCGGGAAGGGCGGGGGATGTCTTTTGTTCTTTATGTTACAGGAGATAGGTTGGCTGAACTGTTGGCTCCATCGCAAGCCTGGCTCCATCCCAGCCCCAATGCAAATAGCCCGTGGAGGTCTGGGTGGGCCTCCCAGGTGAGTAGAGGTCACAAGATTTGTCTTTGGTAGAGATGGGATGATTAGAATCCTTAGCAACAATAGCCTAGAACTGAGGACCCCTCCCTTTAAAAGCTCTGCATTTCTGCTTATGGAGAGGAATTTGGATTTTTGAGACAATAGTAGGCCATTTTTCCTCCTTTGCCAGCAAAGTAATAAACTTCCTTTTCCTTCTCTCAACTACCTGTCCTCATTCTTCTGATGCGGCCTCATGGACAAGTGCCAAGAATTTGGTAACATAATGATCATCATAATAAAAGATAACGATTTATTGGGTGATTATTTTGTTTTAGGAATTTTGTTAAGCCCCTTTACATGGATTATTTCCTTTATTCCTTGATTCTACAGTTTTCTAAGTCATCCTTCCAAGACTATATCCATGTGAATAGCTATATAATGAAATAATAATGACCAAATACTTATGAGAATTCAACATAATTAAATGTATCCCAGATTTTTTAAGATATATTTTAAACAGTCTTAAAAATAAATAAAGTTAAAAATTTAATAATGTTCAAAGAGAACACAAAAAAATTGTTTGTAAATAATGAACTTCAAATAGGATATAATCCAGACAACATGGGGCTAGGTTGGACTAGCTCATGCAGATGGCAAGAACTGGCTGGATTTTGAACAATATTTTTATATAATGTGTGTAGTAGGATTTTAGCAATGATGATACTACTTCTCAATATCTAAAATATTAATAAAAAGACAAAGCTTATTTTATTGTTTACTATAATATTAATAATAGGAAGTTCTCTGAGCAGAGCAGACTACCAATCTTATATACTGATACAGGGAGTTCAGGGACTGCCAGATTTTCCTTCTGGGGGCGTAAGCAGGTTGACACCATTTGTAGAAATGCTGTTACTAGAATGAGACTGTTATTGTCTAGTTAGCATTCAGAGGCAAACTTCTTAGAGATTGTTCATTGCTGACTGTCTGACTTTCAGAAGCAAGAGGCTGAAATAATTTGGTTGGATGGAAATGTGTTTATTTCCATTGAATAGGTTTTGTGAGTCAGGGCTGAAACACAAAAGCAGAATTTGTACAGATATATATGTAAATCCAAAGTTTTATAGGGCAGGCAGTCAGAATGGCAGGATCATGAGCAGGCTATAAGCCCACAGGCATGGGCCAAGCTGTTGTTGTAGGTGGGAGTCTCCCCTTTTTCCCCAGGGAAGGCCTAAGCCCTTTTTTAAGGACTTCCAACTCAGTAAGTAATGCCCACGCAAGACAATCTCTCTTAATTAACATCCATTTATTATGGATTTTTGTTACATCTGAAATATCTCTTCGCAGCAACATCTAGATTAGTGCTTGGTTGGATAGGGAAAGAAAGGTATATTTATGATACAAATTGGCTATTTTTTCTTTTCCTCCCTCCAATCTTTGTAAGACAATATCTCTTGTAGTCCACACTATCCAGAAACATAGGAGGAAGGGAATTTTGGAGAATAAAGTTTAACTTACCCAAGATGATAGCATAAAATTATTATCCAAGTTTGCTATGGCCACAGAAAAATCAGTCTTTTCATACATTTATAGGAACTTTTATCATTTTCATTGACTTTTTCCACTCTTTTCTTTTTGTAATTCTCCCCTTCCTTCATTCTTTATAACTTTTGCCATTCTTCACTTACTAAATCAGGGAATGCATGTGGCATAGCACAATATGAGAGCAAAGTACTTTGTTTCTGGCTTTTGTTATTGTTTTTCAAAAGCCTAGGCCCTTGGAGAACCAAAAGCATTAGAGCAGACATAAGTAATTTTGGAGAAGGTGTCACAAGTAATACCAAGGCTTTATTACTCCCCATTTTTATCTTTTGATTGCAATATAAATACTTTGTGGAGGATAGGCTAGGGATGGGAATAGAGTATAAGTGGAAGTAATGAGTGTATAAGCAAAGTGATCATAGAGCAGAAGGGGTGCTTGGCAGAGCACTGAAGAGATGGCATCACCCCACAGAAGTTCATAAGATTCAAGATGAGAGGGAAGTTCCATCTCTAATTTAGAATAATGCCATATAGACTAATTGAGACATTTGGGATGGGCAAATCACTGTATGCTACATTTTGCTAGATACAGTTTATTAGAATCGAAGATATTTCCTAAGCCCAGTCAAAAGAGAAGCAAATGGTTTTGATGTGGCTGAATAGGACAGCAGCAGCAGTGAACAGTCCGGAACCTAAGAACATCTAGGGTATGGCTTGTGTGTAATTAGGACTGAGGTCCAGATGGAAGTACCTTATTGAAAGCTTGAATCATTATCTTAGAAAAATATATCAAACCTCCACCCCTAAATAAAGTTAAAAAGTATTATAAACTTAGACATAATCTCATGGAAAAGTGTGGGAATAACTCTCAAAATGACTAATACCAAATTTCTGTCTTTTTGTTAGAAAGGGGACTTAAAATGTAACTTAAAATTTATAGCAATATAATCATATTTATTAAAATTCAAATACATAAAGTTATTATTATTTTGACTTAATAATTATCAATTTCTAAATAGTAAGGCCACTTATCCTAATGTTTTAAAAAATTTATATATATAATTGAATGTTGACTTTGGTCCTTTTCACTTCTTGGCTATAATATCATTGTTAGGATCTAAAAATGCTACCTGAAATGTGACCCCTCCTCTATATTTTTTAAGAATTTCATTCTTATGAAGTGTAAGAATAAGAATATAAGGCTTTAAGTTCTTCCTCATTCTGCTGGCCAATGAATACGTACTAGAGTATGTAATAATACCTAAGTCATTCTTCCACTTTGAACTCAATCCAATTCTATTATTTGATTTTGGAAATGGATTTTGAACACGGGCCTGTTTGTCTAATCAGATGATCATTTTCCTGTTCTTTTCTATTTAAATGCTGAGTGTATTTGGGAGGGCAATGATTTCATTATACCAACAGAGGAAACTGCCTTTCCAGCAAAATAACAAAAGCCAAGTTGGCCAAGAGAAAAATGTTGCCTATCACACTGAAGAAGTCACAAGAGAAATGCTGACAAAATGTCACCTCAAACACAATGACTACAGGATTACAGAAATCTAATTAGCCATTTCATTAACTGAATCCTGTCTGTGGAGACGGCAAACAATGAGGACTTGGAAGCATTCATTCATCAGGAATATATGGAACTGTCAAGGAGATTGTTCAATGATTTCTTCCCTGTATTTTTGCAATGGTATGGGTGGGTCTGGCAGCTAGAATGATTTAATAAAAAGTCACTTTTCAGAAGGTTTGGTAAAATTGAGAACACCTTAAGGGAGCTATATTCAATATTGTAGATATACTGACAATTATGCTTTACAAATGGTATATCTTTTCTTCATCCCACATAAGCTAATTAGGTAAATTTATAAATATTATGTATAATAATGTCACATCTATCAAAAACCATAAATAAGATACTATTTTTCACAACTGCATCTTCATATAGCACCTACAGTATACATGGATTACCTGATTAGGTGGAAACTCTTTGAAGGCAGGTGCCTAATTCTACTAGTTTTTATAGTATAGGTTTTGGAGTTTGACACATTTTTAAAGTAACAAAAAAATGAAATTTAAAATGAATAAAAAATTTTAACCTCAAAAGAACAAAGCAGTATGAATCCTAAAAGAATGGAAAGAAATTAACGGCACACTTACAATTTCTGAGTTATTAAAAAATTCACCTGGTAGTCAATGTAATTTCCTAGTACAATGTTAAGAATTGCCAATGCATTTTAATTAGGATGTTATTGCAGATAAAAAGCACTGAAATAGCAGTCAAGGTACTGTTGGTTGCACTTTTTTACTTTGGGCCTGGTCAGTGTCAACTGCACATTATCAAAATACACAGTATATGATCAAGCCAATCGCCACTTAGTTGGTGTAATTTGTGGTTGCTGCCTTGTGATTTGGTCTCCCTCACTTCATAGGGGAGGATTTTACATTGGATGCATGGAGAGATCTTAAGACTTTATCCCAGCTGCCTGAAGGTTGCGGCTTTCAATGCCTCAGTAAAGGACATAGTTGTATTGTCCGCACAGAAAGATGCAGAGAGGAAAGTGGGGAAACATTCCTTCTCTTAAAAGAAAAACGCAGCTAATTGTTAGGTAAAAGACGATGGTAAGATAGATTTTGAGGGATGTTAGAAATGAGACAAACAATTGAGATAAACAAGACTATCAACTGAAAACAATTTTAAACTGTCTAGCATCATTTATACAATTGAACATATAATACTTTCAGTACAGTGAAGAACAATTTATTGCCACTAAAGTTGTGGGAAGCTGTTTGATGTCAGAAAAAAACTTAATGTTCACAGGAACACCAGGGTTCTGATTACTTTAATTCAAGGGTGACTCTATATATACAGTGTGTGGGCTACTGCTGTGTACTGCCAGAACAACAATTATGAATTGAGAAGTTTAGATAAGCAGATTGGATGCTGTATAATGTTTGCTTCTTTGGGTCAATGATTTAGGCATCCTGAGGATAATGCAAAAGTTCTTCTCTTTAACAGGCAAACTTTTAGCTTTTAAGCCTATATTTTATCACAGTAAATATAGCATAGGACAGAACAAAAGGCCAAAATTCTCACTAATTAAAATACTTCTCTAGGAACTATCACTTTCCAGATGAAGAGTCTGTGTGATTCAACTTTGTAAGTTGAAGACATTGACCACTTACAAAGTTTTCCCATAGAAAATACAATTCTGTAAGAACAACACAATGGTAATTCAGGACATTTAATTTTTTTCCAGATATATTGAATTTGTTCAAAAACTAATTTTCTACCTAGAGCAGGCACCACAGCAAACAAACAAACCTAATAATGGAATATTGGTTTAGAATACTAAACAATGAGATTAATGAAGTAATGTATTGTAGTGGAGAAAACTACATTAAAGAAACTTTGAATAACAAAATTGGTTCCTTTAAGTTTAAAAAGAAAGAAAATGATTTTTTAAAAAGGCTTCCTCTTTGGTCTTCATAAGGTGTCAGAAGAAAATGCCATTTTAAAGACTGAATTTGAGATAGTATCTTTAAAAAGGGATTATCTATTAGTTACTTCATTGACTAGGATTAACAATGACCTTCTTCAGTTAAATATAGTTATTTAAACTCAGGTCTCATAGATATTTGATGTCATTAATGTTGAACAGTATGAGATAATGAACTTAAAATTAAAAATATTACATTTCTCAGTGAAACTAAACAAACATAAGACAATATTTTCACTGAATTCCAATTCTCATGTGAAACTAAAACATTTTTTAACAAAAATCCTACTCCTATGAATAAAAGTCTATTATTGGCTTCACAACATAGTAGTCTCTATTTATTTATTTACAAAATAGGGCTAATAACACACACTCTTTAAAAATGTTATATAAGTGTTTGAGAAAATTAATAAGGATATTAGAAATAATCATAAAAACGATGATATGCATTTCTATGTTTCTCATTTAAATAGCAGAGGCTTTCTTAACCAAATTCTAAGTATCTACTTAGTTAGGAAAATATGAGCTCTCCTTCATGAAAAGGAACTGAATGGCACTCATAGCACACTGCACACTCATGGCAAGTTATATGTGAGCTGCACTTTAGCACTATGATTCTCAAAGTGTGGTCCAGGAAGCTTTGGATGTACTTAATATGCTTTCAGATTATCTACACTGTCAAACTATTTTCATAAAAATACTAAAACATTAATTGCTTTTTTTTCCCACTGTGTTGACATTGACCATGATGTTTCAAAAGAAAATGTGGTAAAATTGTTGATGTCATAGAAAGAATCATAGCAAAGGGGCCTTAGGGTTCCAAAATGGTGGTATAGACACAAACTGGCTTCATTTTCCCCCACAGAAAATGAAAAAAATAAACAAATAAATAACCAGCTATATCCCAGAACTCAAATATATTGCTAAATCACTTCCCAGGGCCACAGAGAAGTTAAAAAAAATCCAAGCATGCAATAAGAGAATCAGATTCTTATATCCATGATGCCCCTTCTGCCCAATCTGCCCTGCACCAAAACATGGGAAATTTTCCCTCACTGTTTCTACACTCAAAAAAGTGAAATCAAAGAGGACAACCAGCTTTCCCACCATTTGGGGTTCTTTAGCTGGAGTCCTGTCCATGCCTCAACCCACAGAAAGCATCATGAGTACCTGAAGACAGACGTATCCTTTAGGACAGCCAGAAACAAAGGAGGAAGGTAGGGACTACTATCCCCAGCCCTGGAAACTCAGCTCTGTAGCCAACCTTTCCACATTGCCATGATATTGCCTTTGGCACCTCCCCCATTTGGCTTTAGGAGACATGTAGTGTGCAAAGGAGGCAGTGACCTAGCAGAAAAAAATATATAAGAAATTCAAAAAGTAAATTATAAAGAATCTCTAAGTAAATATAACCAATAGAAATGTAAATGAGCCAGACAGAGAAGATGGAATAAATAACTAATCTTTCAACACAAACATATAGATACACATCCACAAGAAACAACAGCAAATAGGGAACCATGACCATACCAAACAAACAAAAAATGGAACCAACACCTAACCCTAATGAGATGGTGATACATAAGATATCTGATCAAAAATTCAAAATATTAGTAGTAGATTTAAGGAAACTCAGTGATCTCCAAGATAACATAGAAAAGCAATTCAAAAATTTATCAGAATAATTTAGCAAATACATTGAATAATAATAATAATAACCCAGAAATGTTAGAACTGAGAAATGTATTTGCTGAACTGAAAAATTTATTAGAAGCTCTCAACATCAGAATAGACCAAGCAGATAAGAGAATCAGTGAGCTCAAAGGCAGCCTATTTGAAATTACACAGAGAAGGGAAAAAAAAGGGAACAAAGATTGCCTATAAAATATAGCAAATTACCTCAAAAGACCAAATCTAAGAAGTATTGGTGTTCAAAAGAATGTTGAGAAAGATCAATAAGTAGAAATATTATTCAAATAAGTAATAACATAAAGCTTTCAAAACTTGAGAAAGACATAAATATCCAGATAAGTGAACACCAAGCAGATTTGACCCAAATAAGAATACCTTATCCTACAGAATATAATAATCAAACTCTCAAAGATAAAAGACAAAGAGAGGATCCTAAAAGCAACAAGAGAAAAGAAGCAAATAACATATAACAGAACTCCAAATACTCTGGCAACAGACTTCTCAACAGAAACCATACAGATTAGGAAGAAATGGAACAATATTTTCAAAGTGCTACAGAAAAACAAAACAGTCATTCAAGAATGCTTTATCCATCTAAGCTATTCTTCAAATATGAAAGAGAGATAAAGTCTTTCCCAGACAAAGAAAAGCTGAGAACACACCACCATGCAATCTACCTTACAAGATAAGCTAAAGGGAGTTCTTCAAACTGAAATAAAAAAAAAAATGCTACATGGAAGAACAAAACATTTGAAGGTATGAAATCCAGTGATAAAACTATGTATAAAGACAACCTAGGAATATTCCAATACT
The DNA here is from genome assembly GCA_008086735.1 of Cheirogaleus medius. Classification (NCBI taxonomy): domain Eukaryota; kingdom Metazoa; phylum Chordata; class Mammalia; order Primates; family Cheirogaleidae; genus Cheirogaleus; species Cheirogaleus medius. Next base: position 7,889,111 of record VBSM01001265.1, on the reverse strand, counting down.
GTAATTATAGTGTGCAATCTATTTATCACTGTAGTATGAAGCTTAAAAGACAGATCTATTAAAAATAATGCTAGCAAGAGCAAACTATTAAGGTACAGGCAATATAAAAATATATAAATTAAAACAACCGAAAGTCAAAATGGGGAGGAGGGTGAAGTTAAAAGATAGAGTTTTGGTATTTTTTGTTGTTTTTTCTTTGTACTTAAATCTTTTTTTGTGACCTAAGTTGTCAAACATTGAAAATGAATTGTTATAATATTTTTTGTTGTTTTTTGTAAGCCTCATGGTAACCACATTGAAAAAATCTATAATATATACACTAAAAATAAAAAGCAGCAAATTAAAACATATTCCCAAAGTAAATCACTTAACCACAAAGGATGATGAAAGAAAGAACAGAAGAGAGGAATTATAAAACAACCAGAAAACAAGCAAAAGAACAGCAGTAGTAAATCTTTACTAACCAAGAATAACACTGAATATAAATGGACTCAATTCTGCAATTAAAAAACATAGAGTGGCTAAATAAATAAATAAATAAGACCTGACTATATGGTGCCTACAACAAACTCATCTTACCTACAAAGACACACAGACTGAAAGTGAAGAGATAGAAAAATATACTCCATTCAAGTAGAATCAAAATAAGAACAGAAATAGCTATACCTGTATCAGATTAAATAGACAACAAGCAAAAGATTTTAAAAAGAAAGAAAGAAGCTCATTATATAATGATAAAGAGGTCAATAGAGCAAGAGACTATAAAATTATAAATATCTATACACTCAACACTGCAGCACCCAAGTATATAAAGCAAACATTAATAGAACCAAAGGGAGATATATACTACAATACAATAGTAGGAGACTACAATACTCCATTGTCAGCATTAGACAGATAATCTAGACAGAAATTCAATAAAGAAACATTGGATTTAAACATTGGATTTTAACAGACCTAACAGATATTTGCAGAACATTCTATCTGACAACTACAAATACATATACTTTTCATCAGCATATGTAACATTTTCCAGAATAGACCATATCTTAGGCCACAATGCAAGTCTCAAAAAATTCTAGGTCAGGCATTGTGACTCACACCTGTAATCCTAGCACTCTGGGAGGCCAAGGTAGGAGGACTGCGTGAGCTCAGGAGTTGGAGACCAGCCTGAGCAAGAGCAAGACCAGGTCTCTACTAAAAACAGAAAAAATTAGCTGGGGTTGTAGGGGTGCATGCCTGTAGTCCCAGCTACTTTTAATTTATCTTTCTTAATTTCAATTATTTCTGAATCTCTTGCCTTCAAAATTAAAATGTTGTCATTTCTATATTTTTATTGTTCCATTAGGAAGTACTGGTCTGCCAGCTAACCTCTCCTTAACTAAAAATGGAGTTTGAAAATATTTATTTATTTTAAGTATATACAAAGGGAACTACTAAGTGAATTAAAAATAAATTAGCATAAAGATATGGAAATAATGACTAATCAAACCTTATGCTTCTTTGTGGGGAAAGGGTGAGTGCATCCAAGTACAAGAGACAGTTACATCACATTAGATGAAGGCATGATATTATTCTTGTGTTGTTAAAAAGTTAATTACAACAAGAGGACCACTACCAATGATTATGAAAGGAGACAACTCTGCTTCTTTAGCTCTCCATAATCCCTACTTCCTTTTCTGCACTCATGACTCACAGTCTCTAGAAATTTGGAAACTATATTTCCCATAATCTGCCAACAGCAGATTCAAGTTTAGGTTTAACTAAAGAGAATTGCTCATAGAATAAGAGAAAAATGAAAGAGATGCAAAAATAGTTATTGTTCAGGTTCATGTACTTCATGAGATGACACAAATTACATTTTGATAGACCCCTTGGATGTTTTCTTTCTCATGAGTAACCCATGTGCTGACTTTGAATATTGTAAGAAGTAGGTGGTGGCAACTCTTCAACAATTGAAGTATGAGGTGGTAAAGAATGGAAGACCAGAAGCAATTCAGGAATTGCAGAAATAGCGAGTAATTAAACAAGAAATGCTTACCATCTCAAATAAACCAAAAAATAAAAATAAAAACCTGAAAAGTGGCTTAGGGAAAACTTCAAGATTGGCATAAAAAAAGACAAGAAGAAAAGTAACCAAGGCTTGGACAGACATTGGTATACAGATTTCACTGCTGCTGTGCTATCTTCTTTAGAGAACAAAGACCACAAGACATTAGAAATATGAAAAGAGGAACTCAACCAAAATAAATTAGATGACCATAAAGAAGGATCAGAATTCTGGTATATGTCCTCTGAGTTTACTTTTGAATCCAGGTTGGATACTCTTAGACATACGGCACCATGACTGAAAGATGAAGAAAAATTAAGTGGTACAAAGAAGTGTTAGAGTTGTTAAAATCAAATAGAATCACGTGTTGAAAAAGGAAAAAAAGTAGAGCTTGGAAAGGCTGTGAAGTGAGGGTTCTCTTGCATAAGTTCCTGATAACAAAAACTATCTAAAAAGATTCTGCAAAAACCCACAACCTTGAACAAAGTGCATCACAACCTTATACAAAAAGTACTTCTACAAGGACATCTGGCCAGCAACTGCCTACCAAAACTCAGACTAGCATTACTCTTATTATTGATCCTTATAGCCAAAAATAACTATGTCAGAAGAGTCATACAATCCTCCTCATTTTTCCTTTAAAAATATATTTGTCTTCCTTTACCTCTTTGAATACTCACAGTTTACTAAGGCACATATTTTCACATTGTAATGCCTTATTCTGAAATAAGTATTTTTTTTTTAGAAAATCTCTCTGTTTGTTATTTAGATTGACAGAAGAAAGGGAAAACACTCAGAACTTTGATCATTGAAGATAGAAATGCCCTGAAAATAAATGAGCCTCAACTTGACTTTTATGTGCAAAATGATGAAATACATAACCAGATTATCCTGGACCTTTCTGTCTATAGGTATATGGATACCTTTTTAATTGATGTCATCATGCAGCCAAATTATGTTTGAATAACAATCAAAGGAAAATCATTTCAGTTTGTACTTTCCGCAGAAGTCAAACCTGACAGCATCTCTGACAGACAGACATTGTCTCAGACAATGGGGTATTTAGTAATCTGCATGCCCAAGATAGAGGAAATAATTATAGGTGGAAGAAAAGCATCCACATCTGTGAAAATTGCCTTGGACATCAACAGAGAGAAAACAAACAAACAAACAAAACATGCAACTTGAGATACTTGAAATAGATTGTAGCATATGTGCTTTCCCTGGTCTAGCTAACTTAATTGAAGAGGAAAAGCATGTACTCAAAAGAGTTGGATCTAAACCAAAATTATACCAAGTGACAAAGATACACACTTTGCAGATAAGGCTGAAAGGCCCATTCAATTGATTTGAAATACTAGGCTGCATTATTGTTGACTGTATCCTGAGAGACTCAGTTTTACTTAATGTAAAGAATGTATGCATAATATTTATGGGATACACACATAGTTATTTATCAATATTACTACTCTAATGTATTCACTCCTTTACTTTGTATAGTTCTAGTTTTAAACCATTTCAAAATTAAAATATGTACCTTAATATGCTAGAACTGATTATGAGTCCATATAAGACACTAGGTAGTGGAAATTTTTAAAAATTACTACCGACACTTTTCAGAACATTTTGGGATCACCTACCATATTTAAACATAAGCATAACCTATAATATAGTAATTTTACTCTTTGGTGTGTACCTGAGAGAAATACATAATACAAAAGAGACTTACAGAAGAATTTCAGAGAAAAACACTACTACTAAAGGACAAATATATAAAAATAAAGTGTTAAAATCCATTAAATAGCAATAAGAATGAATTAACCTTTGATATATGCAAAAACATGGACTTATCTCATGCAGTGTATTATTAAGCACAGGAAGTCAGGAACAATATATAGTTATGTATATAGCTATGAAAAAATAAAAATAGAAAAATATGATAAAACTTTATCTACAAAAACTGAATCCCAAAACACTATCTGAATAAGAGACTAATATTTTTGCTTAAATATGTTCACTATATATTAATAAATACATTTGTAGAGGTATATTAGAATAAATGCTTATATGTTTTAAAGAAGAGTGTTTTTTCTTTGTTAAAATATTTTTGTTGGTATTTGTGAGAATTATTATAACATTTTTTGATGACCTACAGCTATTTATCATGAAATATTCTCATTTATTCTTCATTAGCAATAGAACATTTACATTCTCAATGCTTTTAAAGCTACATGTAATAGTGACATAGACTATTTAAGAACTATCTCTCCTTCCCACCTTCCATTGCATCCCCTGATCTATCTGATAAAGCAAGATGTTTTTCTTCTCTAAGGAAAATTGACCATGAGAGCTTGGGTCAAAAATAGAACAGTATTACTGTCACATGAATAGTTCTTTCTTGGGTATCCCTAATACCACTAAAGAATTCCATGAAATTAACAGCTTTTGGTCACTAATAAAATCTAGGCTTAAGTAAAATTGAAAAGGTAGCATTAATATTTCTGACTTTTTTTGGTGCCATAAATCAGCCAGATTCCTTCAAAAAAGTTTGAAAATGAATTTTCAATGACTTTGGAAGTAGGATTCTGAGATATTAAGACCCATTTCAGTACTAAAAAGCATAACAATATTTAAAATGTCTTTCCTTTGGCTAAAGATGAATTAAAGTATCTCAAGAAAAATTTTAGTTTTTCATGTCAAAACTACTTTTAGAATGACAATAGAGGAAGTTAAAGATAACATATGAATTAAGGAATTAATGTATTGGCACTTTTTTATTCCTTAGTTAAATTATCTAAAAAATGTGAGTGAAAGCAATCTAAGATTTTTGAGTGTCCATTATATGCCAAAATTCTGATTCCATGTTCCACAAATGATCTAACGTAATCTTAGGTGATGCTAACATGTATTGAAAACTTACTCTGTGGAAAGAACAAAGCTAAGTATTTTACACACCTAATGGCATTTAATCCTTACAACAAACAGGGTTGTTGTAAGGACTAAGTGCCATTATTATTTGTATAATAGATATTTGATTTCACTCTCAATTTATATATGAATAAATTAAATGTTATAAATGTTAAATAATTTTCTGAAGGTTACACAGTCCCGGACTCTTGTATGTTTCATTACATTGCCCATTTTGGAAGTAGGCATTTGGTGCCTTTCTTTTAAAAGTGCAGAAACTGAATCTCCAGAAAAGGAAAGAGCATGGATCTAAGGTTATATAATCTTCTATAATAGTTCAGCAAAAGAAAAATTTATTTTCTTTTTGGTTCCCAAATCTCTCCATATCACCTTCCTCATACAACCCACTTCCTTTATCTATCTTTGGCCATTAGTGATATATTTGCAAATTTTCTTATAACTGTTAAAAATATGACTCAAATGCATAAAAATACTAACAAACTTGATAACTAAACTTTTCAATTAATAAACATGCTTTATTTTATCAAAAAGAGGACAAATCATGAGAAAACAGTCTCATACATGAGATTTATTTAATAGAGAATATTAAGGGAATAAACTAGATCAGGAGATATTTGCCCATTCATTCATAACATCTAATTTCCATAAGAAGCAAGACATGAGGTACATAAAGATAATAAATTCAAGGCTTTTCAAAATTTTATATGAATAAAAAAAGTATCAGTTTATCTACTGACTTAACCAAGATGGAAGATGACTCTACATTTGAAGAATTTTTAGCAAGATTAAAATAAAACACATTTTAGGTAAACTAAGAAGTATATTTAACTAGGTCTACTTTAATCAATTTCTATCTATTCAAGTGACTTACATTCTTTATCCCCTAATATTCCATGAAATTTTCAATCAGATTAATAGATAGACTCTAATTAGGCCCAAGATTGCAGAGGGGAAAAAAAATGGAAGACAAAAGCAGCACTGACTTCTAATTCCAACACTGTCTCATTTTCATTATATTTAAATGATGGAGTTTGACTACATATGCTTAAAATTTGTTTAAGTTCTATCATTTCAGAGTTGAAGTATTTCATCTCAATAACACAGAAAGAGAAAAAAACAACAACAGTGTATTTGAAATGATGTGTGGCTGTGATGGTTCATTTTGAGTGTCAACTTGACTCAGCCACAGGGTTCCTAGACATTTTGTGAAACATTTTTCTGAGTGTGTCTATGAGGGTATTTTTGGGTGAGGTTAACATTTGAATCTGTAGGCTGAATAAAGCAGATTATCCTCTATAATATGGTGGGCCTCATCTAATCAATTGAAGGCCTGAATGGAACAGAAAGGATGACCCTTCCTTTCATAAGAGGGAACTCCTTCTGCCTGACTTCTTGAGCTGGGACATTGATCTTTTTCTGCCTTTTGACTCAAACTGAAACATTGGCTATTCTTGGGTCACGAGCCTGCTGACTACTACATTGAAACTGATATCCACTAACATATATACCCACATATGTATATATCAATATAACCACAATTATATATATCCACAAAGATATATCCTATTCGTTCTGTTTCTCTTGAGAACCCTGACTAATAATACAGTGGCTATGTCAAAATTTCCTTTTTTTTCCAATTATGTATCAGATCCTTTTATGGTACTTTATTAAATATATTCACTCCATACATAGTCTCTCTATAAATGTAAATCTTCTCTAGATAAATTATATTATATAATTATATATGTACACCTATGTATGTATATATGAGCAGGTGCTAACATAAAGGTATAAAACAGTCTTGCATAAAGTAGATAGTCAATACTTTGTTTTGAATAATCTTAAGTAAATCATGCACATAAACTTTTTTCATGTACTAAAACTTTCATTTATTATAAATGTTTTATTTTTTAGGAAAAGGAAAAAAGGAAGGAAGGGATGAAGGAAGGAAAGAAGGAAGGGAGAAAAATGAAAAGAAAAGAAAAAAAAGGGAAGGGAAGGGATGGGAGGGGAAGGGAGAGGAGGGGAACGGAAAGGAAGGGAAGGGAAGAAAGAGAGAGAAAAGAGAAAGAAAGTAAAGAAAAAGAAAAGAAAGAAAAAGGAAACTTAAATTATTTTGGAATTGATCTCAGCCAGTTCCCAGAGAATATCTGCTGGAAGGGTCTAACTTCATTTTAGAGATAAAGCAAAAGATGAGGGTAAGTAACTTGCCCAAGGTCACAAACCTATAGCAGTGTGGAGTTGAGATCAGTATCCAGATGGTCTTAGGTAGCTCCATATTCCCTTTGATTACACCATGCTGCCTCTCAATTTTACAAGTTCAAGATCTCTGAGGGTTTCTGTTTGCTTGCTTTGTTTCTTTTTTAGTCACTTTCATAGGATTTGGGGCCATGGCAACAGCTGCTCCAGTGATGCTCCTTGCTTGCCAGTTCTCTGGGATGGCTGGCCATGTAAATGATGGTTGATTATCCTGTTGGCACAACTTTGTGCTTCTAACATCTCTGCCATATGGTCATGTTTTCCCATTGGAAACGCTGACTAGTTTCTAAACTTTTTCTTCAAGAGCAGAGACCATGACTCCTGCTTCTTTGAACATTTATTTTGGGCTGAAGATAGGTACACCCAAGAGCAAGAGCTTAATAAACATCATGGGGATTCAGGCCCCTCCTGTTATTCTCTCATCTAGATAGTAATATAGTTCCTGTATGAGTGACTATCATTGCTGTACAATGAATGTAGTAGCTTAAAACAATGCAGATATATTATCTTACAATTCAGGAAATCAAGTCTGATATGGTTCTGGCTGAGCTAAAATCAAAGGGTCCTTAGGGTTGGATTTATTTCTAGTGGCTCTGTGGGAGAATTTGTGTTCTTGGCTTTTCCATCTTCAAGAGGCTGACGGCAATCTTTACCCTTGCATCTTCAAAGCCAGCAATGGTAGGTTGAATCTTTCTCATATCATATCACTCCGACACTCTGCTTCCATCATCTGTCACCTTCTCTGATGCTTCTGCCTCTTTCAGTCACTTGTAAAGGACACCATGATTACATTGGATTCACCAGATAAACCAGGATAATCTCCTTATTTTAAGGTCTACTGAATAGCAACCTCAACTCCATCTGTAACCATGATTCACCCCTGCTACATAATATAACATATTCACAAAATATGAGAATTAGAGTATGGACATCTTTGGGAGTCTATTCTGCTTACCACAGTTCCTTGTATCATTTGGTAGTTTTTCCTTACATATATGTCTCCACTATCCAAGTGTGACCATTTTGAGCATAATGTTCTGTCCTACCTGTTTTTAAACACATTAACCTTAACATGAATTCCTACAGCATAGAATATGTTAAATACATATTTGATATAAAAGAGGAAGCATGAAGAAATATGCTGCTCAAAAATATATATCTTATCTGGAAACAGAAATGCAGGTAAACATTGTTTTATTCATTCCACAAACATCTTGAGTTCTTGCCATATACCAAGAACTGTTCTCAGAGAAAAGCTACAGAAATCCTTGAATTTAGATTCTAGTAGTTGGTGAAGGGCAACAAATGATTTACAAGATAAATAGCATATTTAGATATATAGGAAGGTGATGAATGCTGCAAAAATGGAGAATAAGAAAAATGAATACATATGTCCAAACAAAAACTTGCAAAGGGAAGTTCAGAACTTCAATAGTCCTAATACTCAAAAAGTGGAAACAACCCAAATGTCTACCAACTAGAAAATACATTTTTAAAAAATGAAGTATATCCATATAAGAGAACACTACTCAGCAATGAAAAGAAAAGAAGCACTGATACATGCTATAACGTGGATGAAACACAAAAACATCATGCTAAGTAAAAGAAGCCACTCACAATATAAAGTGTTTTATGATTGGATTTGTATTAAATATCCAAAAAACCAAATCCATACAAGTGGAAAATAAATTAACAGTTGCTTAGGGCTGGATTTGGGAACAGGAAATGACTGTAAAGGGGCATGAGGTTCCTTTTTAGGGTTATGAAATGTTTTAAAATTAGGTTGTGCTTATGGTTGCACAACTCTGTAAATACACTAAAAATCATTGAATTATACACTTAAAACAGGTGAATTTTGTGATACTTAATTATACCTCAATAACCTTGTTAATTTATTTTTTTAAAGGAATGAGAATATATTAATAGTAAGGGAAAGGTGATCAGGAGGGTGGGCTGGGTGCAGGTCCAATTTTCATTAAGGCAGTCAGATTGGACCTCACTAAGAAGGAGATGGTTGACCAAAGGTTTTGTGGAAGTGACCAAAGTGTAGCTATCTGAGGGATATGGATTCCAGCCTGAAACAAAAGCCTACAACATATCTCTGAGGTGAGAGGGTATATGGTAAATTGCAAGAATAGCAATGAAGCAAGTATGATTAAAGCAGAATAAGTTGAGTAGTTGAAGATAAGTTAGAGAGGTTAAGGAAGGGCCTTGTAAGGCACTGTAGGGGATTTCACTTCAACTTGGGTGAAATGAGCAAAATGGAAGACTTTGAGCTTAGGTGTGACCTGGTTTCACTTATACTTTTAAGGTATCTTTGTGGCTACTCTGTGAATCAATATGTGGAGGAGGGTAAGCGTGGACATAGGAGAAGCAGGGAGATAGATAGGAGTCTCTTTCACTAATCCCAGTAAGAGATTCTAGTGGTTGGAACCGGGGAAGTAGAAGTGGATATGGCAAGAGGTAATTTGAATTTCTGTCTGTGAGCATGTGTATTTTATTGCTAAGGAAGAATTTTCTTTAGCTTTATAGAAATAACATGACAGCGAGATCTTTTCAACTAAGAAGCTGGACATGATTTCACCAGCCTGCTCTAGTACTTCATACTCCCCACTTGTCTGTCACTGAAAAATTCCCTTACCTTGGCTTGTGCTTGGTTCTGTACAACAGTAATGATACACACTTATGGTGCCACTGAAGTGATACAAAATGAAATATACACAAAAACATAAAATATTTTTGATCTTGATCAAATGTAATGCATTTTAGATGGTAGATCAAACCATTAAGTTCATAGGATAATCTGAAAACAAAGCAAAACAAAAGTGAGCAAAACTTTCAGGTCTGAAATAGTAATTACCTGAATTCTAATAAAAAAATTAAATATAATTTTTTTTCACTTAACCATACACATTTATATCCTAAAATTATTTTAAATTTTAAAAATGTTATTTATTTCATTATTTTCTATGGAGAAAATCTTTAGAAAGATTAGTGGATTCATATTTAGGCAAAATCTTAATTGTTATTAAAATTCTTCAAAAAGTAAAGGTATCTATTGGAATTTTTCAAACTTTAAACATAAATATTATTTTTAATTAAAAATGCATTCTGGAGCATGTGTGAAAAAATTCCCAATTTATTCTCCCTGCCAATATAGTGATTTTCTAGTGTAAATGTTTATATCCTCACATAATCTATGTGTTGAAATCCTAACCCTTAAAGATATGTATTAGGAGGTAGGGCCTTTTGGGAGGTTATTAGGTCACGAGGAGGCTGCCTTCATGAATGGGATTAGTGCCTTTATAAAAATAGGTAGCAGGAAGCTCATCTATCCATTCCAATGTATAAGGAAATGGTAAGAGTGTGTTAAAACAGGAAATTGGGCATGAGCCAGGAAGGGGACTCTCACCAGGGACCAAATCTGCTAGTGCCTTGATCTTGAACTTGCCAACCTCTAGAAATAAGCTACTTAGCCTATGGTATTTTGTTATAGCAACCAGAACAAACCAAGACACCTGAAAAAAAGGTGGACCTTTTTTCTTACATGAGAGATTTGAATGAGGATATTTATGTAAACATAAATGTATACCTCAAAATGGAATTATTCAATCCTTTTAATTATTGTTTTTGACATTCTGATAGAACATATACTTTATTTTGTATATAACAATAAGGATACTGTTGTCAACTAAAGAAAACCAGAGAGATATCTATTATTAATAACCAACATATTAAAATTATCTTCGATCCCTTTACCCTAACCATATATATTTGCTATGATAAGCATTTGGTTATATGAAACATTGGAGATAATTAAAATTTTAAATGTAATTAAAGCTGCAACCATGTTTTTAAAGATTTCCATTTTGTATAAGAAATAAATTATGATTTATAAAAGCATATCATGATAAAAATTATTTTTATTCAAAATTAAATTAAATTTTAATTTAATAAATTTAGTTATTTTAAATTTAACTTTAAAAATTAAATTTTATTAAAAAAATTTTTAAAAACCCTTTTTATCAAATAACAAATTCTTGGAAAAGTTTACTTTGATCAGGTTAATACATTATGTTCAGATCCTATAGTATTGTCTTAATTTACATGTAGCTCTTTTCTGATGACATTTTAAAATTTAGATGTAACTTTAATCCAACAGGAAAGCATGTGCTATCTAGTAAGTTCCTTAAGTTTTTAAAGCAACTCTTTTCTTATAAAAATTCTTCTCCCAAATTCCTTTCATAATTCAACCATAAAATGCACTGAATGATCACATATTCATTATATACTTTTTGTTTACTTACCGTATTTACAGAAATTTTCTGTGCCTCTTCAAAAACTATAAATTCTATTTTTAAAAAGATTTTCTGCCCCATTGATGTTTTACTCTCCAGCTATTGAGATTTTGCAACCTTAAATTGTAAAATAAATTCTAATTTAATTATTCTCATAAAAGATATAAAACTTAATTCACTTTAACCCTCTGGCATATTTTGTAACCTACAACAAAACATTTTATTTCCTTTTTTAAAAAGACTTTTTTAATATACATGTAAACACAGTCTCTCTTTCAAGAGACAAGATGGTCCTTCTAGCTAAATGACTATATTCCAAACAGTCACATTATCTAGCTAGAATAAAAGGATTCCCTAAAGAAATGGAAACAACTGGTATGTCTGCTTGACAAGATAGATAAATGCAAGGTGATATTATTTCATCATCCCAGTTCCTTATTTCTATCTCCATAATATTTTTTCATATACAAATCTGTTCCTGACTCATTCTTACATCTTTAAAGAGGGAGAAGAGATATTTTATTCTATATTCAAATCCATGGAACATTTATTTAGTCATTCTTTTGTGTTCTCTCTAATCATACTGTTTGTAATAAATGGGACTTGTATTGAAACTGCTATGCACAAAACACAAGAAAAAAATTTAAAACTATGTTCTTTGGATAATATCTTCTACAACCTCTTAAATAGGAATATTTACTACAAGATACCTTAGACCATTTAATATGCTCTTAGTCATAAATGTGACTATCTATTGGAGGTACGATATGCAACATTTTCTGAAATTATTTGACTTTGGCATCCTTTTATTTATAGAAAATGTTGCAGAACTTGCATTCCCTGGATTTTCTTTAATAAACATGGAACTTGATTAATGACATGGTATTTCTAAAAGGATACTGTACTTGCTTACCATTGAACAAATTAAGTCCTTTCTCACCTGGAAGGAACATTCTTTTTAAAACAGATGGCTCCCTCAGGAGTGAGGTACCACTGGACCTCACATTTGAAGAATTGGTAAGATTTACAAATATTCACTGTCTGAGCTCCACAACCACTCATAAGCTATATTGTTGTAGCTTGCCATGTATTGAAGCTAATTATTTTATCCATGCTCATTACACAATGAAAAGAAAATCAGCCCCCTTACTTCAAAATGTATTTACCTCCAATAGTGGAGTTTATTTAATTTCACAGAAAATAGTCACCTTTCCTTAAATCTTGTTTTAAAATCCTGCCACTATTTAAATCTACCTTGTTAATAGACTAATGTAGTTTGCTTTCTGTATGCAAGTCTGGAATATAGTATTTTCCTTTTATTATTCACATCAGGTAAACAAAAATCCCATCAGTTTATAACTTCTGCCTAAAATATCTCTGGCTTATCGAACAATTGAGATAAATGAGTTTCATTCTCTTTTTTCTTAGCTGGGTGGGTAGACATTTATAATATTGTTCCTCCTTTCAGACACAATTCATTAAAGAGGCATACCCAAGTCAGAACAACAACAACAAAAAGTTTTTCTGACTATTTCTTTTGTATCTTTTCCTTGGTTTATGTTATAAGCCAGTGTAATACTGGTTTTGACTTTGCGAGTTGAAGGTATATGATACGTAATATTCATTTGTTCTCTTTTCTGCCTTGACAAAGCCAATTTCTAATCACTTTGTTGAAAGTGAGTGCAACATCAAAGATCATGTGCATCTCCCAAATTAATTATATTTTTATTTTGGCCATTGTTAGGCATTTCCTAGATTGCCTTCCAGCAACCACAAATGAAATTTCCGTTTTGCAGTTACATCACTTTCTTCTTTATCTTTCCCAAAGTTGTGTGTTTTGCACTCTTATTAAGTTGAAAAACATTTACAAAGGGAAACTGCTGACCTTCTATAAGAAGTGGAAGTCTAAAGGTCTGGCTACATTAAGTTATATTATTTTGACCTCTTGCCACCAACACTAATCTTTTCTGTACATTGCTTGACATTAAAAAAAACGGAAAATGTAGGAGAAATTGACCCCTGTTTTAAACTAGGCATAAGCTGCTAACAGTGATAATTTGGAAAAAGTATATTGAGCAGTCACCATTCGCTCAGTCCACGGTTTAGCGGATGCATTGTTCTCTATTCTAGAATGAGTCAAAAGAATTCCAAGGTAAGCATTCCATTTTAAAATATTTTTTTCTTTGTTTATTTCTAAAATTTTGTTTGTATCATACAACAGGACATTTATTTCAGAAAAGACCTTTTCTGTTATATGCAAGGCATTGAGCCAGTCCCTCTGCCCCATCACTGATATTCTCAGCATATAGTTTTACAGAATGCAAAATTAGAACTCAGAAAAGTCATATGACTTCTCCAACCTCACCAAATAAATCAGTATCATAATTGTCACAGTGAAGGTTGTGATTTTCCACTTAATATTTATATCCCATCCCCAGTTCTTTACGATTCATCTGCTAAGGAAAAAAAAAAGAATACGTCTGCAATGGAAAATCTTCTTATCATCTAAAATTACTGAGCCATATATATGGCCCATTTAACTGTTCTCTTGAGACTGCTAAGCATTTGGTTCCTTGTGTGTGAAAACTTTCACTGCCCTAAACCAACCTAAATGAAGACTGAAAGATTTAATCTGTGAAAGAGACACTGTGAGGAAGATTACAATTTCATGAATTGGGACACCATAGAGTAATATCTCAAATCATTGTTTTGTATGTTTGTTTTGCTATAACTTTATGAAATCTTACAAAGAACAGTGAAGGAATAAAAAAAATAGAAAAGCTATCAGAAAGTTTTAAAGGCTGGAACTGGCCATGAATATCATATGGTCTAAACTTTCACTTTATATCCAAGGAAACTATTTCTGAGAGACTGAACAACTTTCACAAGGTTTAAAACAGAGTTTGCAAACTTTTAACTTACAACTAAAAGGTATTCAGCACATATGTACTATGTTGTTTGCTTAATTGTTTTGGGCAATTTTCTGGTGAGGTGACCAGTCAAACAATAATTTTGACTATCTAATATGTACCCAGCACCATTCTAGCTGTCATAGATCATATACGTGTGTGTATATATAAACAATCTACATATGTATACATATATGTCATATATGATCTATATATGTACACACATGTATACGGGTGTATATATGTATGTTGTATGTATAAATAATATATGAATATATAATATTCATAATTATGATGAACATCAGGCATAAACCAGGATAAGTGGTGGCTTGACTTTTAAGGATAAGAAAGCCAAGCTAGCATCACACTGCCTCACAGTACTGAAACAACAGAAAGATGAGCAAAGAAAACTGTATGAGCCAGGGATTTTCTATCAAACAAAATAAACTGTAAGTGATAAAGCTACTGACAAACTACTTATAAAATAGAAGAGCTTGGAGGATATTGTTCTTATGAGTTATTGTTAATAACACTGTCAGAGGACAAATGTGAACTAATAAAAATATGACAGGAAAAACTTTAGTAAAAGTATTGACCACCAGCAATGGGTATCTTCAAATGTAACTCTAGGAGTAAGGAGAAAATAACAAAGGTAAACATATGGTGGGCAGGAAAGAATACAAATATTATATTCTCTTAAATAGAGAAATAATATAACTTGCAAAGTATGTGAGGAGAAGAGGGAGAGATGGTGAGAAGTAGAATAGCTTACAGATTGCCTCATGTATAATAGCTTAAAATTAAAAGATAGTTCAAACTGAAAGAAAAAACATACTACTGGAATTTTTTAAAATATTGGATTAGTACAAATATAAAAACTCAGATAAATAATGACATTTTAAAAATTGTGTTGGGGGAAATGAAGAAGAGGAAAAAACATAAAAGTAATTATATTTGTTTTTTTAATTTTGAAGAGAAAATATTTACTAACAATGAAATTAAAATAAAAATTATATTTGCAAGAAATATAGTATAAGCAATAGGATGTCAAGGAGCTGGGAAAAACATTTACTTTTTGCTATCTTTACTTCTAGGTAGTTTACACTGTACTTCTCACATAAATCTTTTTCAATTTTAAAATATAGTTAAGGAAATAGAAACAGCATAGCATGCCTAGGGAAAACATGAGCTTATTGCCTCCCTATCCCAAATTTTTTTCCAAAAAAGCAAAGAATACATTTCTCACTGTATTTTCAAATTCTGCTTTTGTACAGGACACCTAAAGATTATTTTTTCCAAAGCAGATTCTTTACAGGTCATGGACACAAACTAAATAAAGCTGACAACATATGCATGAGCAGTTACATGATTAAAATTTCAAGAAATTTTGTTATTATAGCAGGAGACGTACAACCCTTAAAAGTATTTTTCCCACCTTCAATTTCATATATGTAGTTCATAATGTTCTCTTGTTCAACAAAAAAAATATTTCTGCCTCAGAATTCCAACACTACCCAGTGAGTTCTAAGATATGTACTAACTTCAAAAAATTTTTTTAATCCAGTCTAATACCTAACATGCTGTTTGTTCAATAAAATATTAATTCCTTTGTAGAAGTGAGTATATAATTGTGTTATTATTAAATTCAGTAGTCTCTTACTGACTAGAACCTTCTGGAGATTTTTCATCAACTTAATGAGACATTCTTTTCTTATACTGCCCTATTATTCCAAGGTTAACATTCCTACATGTACTGTTGCTCCCACCTTGCCCTATTTCTTCGTGGCCTTACTCCATCAGTTACCCCTAGCCTTGTCTTAATGCTCCAATTTCTTCTCTAATGGTACCTCTTGTCTTTGGCCCAAAGCTTATTTGAAACCGTCTCTTCGTTCTATATTTAAAAAAAAACAACAACAAAAAAACCCTCCTCTCAAGCTTGCCTTTCCTTTGAGCTACCACCCTGTTTTTCTCCCTCTTTTTACATTCAAATATTTAAATGTCATTTGTACTCCTGCCTCTAGTTTCTCTTCTCATTTGCCTTTTGTTTCTACTACTCTACTGAAATTTCATGCTTTGAAGTCACAAGTAACCTCTAATACTTTTAATTAGATTACTTCCTTTGTTCAGCATTTGATAGTGTTGACCATCTTCCCTTTTAAACTTCTTTCCCTGGTTTCTGTGAAGTATATTTGGATTCATAGTAGGGAAAATATAAACTGTCTAAAGAAAGAGGGAACTGAGGAAAGGGGACTATTTTACTACAATAAATACAAAATTACATGATTCTGGTAAAGCAGAAAGGATTGAAGAAAATACAGCCTTGTTCGTTACTATAAGAATTCATCGCTTTAAGAGGTGGTTAATGATAATCAGAAATCATAGTGAGCATAATGGCAGAGTGCTCTCAAGTGCTTAAAGATGTCCAGGAGGTGTTGACAAGGAAACATCACTTAGCACATGCAAAGTCATTTCTGAGGACAAGTGAGACTTCCCCTTGAGCCCTCAGATATTTTTGGGAAAAAGAGATAGTTGTCCAGTAACTCCGATGAGGGCTTCCAAGTCATTCAGGATTGGATATTATTCCAAATGTAATGTCATTTGCATCTATGAGCTGATATGATAGCTTGATAGATCTAGAAGCATGTGGATTAAAAAAATATGTACATATGTATAATTTTATGCGCATTGTCTTACTCTATTTGTGCTGCTATAACAAAATACCTGAGGTTCAATCATTTATAAAGAATGGAAATTTATATCTCACACTTCTGGAAGCTAAGCAGTCCAAGATCAAGGTGCCAGAGGATTTGGTTGCCTGGTGAAGGCTGCATCCTCCCGCGCGGAGGAATGCTGTGTCTTCACATGGCAGAAGGTAGAAGAACAAACTAAAACAAATGCTGCATGAAACCTCATTTATAAGGGTTTGAATCTCATTCATAAAGGAAGAGCCCTCTTGGCTTAATCACCTCTTAAAGGCCCCACCTCTTACTATTAATACTATCACACTGACAACACTTGAATTTTGAGACGACATTTTCAAATCATAGGATATATATACATATATGTAATGTATAATTACACATACATACAAGAAAAATTCAAGGTCAGTCACATTAAAGTGACAAACAGCTTCAGTCTATATCTAGGAGTTATATTTCTATATATTTTTTTAATGTTATATAATAAAGTTGTTATTGGTTTCTAATTTAAAGGTTGCGGATACAAGATGAAATCCTGAACTTACATTATCTGTGTGACTATGGTGAGCGAGTATGCACTTCAGGACCTCAGTTTCTTTCCTTTACATAGATACTAATTATGCTGATAAAAATGCTAATTACCTCATTATGTGGATTGATTGAAATCACATGCAGAAAACCACTGAGCAAAAATGTTTGACACATAGTTGGTGTTCAATATTTTGTTTTTGAATTAAAGTACCTATGATTTAATGCTAATGGCATGAAAGATAAAGTGTTACTTTAATATTATTTCAGCTTCTTTTACCTAGAACAGACATTATTTCCCTGTCCTGTCCTGCAGTCTAAGGCATCCTGCAATTTACCGACAACTAACCAAATGGGAAGTATAATTCAGGAGAAAAAATAATTGTCCTCTGCAGATTCAACCCTATCTGGTAGTGAGAAATGTCACATTGTGTCCTCTTCTTTGCACACTTTCTATCAAAAGCATTGCTTCCATTTTACTGTGTTTAACCAGGTGTGGAAATATGAGTAACCACTAGAGGGGCTTTGGTCTTGCTTCATCATTCTGTCACTTCTTTTGTTCCAATCATCCGACCTAATGGCAGCTGTCAGGTTAGAGTTGCTGAATTATTTTCCACCATAAAATGCCTTCTTGGAAGCCCAAGCTGAAATGCTGTCAACTGGGTTGATGATGAAAATTTTAGAATTTTGACAAGATAAAAACAACAAGACTTGTTCAAAGCAAACGTGAATGAAATACCTGGTTTGTACCAGCCAACTGACAATCCATAGAAAACAAAAGGCTAGTATAGCCTCACCTTATTAATAATAAAGTAAATAAAACTGCATATCAAACCAATGTTTAGTTACAATGATAATCTACAATAAGAATCAAGAATAATGTAATGACAATATTTAATGTAATGAGGATATCTTGTAACTGTTATTAGGCTACTATAGGAGAATGTAATTTCATGAATTCATTTTAGAAAATAATTTAACGATATGTACCAATATGTATTGACAGGCTTTTATATATATTTATATATTTAATCCAGTAGTTCCCTGTATTATTCAGAATTCTCCAGAATCAATAATATATATACAAATATATATACATATACACATATACATTTATAGAGAGAGAGAGATAGAGAGAGAAAATGAGATTTATTATAAGGAGTTGGTTCACGTCATTATGGAGGCTGAGAAGACCCACTATCTACCATCTCCAAGCTGGAATACCAGGGAAGTCAGTGGTATAAATTCCAGTCTGGGTCTGAATGCTTGAAAACCAAAACATGATGGTGTAAGTCCTAGTCCAAGGGCAGGAGAAGACTGATGTCTCAGCTCATGCAGTTAGGCAGAAAAAGAGAATTCTACCGTCCTCCATCTATTTGTTCTATCTCTGACCATCAAAGGATTATATTATGTCCACCTACATTGGTGAGTGCAGTCTGCTTTACCTAGTCCATCAATAAAAATGCTAATTTCTTCCACAAACACTCTCACAAATACATCCAGCAATAATGTTTAGACAAATAGCTGTATCTGTGACCCAAACAAGTTGACACATAAAATTGACACACATCATTACATTTCTCTTCTAGGCCTATATTTTATAAAATAAACAGGAGATTGCCTGTAGATAAATAGGCAAACACCATTCTATAATGCTTATTTATATTAACTAAGAGCTATAAATTAATATTCAATATTTTGGGGGAAATTATATATGTCTCTGAACTTCTAGTTTCCAAGAAATACCTCACATCAGGTTCACTCTCCTGCCCATAACAAGTATAAACTTTGGAAAAGAATCCATCACACTAATAACTCTTTGAAGGCACTGGGAAACAAACAAAAGCAGGCAGAAACTGGGGGCGAAATGGCTCTTGAAATGAGGGAAACACAGATACACATTTATCTCACTTTCCCCTGAAGGAATTTCACAGTCCACAAGGGTACTGAGGAATAAGAGCTCAAGTAGAAGGAGGCTAATTTAATGGGCTGAGGACTGAGAGGTCAGACTGTCCACACAATGGAAAATGTCAGGAGAGTAATGGAATCTGTAAAAAGAAATATATAAAATGAAAATTCTAAACCTGAAAAATACTTGAAATCTAAATTTCAATGGATGGACTTAATAGAAGATTAAAGAATGAATAAAAAATCTGTGAACTCGAGGACAGGGCAATAGAAATTTTCAAATTGATTTACAAATGATAGATTGAAAATGTTGAGGTAAGCTTTAAGCATGTGGGATAGTAGTAAGCCATCCGACATATATCTAAGTGAAATACCAGGTGAACAGTAGAAAGAGCTTGAGACAGAGGATAATATTTAAGAGATACTGGCTGATCATTTTGTAAATTCATAATATTAAATCCACAGATCAAGAAGCTCAGCAAACACCAACAGGATTAATACAGAGAAAACCACAGATAGACATATGATAGTCAAAATACTGAAATACGGAGATAAAGACAAAACCTTGAAATAAGCCAGAGCAAAATGACATTCTTCATGTTGGGAAATAATAAAAATATATTGGCTAAATTGTCATCATAAAATTAATAAAAATAGTATTTTTAGATTACAAAATTGCATAAATTACAAAAATGCAAATGGATTATTTCCTTCTTTATATATCCCATGTGGTACTTCCTTCCTATACTGATTAATGAATGACTTAAGATTTGCCTTAACAAATTATATATAAGCAAACATAACACATACAGAAGCTTGTAAAAGCACTTGCACATAGGCACTTAAATTCTTGCCATTCTATGAACGCTGCTGCCCTGTGGCAAAGCCCAGCGCAGTCTGCTGGAAGGGTAAGCCACATGTTTGAAGAGGTAGGTGGCCCAATAGCTCCTGCTATAGCAAGTGAAAAAATGTCAACCTCCAGAAATGAATAATATCATCCCAGACTATGGAGTCACTAGCTGACCTGACACAGATCCAAAGATCTAGATAGTCAACATACAGAATCATAAGCTATATAGAAAACATATAGAATCATAAGCTCTATTGGGACTGGCCAGCATGCTGTGCCTGTAAAGGCATTGATTTATCAAATCATAGTTTACACCATTCGACAAAAGATACCCCCACGATTCTCTTGAGACAGGCATCTCTATGTTAGTCAATATGACAGGCCTCCCTGGGAATGCCCTTAATATTTTTAGATGTCTTTTTTTGGGGGGGGGAGGGAAATCAATGATTTTCTACTATGCATAGCCTTAAATATTTAGAATTCTTGAGGAAAGGCTCTTATCTCCACATTCTTCATTTCATCTTTGGTATTAGGTCTCTTTCCATTTTGAAACTCTTATACCAAATACTAGTGGTTGTTTTTAACACTTGTTAATTTGGGACCTTTTATCACTTAGAACCTTTCTTCCTTTGAAGGAAGAGGATATTTAGAAACCAGTACCTACATGTTAGATATGCTCATTGCTGCCAGGGTGAAATTTTTTCAGGGCCTTCTCAGTAGTAGCATAATCAAATTATATTTTGGAAACATTACATTAGCACATTAGCAGTATTGCCCTAGGTATATAGAATTCACAAAATATTTAAATTATTTAAAAATGATTATAACTAAAACAAAGGTTTTCTTGTGCTAAGTTCTACATATCCACCATGTGCACCTCCAAAAGGAGTATAGTTTATATACATTTAAAGGTCCTCACTATGAATAAAACTTTAAAAATACTGTGACATTGAAGTGAATGGAGATTTAAGATATAGAAATAGAAATAAAAGTAAGGCAAGAAGACATTGGGGTCAACTAAAATGTCTAAACAGAAATCAAAATAGCAAGGAGAAAATACTACAAGAGCAGTTGTAGGGTTTCCTTGACTAATTAGAAATAAAAGAGCCATTTCAACACCAAAACTTTAACCCAGGTGTTTGTAATAGCTTTTAAAATAAATGCATCATGTAAATCATATACACACGCATTATTTTTTGAGAATTTGAGGATTGGTGATTAGCCCTACATTCAAAGCAGCAAGGTAGATAGCTAGGTTCAAGAAGCTGATGATCACCCATGGAATGCTAAGAAAAGAGTTTTCAGGGAATGATCTGCCTATTGAGTGAGTTGCTAAAGCAAATTAGTCCTGCAGAATCAGAAGTGGAATGTTAAAAACTAACATGGTAAAATACAGCTGCTTTTTACCATTTTATAACTGAGATTGTTTGTTAGACTTCCTTAAATTATATTGCAGGCAATAGAAATTGATTCAAAGTAAAGTCATTATCCTTTTAAATGAGAGTTACATAGCTCATGCATTAAGATATTTGCAAGACAAAGCAATTTCCAAAAAAGATTCATCTTTAACTAAATAAAGCTAAAGGAAAAATGGCATATAGTCTCAAAACTACAATATGTTAACATCTAGCAATGAGTAAGTTCAAATGCATATAGAATTTCTTTTTCTATATAATTATTTTTGCTAATTATTGAGCGCTTATAAAAATAGTTATTCAGGCTGGTCATGGTGGCTTATTCTTGTAATTCCAGAACTTTGGGAGGCCCAAGGTAAGAGGTTCCACTTGAGGCCAGAAGTTGGTGACCAGGCTGGGCAACATAGTGAGAGCCTGTCTCCACAAAAGAATTAAAAAATTAACTGGGCATGGTGTTACATCCCTGTGATCCTACCTACTTGAGATGCTGAGGCTAGAGGATCACTTGAGCCCAGGAGTTCGAGGCTGCAGTGAGCTATGATAACACCACTGCACTTTAGCCTGGGCAAGAGAGACAGATCTTGTCTCTAATAATTTTTAAAAAAAAAAATAAAATAGTTCTTCATAATCAATGCTTATAAAAATAGCCATAATATAAAAGTAGCATATACTTGCCAATCTATGTTAAAAATGGAAAAATATATTTAACTTATAGAAAAGTTACCCCGATTTGCTTATATATTATAGGGAGATAATAGATTTTATACAAATGAGTACACTAAATGTTCAAAGAATAGGTAATTCACGTGTTATACACACCGTTTCAGAGTGGGATGCTTTCCTAACCCTGAGCTTTGGAAAGCCTGATCTTTTATAATGGGCTTCAAACAAACCTGCCCACTACCTCTGCAAACTTTACCATGGAGAGAAGATAGATGATTGATAGATAGGTAGATAGATAGATAGACCAACACCTCTGGTCCAAACAGAGAAAATATTTTTATTTTACAAGGCAAATATAGTTCAAAAGTTAGTCCAGCACAAAACATTATCAGTGCCTCTGATAGCTAGACATAAACAAATGCAAGAGACCCATGAAGAATTGCCTCCTGACACGTTCAGAAGTACTCTCAAAGTGGTAATGATCGGTTTTATTATAATATTAAACATGAGGTTCATTTATAGAAATCCTCTTCATCCAATATAATAAAATTGCTCAATACTATACATCTTTTCCTAGAATTACATTTTTTTAATGTTGAGGTCATTAATCCAAGTTGAAACATAACCTAGCCCTATAGAAAGTTAATTTAAAATTGAAATTAAATGATAAAAAAATAATAAACATTAATTTGCTTTTGCTTTGAGTACTTTTCAAATTTATTTATTTATTTATTTTCATTTAACATAATAATTGTACATATTGAGGTATATAGTTCAATACATGTATACATTACATAATAATCAAATCAGGATATTTGGCATATTCATTACCTCATACATTTATTATTTCTTTATTGTGAAAACATATCAAAATCCTCTTCTAGCTATTGTAAAATATACAACATAATGTTAACCATAATCACCCCTGTGCAATAGAACACCAGAACTTATTCCTCCTATTTAACTGTAACTTTGTATCCATTGACAAATCTCTCCCTATCTCTACTTCTCCTCACCCCTCCCCAGCCTCTAACCACTATTCTACTCTCTACTGTATGAGATCAACTTCTTTAGATTCTGCATATGAATGAGATCAGATATATTTTGGCTTTTTGTGCCTGGCCTATTTCACTTAATGTAGTGTTCTCCAGGATCATCTATGTTGCACCAAAGGCAGGATTTCATTCTTTTTTATGGCTGAATAGTATTCCATTGCGTTTATGCGCCATATTTTTTTATCCATTCATCCATTAATGGACACTTAGGCTGATTCTGTATCTTGGCTACTGTGAACACTATTGTAATAAACATGAGAGTTGAGACATCTCTTCAACATACTAATTTAATTTCCTTTGGATATGTACCAAATAATAGGATTGCTGGATTATATGTTAGTTCTATTTTTAGTTTTTTGAGGAGCTTCCATACTGTTTTTCATAATAGCTTCATTAACTTAACTTACCTTCGTGCCAATAGTGTATGAATTTCTCCACATCCATGCCAGCATTTATTATTTTTTTCTTTTCAGTAATAGCCATTCTAATTGGTGTGAGGTAATATCTCATTGTGGTTTTGATTTGCATCTTCCTGATGACTAGGGATGTTGAACATTTGTTCTTGTTGGCTATTTGTTGTTTTCTTTTGAGAAATGTCTATTTAGGTCTTTTGCTCATTTAAAAAATCTGGCTATTTGCTTTTTTGCTATTGGGTCGTTTGAGTTTCTTATATTAATATGTTCTCAATATTAAACTTTTATCAGATTCATAGCTTGCACATATTTTTTCCATTCTGTAGGTTGTCTCTTCACTCTATTTATTATTCCCTTTGCTATGTAGAAGTGTTTTAGTTTGATGTAATCCCATTTGTCTGTTTTCATTTTCATTGCCTGTGCTTTTGAGGTCTTATCTAGAAAACCATTACACAAATCAATGACATGAAGTTTTCCCCTACGGTTTCTTCTAGTAGTTTTATCATTTAAGGTCTTGCATTTAAATCTTTAATCCATTTTAAGTTGATTTTTGTAGATGGCGAGAGATATGGCTTCATCCTTCTACATGTGGATATTCAATTTTTCCAGCAAAATTTATTGAAGAGGCTGCCCTATTTCCAATGTGTGATCTTGATGCCTTGTCTTTTGTTGAAAATTAGTTGGCTGTAAGTGTACAGATTCATTTCTGTGATGCTATTCTGTTCTATTGGTCTATAGGTCTATTTTTATACAAGTACCATGCTCTTGTGATCACTATAGCTTTGTAATATATTTTAAACTCAGGTAGTGTGATGATACTGGTTTTGTTCTTTCTGCAAAAAATTTATTTGGCTATTTAGAGTCTTTTGTGGATCCATATTAATTTTAGGTTTGCTCTTTTCTATTTCTGTGAAAAGTATCATTGATATTTTCATAGAAATTACATTGAATCTATAGATCACATTGGGTATTATTAATATTTTAATAATTATAATTCTTCCAATCTATCAATTATTTGTGTCCTCTTTAATTTCTTTTACCAATGTTTTATAGCTTTTGTATTTCAGAGATCTTTTACCATCTTCATATATTATTCTTAGATATCTTGATTTTTTTGTCTATTATGAATGAGGATGCCTTCTTAATTTCTTTTTCATATAGTTTGTTATTGATGTTTAGACATGCTACTGATTTGTGTATATTAGTATTGTATCCTGAAAATTTAATGAATACATTTAATAGTTCTAAGAGCTTTTCTCTGGAGTCTTTATATTTTTCTATATTTAAGATTATGTCATATGGATAATCTTTTCCAATTTGGATTTATTCATTTCTCTTACCTAATTGTTCTAGCTAAAATGTCTATTACTATTTTGAATAAAAGTAGTGAAAGTGGGCATACTTGTATTTTTCCAGGTCTTTAAGGAAAAAGCTTTCAACTTTTCCCTATTCAATATGATGTTAGCAGTCTTATATGGTCTTCATTATGTTGAGGTTCATTCTTCCTACACCTAATTTGTTGAGAGCTTTTTTCATGAAGGGATGTTGAATTCTATTAAATGTTTTTTCTGCATCTATTGAAATTATTATACAATTTCTGTTCTTAATTCTGTTAGTGTAATGAATCATATTTATTTATTTATATATGTTAAACATTCTTGCATGCCTGAGATGAATCCCTCTTGATCATAGCAAGTGATCCTCTTAATGTGCTATTGAATTTGGTTTGCTAGTATTCTGTGGAGGATTTCTGTTGTAAATTCTTTCAGAAAGATTACCATAAAGTTTTGTTGTTGTTCTTGTGCCCTTGTCTGGTGTTGCTATCAGAGTAATCCTGGTCTCATACAATGAATCTGTAAGACTTCTCTTAAATTTTTTGGAATAGTTTGAAAAATAATATGTTATTATCAGTTCTTCTTTAAAAGTTTGGTAGAATTCAGTAGTGAGGACATCTTTGAGCTTTTTTCTATATAGGAGACTTTATTATTGATTTAATCTCATTATTTGTTATTGCTCTGTTCAGCTTTTCTATTTCTTCAGGATTCAATTTTGGCTGATTATATGTGTCCAGGAATTAATCCATTTCCTCTAGGTCATCCAATATATTGGCATATGGTTGTTCATAATAGTCTATTATAGATCCTTTGTATTTCTGTGGTATCAGTTGTAATATATACTTTTTCACTTCTGATATTATTTATTCGGGTATTCTCTTTTTTTTTCCTACCTAGTTTAGCTAAAGGTTTGTCAATTTTATTTATCTTTTCAAATAAAAAGTGACTATTTGTTTTGTATTTTTTAAAATTTATGCTCTGATCCTTATTATTTCTTTTCTTATACTACTTTTGGGTTTAGTTGCTATTGTTCTTGTTTTACTTTCTTGAGTGCAATGTTAGGTTGTTTATTTGAGATCCTTCTTTTTGAGGGTAGGCATTAATTGTTATAAATTTCCCTTTAAGAACTACTTTTGCTATATCATGTATGTTTTGTTAGGTTGTGTTTCCATTTTTATTTTTCTCTTTATTTTTAAATTTCCTTTTTAATTTATTCATTGATCCATTGGTTATTGAGGAGCATCTTGCTTAATCTCCATGTATTTGTAAATCGTCCAGGGTTTGTCTCATCATTGATTTTTAAATTTATACCATTGTGTTCAGAAAAGATATTTGATATGATTTTAATCTTCTTAAATGTGTTAAGACTTGTTCTGTGGCCTCACATATGATCTATCCTGAAGAAAGCTCCATGTACAGTTGAATTTTCTGTAGCTGTTGGAGGGAATATTCTGTAAATATTTGTTAAGTCTATTTGATCTAGAGTGCAGTTTAAATCCCATATTTCTTTATTGATTTTTATGTCTGGATGATATATTCATTACTGAAAGTGGGGTGTTGAAGTACTCTACTATTACTGTATTATAGCCTCTCTTTCCCTTTATATCTAATAATAGTTGCTTTATATATTTAGTTGCTTCAGTGTTAGGTACATATGTGTTAACAATTATTATGTCATCTTACTGAATTGATTCCTTTGTCATTATATAATTACCTTCTTTGTCTATTTTTACAGTCTTTGTAAATAGATAGGTATATAGACAGCTTAACCAAAGGCGTGGCTTAACTTCGAAGACCTTTGATCAACACCTAGAAATGACAGAATTAAGGAATTACAGGCACACAATGGGTAAGAAGATATGAAAACTAATGCAAAACTGCAAATATCCATGACAACACCCTTGCTTTATTCTGATAAAGTTTGAGCTGGTTAGCCGAAGGTGCTGTACATATATTTTTTTCTGCCAGATTATCTGGGGGCAGTAGACATAAAGTTAACTATTCAGATTTAACTTTGTAAAAACAGTCTTAGCTACTCAAACTAAATGCTCAGAGCTGCAACTATTAAATAATATAAAACTAGAATCAGACAACTCCTTCTTGATTATATACTCATTACCATATTTTGGTCCCCTTCTCTGACAAAATCTCCTTCCTCATGCTTCTTAGCCTCTCATTGGACCACTTATTCATGGAATAATTGAGTTGAATTAACTGGCTACTTAGTATTCTGGGATCTTCTAGTACGTGCCCATTATTTATGCTCATAAATTTATCAGGCGTCCTCAAACTACGGCCCACGGATGACATGCAGCCGGACAAGGACATTTATCCTGCCTGCAGGGCGTTTTTGCCGCGGCTGCCTGTCCTGCTTAGCAGCCGACTCATCCCGGGCCCACAGTGCGCACTGTCCAATGGTCTGAGGGACAGTGAACTGGTCCCCTGTTTAAAAAGTTTGAGGACCCCTGATTTAGCTATTAATAAAATATTGAGATTATGAAGCACAGTTTGCCAGATGTTTTGAGAGAGCTTTGAGTTTATGTGCTACCTCTGAGTGGGTCGTTCTAAAGACAACACAGTACTCATTAACAACATAACAACAAAGGAAAGCATAGAAATTGTTGATATTTTAAAATCATTCTTAAATCAGCCACATAATATCTCTACAAGGAAAAGTAACAAGATGGGAAATGGAGAAAGTCTGAGTTTTAGCCTGATGCTCTTGCAGTGACTTTGGTTGCATACCTGACTCTTAAATTTCAAAGAAAAAGAGTATGCTATAAATTATGTGTTTGCTAAGATATTTTCACTGAGTAGAGTACATAGCTTAATGATAGGAATTTAGAGGAGGTGTCTAGGTAAAGAAGATCTGAGGAGTGGAGACTGGAAAAAGGCCTAATTTTGAGGCTCATATTTGAAACAACAAATAAATAATTCTATGGAAATATTATAGGGGTAACTGGGAGTGATATTCTAGACTGAATACATGTAGTAAAGAATAGGTATATGAGAAAGAAGCATGTTCTCCTTTGGGGATTCTATCACATTGCAAGGAGGATGCATATGAGGAGTGAAACAATACCAGAAAGACTATTTCTCAAACGTATTTTGTCAGAATTGATGTAATATGCATTTTTGAAAGTGAAATTTGAAAATTTAAGTTTTTAATTTTTAGATAACTTTCTCTCATGTCCAGACATCCTATAATAATAGGAAATTTTTATATACATTATATTGTGCATCACATTTAACTTTACTGGAAACAATTTTTAAAAAGGTAGACTCTCTATGAACTAAAAGCTAGAATAAGTCCCTACTCTGTTCCTATTTGTGGGCACAAAGATCTTCTTTAAAAATAATACCACATGTAAAGCCTTGAAGAAAAGAAATTAAAAGGAGCTGCATAAGAATAAATATCTTTTATGGCAAAAGTTACAAGGCAAGCAGGTAGCATAGAACTTTGGCTTCCTGCTGTGATAGAGTAACAGAAATTGTACTTGTCCTAGAGTAAACAACTATAAAAGCATCAACATACATGAGGCAACTGTTTCTATTTAACACAGAAATGTAATACTTGAGCAAAAAGAAATTCATCACCCTGGTGATGCTTTCTAAATAACAGCATAAAGAAATAGAATCCAAGGAGAAAAGAATGGTCTTGCTGAACTAAAGAAAGCCAGATTGGATTTTGAGCTGTTGTAGTGGTTAGCACTGGTAAGGTGGTGGACAACAGGAATGAGCTATATGGAAAGGGAGTCTCATAGCTCTGGATAGGGTTTACCTATAAGAATTTATCTAAGAGCTTTGCGACACATGAGCAGAAGGACACCCTGTAAGGCCAAGAAGAGAACAGGTGGTATGAGACTAAGAGCTCAAGAGAAGTATCAGAGATCACTAGTGCTTGGAAACTTTAGATATCTACCCCCAAAAGAGTTAGAAACCTTACTAAGATCCATGAGCAATTGACTGCCCTGAAAAGACACAGCTTCAATGTAAGGATCACATGCTAGAGTAAAGACAACACCTGAATAAAGTTTATCTAACACACTGTGAAGCTGAGTTTGACAAGATGGAGAGAATTTGCATACAGTAATTTATCTGCTTGTCAGAATAAACTCCATACCCCTGAAAAGAAGATAACATATTTCAGGCTCCTTATAGCATGTCATCCACAATAGCTAGCATTTAATAAAAGACAAAATAAACATTAGACTCGCACTTGTAATCAGAGTGGATGGGAACCATTCAATGGAAATTAAATGCAATATGACCCAGATGTTACAATTAGCAGACAAGGACTTTGCCAGCTATTATATATGTGTTCAAGGGCATAAAGAGATAGATGTGTATAATGACTATATAAAGTATAAAAATGAATCAAATGGAAATTTTAAAATGAAAGATTGTAATAGCTAAAACTAAAAACAATTCCAGAATGAGATAAAGATACAATTAGGAAGTAGAGAAGGAAAGATCAGTGAAACACAGACAAACAAGAAGAAATGTCAAACCTAAAGAACATAGAGAAAATGATTGGGGAAAAAATGTATAATAAGAGCCCTAGGAGGGTTGAAAATAAGAATTGTACAGGAAAAAATATTTTAATAAATATTTTAAGTAATTTAAAAACATGTTTCCCTATATATTTTGCAATGTTTTATTTTGCAGGAGAAAATATAAGCCATAACAATAAAATAAAACTAGAAACACTTAAAAATCCATCTCAAAAAAATGGCAAAAACACACTTTGTTACATTCATAATATAAAAAAGTTCATTGCAGTCAATACAGAAACATTTCCAAAGTATATCACTGTGTTTAAAAATAGCTAAAATTGAATTCAGCTCCCCCAAAAAACAGCTTGGAAGTCATTGCTAGTGTCTTTACATCAGTAAAAGTTAGTCACACTGAAAACAACAAATGTTTATGGATGCATTCGATATTTGAGGCTGTGTGGAAACCTACCATGCTGAAATATGGAGATACAGGCTAATCCACAAAGATACAATCAAGGTCTCACACAGCAGAGACTGGCAGTATTACTTAATGGCAATTTTGATAAATTTTTGAAGGTTGAATGTGGACTAGCATGAGGCTGAGACACTCCTGGGGATTACAGTATTCGGAAGTACCATGCACTTCCATGGATTTTATATCTAAGCACTCTTTAGGTTCTTAGAATGAAGATCCAAGAAAGATACCCATATGAATCTCACAGGGCTAAGAAAAATTTATAAAAATTAAATAAACTTAGCATCTTCTCCATAACAAAAGTTTACGTTCCAGGAGAAAAAAAGTCTTTCCATGGCTTTATCACAGTCCTCACTATCCTTCCTGCCTCCCCAAAATGAAGAAGAGTATTCAACAAACATCAGGGCTTCAAGAAAAATGGACACTGCCACTCTTCTCAGTTTTTGTTTCTACACAATTCATTCTTTAAAGTTAATCAAGTTGAAAGAGTCTGGGAATGAAGTTTGAAATGAAGATTAATAAATTTCTTTGCTTAATTAAAAAAAAGAACAAGAAGAAGAAGAAGAAAGAAAAGATTGATAATGTTGCAGTAAGAGAAAGGAATAGAGGACAGAGAGGAAGACGGTGTGTGTGATGGGGGCTTGCAGAGGACAAGAGAG
Organism: Cheirogaleus medius; assembly: GCA_008086735.1. Taxonomy (NCBI): domain Eukaryota; kingdom Metazoa; phylum Chordata; class Mammalia; order Primates; family Cheirogaleidae; genus Cheirogaleus; species Cheirogaleus medius. The sequence goes on along the minus strand of VBSM01001265.1, from coordinate 7,858,172 downwards.
AGGCTATGCCTATGGAGAAACACTTGTGAATGTCACATATCTAGCACATAGGATCACTAAACCACTGAAATTTAATCAAGATTATAGAGTGCTCCTGCCTCACCCACACCTTACCACCACAATGTTCCAATGCTGTAATGTTCCAATATTACATTAGTAGATTATAGCAAAGGAACTAAAAGAAAAAGACATACTCTGAGTGAGAGTACTAGGAAATCCAAAGACAAGAGGGATGACAAAAACCAGGACACTAGAATAATTTGAAGCCTACGGCACTCACAAGTACAGAAAACAATAAGGCAATTCAACTTCTAGCCAGATTATTATAAGTCCTCATAATAAAAGGCCAGTTTACCTAAATTCCTATAACAGATATGATATGTCTAACTTTCAACAAAAATTGCAAGGCATACAATAGGCAAAAACACCACACAATTTCAAGAGAAAAAATACGCATCAAACCATAGATATAATACAGATGTATATGTATCAGACAGGGATTTGTAATGATATGTTAAAAATTCTATAATTGATAAAATAAAGAGCAATATAAGCTGGGGGGAGAAATTCTAAGAAAGAATAAAAAGGAAATGTTAGAAAACAAAAACACTGTAGCACAAATGAAGAATGACTTCAATGGATTCACCAGTAGACTGGACACAGCCAAAGAAACAATCAGTGAACTTGAATACAGGTCAACAGAAACTTCCTAAACTAAAATACAAAAAGAAAAAAAGAAGAAGAAAAATAAATAAGAAACCATGCAAGAATTATGCCAATTTTAAAAGCATAACACATGGGTATTTTGAATGCCAGAAGGAGAGTGAGAAAAGAGAGTAGAAAAATATTTGAAGTAAAAAGTGTTAACATTTTCCAAAATGACAGATAACAACCAGGGATTCAGGAAGCTTTGACAAAACCTAGCGGGACAAATATCAACACTGCCACAAACACACACATACCTAGGCATATAATGCCCAAACTGCAGAAAACCAGAGACAAAAGGAAAATCTTGAAAGAAGCCAGTGGAAAAGCAAGTGCAAGCATTATAGCAGACTCTTCTTCAGAAAACATGCAAGCAAGAAGAGAGGAAAATGAAATAATTACTGCCCTGGGAAAGAATCCAACCTAAAATTCTGTATCCATGAAATTATGCTTCAAAGGTGAAAGTTAAATACTTTCTC
>VBSM01001265.1:7832915-7856978 GCA_008086735.1 Cheirogaleus medius | reverse complement strand
AAGGAGAGAATTTGTCACCAGTAGATTTTTCTTTTAGGAAATGTTAATAGAACTCCTCAGTAGAAAAATGATAAAGATCATTAGCATGGAACTACCTAAAAAAGAAGAGTGTCAGAGAAAGAATACATGAACATAAAATGAAATCTTTAAGTTATCTAAAACTTAATTGATCAAAAAGATTACTTTCTGGTTAAAGTAAAAATAGGTACAATGTACTGGGTGATTTTAATATATGGGTGAGTGAAATGAATGACAACATTGTCAAACGGAATGGGAGTGAAGAATTTGAATCACCCTCCTAGAAGTTTCCTGTACCACATGTGAAGCAATGCACTGCTATGTGAATATGGGCAAAATTATTTAAAAATATACAATTTATACTACAGGGCAATTACTATATTTTGTTTTTAAAAAGAAATAACATTGACGCATTAAAAGGGGAGAAAACAATGAAGTCATATAAATTGTTCAATTAAACCAAATAAGGTAGAAAAAAAAGATAATGGAATTAAAATAATATAACTAATGAGAAGAAAATATTCTAAATATGATCAATAATAATCCAACTATATATAGTCACTTTAAATGTGAATTGACTAAATATGTGAATTAAAAGACAGGAATTGTCAGAGTAGATATGAAAACACAACCCAATTATATTTGTCTACAAGAAACATACTTTAAATGTAAAGACTTGCATAGGTCAAAAGGAAAGACATGGAAAAAGATATCCCATGCTAAAACTAATCAAAGAAAACTTGGAGTAGCCTTTTAAATTCACACAAAGCAAACTTCACAACAAGAAAAATTATCAGAGATAAAAAGGGATATTACATAATGATAAGTGATCTATTCTCCAAGATAACATAGCAATCTTCAATGTTTTGCTTTAAAAAGTGAAAGTATCAAAATGCAGGAGGCAAAAACTAATAATCCTGAAAGGGGATATAGACAAATGTGGTGACAAATTTAAAGGAATAGTTTTAAGGATTAAATTATCCCTCAAAAAGGTGTGTTGAAGTCCTAACCCTGGTACCAGTAAATATGACTTTATTTGAAAATAGTGTCTTGGCAGATATAATCAAGTCAAGATGAGGACATTAGGATGGGCACTGATCCAATATGGCTAGTATCTGTAAAAGAAGAGGAAAAAACAGAGACATATAGGGAGAACACAGCCATGTGAAGATGTTATTGAAAGCTCAGCACTTGTTCCTGAGCATCACATTAGAAGAACAAGATCAAGTGGTTTATGGAGAATGACAGAGAATTTTATTAATTTGCCTTCTTGTCTCAAAATTCAAATTTCCTAAGCATAAGTGAAACACAGAGCTTTTAAAGGGAGGACCCCTCAGTTCTAGGCTACTGTGGTTAACTATTCTAATCATGCCATCTCTGCCAAAGACAAAGCCCCACCTGAACCCACCTGGGGGTGTTGGCACCTGCCTGGGATGCAAGAACAAAAGGCCTTCTCCCTGCTCCTTCAAATCACTGTCCTGTGGCAGGGACGCAGGTTTCAGTTCTCAAAAAGAGGGGGCAGGGGTAGTTTCAAAGAAACAGAAAATATTTTTGCCATTTCTTTTCAGGCCATTCCCTGATACATATTCCCACTCTCAATTTTATGCTTCCATGTCTATGAGAGGAGGGGCAACTACTCTGTTACAAAGATGGAGAAAGAGATTTGGGTTTTTGCTGCCACAGCAACAAGATGGTTTGAGATACCAAATGATGAAAGGAAGATTTCTCTTCTAGAGGCTTCAGTGGGACCATGGTCGTGCTATCAACTTTATTTGAAATGTCTAACCTATATACAGAATTGCTAGAGAAAAAAATCTTTGTTGTTTAAGTACCCAATTTGTGGTACTTTGTTATGGCAGCCTTAGGAAAGAAATACAAATAGACATCATTAAAAATGTGCTCTCTGAAACTGCAGTCAGAGAGCATACATTTTTATTTTTATTATAAATTTATGTTCAATTTTAATGATAAATATATTCTTAATAAATTAACAAAAAGTACTAACTAAAATAGAATTAAATAAGAGAAAAATCTCTGTAACATTTCCAAATATTTACAAATTGAAGAATACATTTCTAAATAATCCTTGGATCAATGAAGTCTCAAGAGGAAAAAAAATATTTTGAACTAAATGAGAATGAAAACACAGTTTATCAAATTTGTGGAATACAGCAAAAGCATTGCTTGGAGGGAAAATTGTACTTTTCAATGCATATTTAAGAAAATAAAAACTGCCTAAACTCAATAATCTAAGTTTTTATCATACAAAGCTATAAAAAAGAGCAATTTAAGCCTAATGCAAGTAGAAGAAACAAAATACTAAATCTGAGCAGACATCAATAAAATTGAACACAGGAAAGTCATAAAGAAAATCAACAAAACTTAAAACTGATTCTTGGAAGAGCTAAATAAAATTAGCATATCTGTACTTGGGTTATTCAATTTGAAAAAATGAAGAGGAAGACACTGATAAGGGAAACCCTCATCTATTACTTGGTACATCAGGCACAGGAGACCCCTACCCCTCATGGAAGACCCACATCAGCATAATACTAACCTGTTACCTGGCCCATCAACTAGTCTATTGCCTGGCATCAGCATAACACTGTATCTATTGCCTGGCGCATCAACATAATACTAACCTATTACCTGGTGGGCATTAGCAACCTGAACTCTAGACTACCCCAACTTAATAAAAATGGGACAAATTGAGTAGACAGTGCTCAGAATTTGGTGGTGAGACCCCTCTGAGCCCGCCGGGAATAAAGTTTGATTCTCTGACTCTCTCTGTGCCGCTTGGTTTGTCCTCTTGACCACCTGCTGTAACACTTGCTGTAACACCACAAATCACTCATAACAGAAATGAGGAGGGGTCATCACTAATGATCCTATAGACTTTAAAAGGAGAATAAAGGAAAAGTTTTTCACAAATATGTGGCCACACATTTGTAACTTAGAAGAAATGGAACAATTCTTGAAGGATACAAACTATCAAAATTCACACAAGGAAAAATCAATAACCAAAAAGTCCTTTATATAATATAGCAATTGAATGAATAATTAATAACATCTAACAAAGAAAACACAAAGCCCAAACAGTTTCACTGATGAATTCTACCAAATATTTAAATCAGAAATGACACCGTTTCTCTAAATTTCCTCCCAAAACACAGAAGCAGTGGGAACCCTTCCTACTCATTCTTATGAAGCCAGCATTATCCTTATCTGAAACCAGATAAAAGCATACAAAAGAGGAAATCTACAAAACAATATCTCTAATAAATATACATGCAGATTTTTAAAAAATATTAGCATATCACATCAAATAGTGTATACAAATTATTATGCACCACAACCAAATTGGATTTATTCCAGATATGTAAGGTAAGTTTCACATTTAAAAATGAATTTATGTAACCTACTATATCAAGGGAATAAAAAAGTCATACAATTATATGACCTTATGTAGAAAAAGCACTTAAAAAAATTCATCATCCATGTTTGATTAAAAACTCTCAGCAAACTAGAAATAGGGAGAAACTTTTTCCACTTGATAAAGAACATCTACAAAAGCCAACAGCTAACATTATAATCAATTGCGAGAAACTGTATGCTTTTCTCCTAAGAATAGGGACAAGGCAAGGTTGTCCTTTCTCCTCACTTCTGTTCAATATCATACTGAGAGTCCCAGCTAATACAATACAATAAGAAAAGCAAATAAAATGTAGTCACATGGTGATAGAAGACATAAAAATACCTTTGTTCACAGATGACATGATTGTTTATGGTGGGAATGCAAAATGTTAAGAGTCATTTTGGAAGGGAATTTGGCAGTTTCTTACAAAGCCAAACACAATCTTACTATACAATCTTGCAGTCATATTCCTAACTATTGTTCAATTTATTTGAAAATTTATGTCCATACAAAAACCTACACATGAATGTTATATCAGCTTTACGCATAATTGCCTAAAACTGGAAGCAACTGGATGCTTTTTAATAGATTAATAAATAAATGAATTTTTAAAACCCTGGTAGATCCATACAATGGAATATTATTCAGCATTAAAAAGAAACAAGTCACTAAGCCATAAAAAGACATGGATGAATCTTAAATCTACATTGCTAAGTGAAAGAAGTAAATCTGAAAACACTATGTACTGTATTCATATGACATTTGGTAAAAACAAACTATAGGAATGGTAAGCAGATTACTGGTTGCCAAAGTCTTCAGGGTATAGGAGTTTAGATTTCGAAGCATAGGAGATGTTAGGGCACAGTGAAACTATTTTGTATGATAATTAATGGTATATAGATAATGCTATGCATTTGCTAAAATCCATAGAACTTTACCACAGAAAGAGTAAACCTATAGTATGCAAATTAGAAAAAAAATCATTTAGGAGGTTGAGGAAACCCAGGATTGATTGCAAACTGTAACAAAACAATCCAACTGTTTTGCAAAGATATTATATAACCTCATTGAATGGGATGGGGTAAGTAACCTAAGTAACTTTGGAGATGAGATCAAAGCACAAAACAACTGCACATAATCACTGTTCTATCAAAACTGTTAGGGTCATCAACAACAAGGGCAGTCTGATAAACTGTCACAAGCAAGAGGACCTAATAGAACACATGACAACTAACCCCAATGTGGTATCCTGGAATATATACTACTAGAACAGTAAAAGGCATTAGGTTAAAAACTAAGGAAATATGAATAATGTATGGACTTTAGTTAACACTAGTGCATCAATATTGGTTCACGAATTGTGACACTTGTACCATGGACATGTAAGGTGTTAATAGAGAACACTGGGTGTGGGATTTATGCAAATTCTCTGTGCTATCTTTGCCATTGATCTGTAAATCTAATGCTGTTCTAAAGCAAAATTTGTTTAGGAAAAAAGCAATTTATTAAAAATATATAGTATGTTATGGTTTATAGAAAAATCATGTAAAAAGAATACTTAGGTTTTCAACTAAAAATGGCTTTGTGTAAGTGTATTTGTGCAAACACAAAGGTACTTTTAAATGTGGAAGAAAAAATTCTGGAAGGATAGACCAAAAAAACCTATAACTGTAGATGTTTAAGCAGAAAATTTGGGATGTGCACTGTTTCAAATGTGCAAGAAGAATTATATGAGGTATTACTTAAGTAATTAATTTTGGGGGTAAATAAAGAGCAATATACTGAAAACCAAAATATATGGATGTACACCTCTATGCTATTTTTATTGGTTTTAGTAAAGTTTGAACTTGGGTAATTATGGAACCTCTTTTCCTTCTGTGGAAAATATAAACCATAATAGCTGATATATTAATAAATTATATAAATAATAATTACCTTAATATTGTTCCGAAGTCTGTTTACCTTGCAGCCTTATCATCTCATAACAAGACAAGTCCTGTATGTAGAATTGTTTTCTCAAATCATTGCTTTCTCAGATTACTTTCTGACTGAGAGATCTATAACAGAACAAGAAGTTCACTCTGTTAAGGATACTTGGAAGGGTGGTTAGTGGAGGAGTCAAGGTGAGAGATTAGTTCAAAAGCTGAAAGACCAACTTTGACCTCAGATAACAATTACAATTGATACTGTTTTCTAGTCAAAATAGTGAAGTGCTTAATCTCCAATTTCAGTATGTTATAAACAAAACATCAATCATTATATGAGTATGTTGTATACTTATATACAACCAACTAGAGTGTATTGTAATTCAATGTGACATATGAAAGTAATTGTTTTACACGTATATATGCATATATAAATTATCTCTTTATATCTGGAGTCCCTCACATTAGGAGATTATATAGATATAAACTCTTAATATCTATATCTATATATATATATGAGACAAATACTCATTAAACAGACTGAAACAGATATCTCAGGAAGTGTTGGAGTCACAGTTCTTGTCATGTTATCATTTAGTCTTTTCTCTGTTTGTTTCTTGAAACTCTTATAACAATATTGCTTCCATAAAAGCCCAATACCATCTCAATAGGATTCTGAAAAGTGGCTCAAAAAACTTGAATATTTATGTTAGATTCACCTTATATCTAAATCATAAAAGGACTGGGACTTATCACTTCTAAGTACCAATCTTGTGCATTTCTCTGAAAGAGCTTTCCCAAAACATCATTATTACTGTGCCTCAAATTATACAACTCATTAGTTTAAAAATGACTCCAGTTCAAGGCAGTACTGAGCATGTCACATTTTGGATTACTATGACTTGTGTTATCTGTGGTCCTCAGAGAGTATCTGGAAAACAAATTCCTATTAAAATTTACATGGATTACAGGATATTCCCTTTTCTCTAGGCATAGAAGAGTAGAAACATTTGCTGCCCATGATTTTCTGGCATCCAATATTCTTTATGGCATGCCTAGCAAGCAGAACTTGAGGTTCTGACTATCTCAAGCTTTCTGAAGCTCAAATCAACAACTTACTATTGAAAGTCCCAATTGTCTAAAATTACACTGTCAGAAGGAAATGTAGACTGGTATTAATTTCATAAAGAGCAAGCATAAGAGATATGAGTGATCAATACAAGCTACTGAAATAATTAGTTAATTTAATTTGGAGCAAACATAAATTCTATAGGCAGATATATGTAAGGAGACAAAAATACTCCTCCTTAGGTAATTCTTAGGTCGCTAGTAGTAAATGCTAAAAGTGTCTTGAAATACTTTAAAGTGTTTGACTTACTTCAGTGTTTGATCCTTTCTATTCCGTATACATCAACATATCTTACTGCTTAGAATTAATAGTATCATACAGTATATGTGGTTTTAGGATATAGACTATGCAACTTTTGCGGAAAGTGCTGTAAGGATACACAGATGTAAGCAACATGACTTTACATACATACAAGCCCAGAAATAAAAATCTTTTTGTTATTTCTCTATGATATCTGTGGATGTCTACTCTTTCCCAAAACATTTCTCAAGTAGTGGGTGTTTCTTAAAATCACTTGAAATTATTTGAGTCTTTTCCTCTAAATTCTCTTACGACAGAGAGAAAACCAGAGTCTAATTTATAACTCTGAAGACCAGAACCTAATTTATAACTCTAAAGTTCACTGGAGATTTTAAGATACAGCAGTCTCACCTCACTGGCTACTGAATGAAAGCTCCTTTCTTATTTTTTAGAAACAAACATTATATTACAGTCATGTTAGCCCAGCTGGGAAAGCCTAATGTAGCTTGAAATAAGTTTTGTTATGATGAAGTAGTGACTCTGAGTTGGAACGCCTGATCTTGCTGGCCATGGCTGTTTACAGAGCCTAGCACCATCATGGGAGAAGAAATTTGAAATAAAGGCATGCATTGTCAGGGATTATAAATACTGCTTCAGCGGCAACCACAGGGTTTGCTTTAATTTGTTTATGGCTCTGTTTTTGTCCAGCTCTTTATCGTTCTCCTGTATCGCTAACTTGAGCTTCTTTAGTTTCCATAGTGATACCCCCAGGGATATTCTCTTCTACTTGCTATTTGGCTTACTGTTGTTGATTTCTGGTCTTATTCTGCATCATAAACCCATTTTCTGCTGAATATCACTGAAAGGTATTAGGGGATCTATTTGAAAAATCCATTTGTCAGTCTTCTCTATTTCCCAAACCAGATAAAGCTTGAGCTTCTAAAATATAGCAATTCTTCTAAAAGCATCAGAATAAATCCTCAAGAGCAGACAGTCTCAGATACTTTTCAAATTAATGCTAAAAAAAAGACATTTAACCATATGTTGTTAAATTACCTCAAAAGCAAAACCAAGTCTATTTGTAGTGATTGGCTAAACTTTTTGATTCATGATTACTGATGAGCTCATTATATAATTTAAAATGCTAATTTTCTTCTTTTTAAAGAATAGAATTAACACATTTTTGAGACAAAAAGATACCACAAAGACCATTGTGGGAGATACTGTGGGGAAAAGCATGGGATGGACTGAAATGGAAGTTAAAGAGCCCAGATTCTAGTTTCCTGTTTTACTCAGAAGCTATATGACCTTGGGCAAATCGATTAATGTCTTTGAGTAAATACTATCTCAACATCATTTTAATGAGTGTTCTAAGTGCATTACATGCATTATTTTTGTACTTTAGAACGAGGAAGCTGAAGCACAGAGTCTCGGTGCTATATCTGGTGCCACACAGTTGATAGAAGGCTTAATCCTATCAATCAGCTTTCAAACAAGTTCAAGAGTCCACTCTCTTAACTAGTATATGGTAATTGAATAGTATAACCCAGGTGTAATCATAAGTAGACTGAGTTTAAGTAAGTAACTCCCCAAAGGATACGTAGGTAGTTGGTGGTATCTTCTAGACCTATACCTTGTATTTATTTCTCACATACACAATATAAGAACATAAGAATTTATATTATTATTTATATTTTTAATAATTATACTTTGTTCTTTAAGAGAGAGAAACTAAAAGAGAGGAATCATATCATTAAATTCTTACAAAGAAAAATAAGTGCAAATATTGTTAACATCCTTTGTTTAACAATTCTTTACTGTTAGAAAAGAATTTTGCTTCTTTTCCTTTGTTTTGTTTTTTTTTTACCTAAAAATAGAGTCCTATACATAAATTGAATACATAAATTGAATTTCTTATGTTGCCCACATGCGCTTCTTAGAGAATTCATCTCCATATATAATCTTGCTTGATGTACATCTCCAAAAGTTGAATCCATACAAAATGATACCACATCTAAGTTTATGGTTGACTAGATAAAGTAGAAATTCATTGAAAAGAATTCCATCCAAAATTTGTCAGAAAACTATGGTTTCATCTTGTAGAATAAAGTGATGAACATTTCCAAATGGATTCCTCTCATGGATTGGAATAGGGACAACAAAGAATAGTCACAATTATGGTGAACTGTTCTAGACTCAAAAGTTAAGGAAGATGTTTTAAGCTAGGTGATAAATCCTAAAGACACATAAAGAGAAAAAGAATACAGAAGAAATATTTACTATATCAGAAAAAAATGGGGGAAAAAAAGAAAACTCATAAGGCAGAAGGGAAAATTTTGTTAATATGAATCCTTTCTGAAGTTGATTGTGTTGGTTTAGTATGTTTGTTTTTACTTGTTTTATTTTACTGCTAGTTTAGGTTTATCTAGTCAATACAGCAACTTGTTTCTCAACCCCTCCACTATGATATATAACTTAAGTAGTATTCTGTCTTCTGAAAATATAAGTCATAAATAGGACATCATATAAAACAATTTGTTTTCTGGATGTTTTGCATTGTTTGAACACAAGAAAAATATTAGAAGTGGGCTTCAAACAAAAGAAGATATTTTCTCACAAAATATTGCCTAGTTTTATTTTCAGAGAGAAAACATTGAAACTAATGGATGAAATATTTGACAAAAATGACTTATAATTTGCATTTACTATTTTAGTTATAAATAAATAAAACTCAGTGTCCGGAATTTATATTTAGTGAGAGACCTAAAATAGGAACAACACATTTCCAGGTTGCACAGGAAGAATGAATTGTAAAATATATGCTCCCAAGGATATAACCCTATATGTAGGTCTCAAATTTTTATTGCAATTAAAAATAAAAGGTATTCTTCATAAATTTAAATGCTTCTCTACAACTCTTATCCTTGAAGATGCAGTTTCTCTTTGTTTTTATTTGGGGAATAGGAAGATCCCCCTTAAAGGAGCATTGTCAAATTCATGGTGATGGACTCTGGCAGCCTGTCGTGATTAGTTGTGTTTCACTACCTTACTTCCACTAATTTAACGGTGTGTTTGAAGTAAAGTACACTTTCAAATTGGCAGATGTCAGGCAGGTTCCAAAATAGCTCTCATTAGCTGCAGACGGCCTAAGCTGGTCAGCAGGTGTCGTTACCAGTGTCCGTGATATTTCCACGTGCACTGGATTATTGTCAGGATATGGGGCTAACAAAAATTTAACATTGTAAATTTCAGCATCTCATGTTAAATCACTTAATTGAAAAGGGTCTGAAAGATCATAGCAAAAAATATGCTCTTGCTAATAATTTCCTCACAATATACTCATTAGTGTTCCAGGAATACAAATTCTATCAGATACATGTTTGCTCTCCCACCAAATGGTGGAAATGACGGTCAATGTCTGAATAGAAAATCACATTTGGATTACAAAGGCAAACTGCCTGAGTTATTGATGGTTTTACCATCTTTGGCAAAGGGAAATATGTTCAAGGAGTCAAGGTCAGAACTAAAGTCAAGTACCTGAGGTACTAGTTATTTATTCTAAAGAGGTTTCTGGTTTTTCTACTGACATTTTGTGTGACTTGACAACTCATACAAAAGCACCGAATGAACAAATTTGGCATTTTTCCAACCACCTCCATTTATTTCTCTTCATAATGTCTTCTTTATTGAACCACCTCTAGAGTATTGAGTTATGAGCAATAGGAACAAGGCTGTTTTTTTGTTTTGTTTTGTTTTTTCCATATGTGTACAGAAGTCATCCTTATGTCTGAAAAGGATCAATTTTCTAAATCATTTCATTTTTTCCTCTCCTATTCAATAATATTAAGACATGGTTGATGGCATTTACCAAATAAGCTAAAACATTGTTATAAGAATTAGAGCTTCTTTCAAGTATTCTTACAGAGGAGAGTATTCTTAAGATTTTGTTAAATTCAAGTTTGTAAATGATCTTAATTGATATTGTTTATTAAGTCTCTGCTACATGGGAATAAGTGGAAAAAATATGTATGATAAATATTTGACCAACTAAATGTTAGATTTAGGCAAATATTTATAAAAGGGAATGGTCCAATTTTTTTCACAAAAATCAGTTTAGAAAGAAAACTTTTATTTAAAAATATTCAATTCTGTGACTTATAAAATGTGGAAAATATATGAGGAGAAAATAACAGGATATTTTTAAAAGTCATTTACAGTTTGCTAAAGAAGAAAAGATATTCTTATGAGAAATTTGCTACCAGATTCTAATAATATAAGACTCACCTGTTAAAATTCTACTTTGTCACCCTGAAATTCATGGTTCTGCCTATAAACTACAAAGCATACACTTCTTATGTTCCATTATTTTTCTTTATAAAGACTTTTCTGATTTTTTTTTTTACATATTCAGTCAATGCCTACTCCGGGATTCTGTAGCACTTGTCATACAACTCCATTAGCAGCACTTCTTGTTTAATTGTTTAGATATGTGTCACCATCTTATTGCCTGGCATAGTCTTTGCTACATAGTGGGCTTCCACCCAGCAATTGCATGTGAACTAAATCAGTCGTATATTCTGTGGTTCTGAGAATGCAGGATAGAAGCATCCTGAGTTAAAGAACAATGTGGAATGGATTTCAGGGAAGCTACATGTAGGGTATACATGTAGGCTCTACATTGATCACTGACGACATTGAGCTAAGCCATTAGTGTGTGTAATTAGGCCAATATATCTCAAAATTTTGTTTTACGACTCAGAAGAATTTGACAATATAAAAATACTCTCATCCACTGAAAGCACACTCTCTTGATTTTTCTACCATAGTTATGATCACTTCTTTTTAGTCAATTTCACTTTCCTATACTTCTCTATTTAGCCTTTTAATATTCAGATTTTTAATGCTCATTTGTCAATCCTCTCTTCTTCACTCTGAGTTGTCTCATCCATGCCCCCAATTTTATTCTAACTAGTGCCATGTCTCCTTTCTAGCTACTAAAGTATTCTCAATGCCACAGCCACAGCAATCTTCTCAAATTCCAACTCTGAATAAGTGACATTTCCACTCTCATTCTCAAATATTTAATAACTTTCCTTTGCCCTTTGCATGAAGATAAAGATAGTGATAATTTTCAGGATAGTCTTGCATAATCTCTCACTTAAGTTAAATTTGATTCTACTTCATACCCTCCCCCCCACGGCAACATGTCTTACTCTTTTACCACAACTGTGCATTTCTTCATGTAGGTCCTTGTAATTTTCCTTTATAGAATGTATCACAGGTTGGTATTTTTTTTAAAAATGGGAATTTGGTTTAAAAAGATAAATAAACCTTATTTTGGTTATAAGATTACGGTTGTGAATGTGATAATATGTATGTAATTTGGGTCTTCAAGAAAGGAATAAATTACACAGTGTTTCTCAGCAAAATATTTTGGGAAATTCTAAAATGGATTAAAACGACCAATGTAACTCTAGGAATTGTGTCTGTGATTAAAACTCAGTTTGTAGCTTTAAAAAAAAATCTAGCATTTTCTTGATTTTCTTCCCAATCTGCTCAATGCATTGCCATGATATGAACCAGATATTAAAATGTAAAGCTGAAATAGACTCCTTTCTCTCCTTTACTGCCTCTCCCTGACCCTTCCCACCCAGTGCATGTCACTTTTAAGCTGCTTAGAAACCCACTGCTTTTTTCTTCATTAAACTATTCCTCAAGAAGAATTTTTTTGAGGTACACATAAGGTCTCTGTGTGAGCCAACGGGAGAGCTTTTAATTGGCTTTCAAGAATTGCAATAAATAGCCTTTAAGGTATTTCAAACACTAAGGGAAAATGCTAAAGACATTTAGAAAAAGCTTTGAATTTAAAGTCAGACTTGAATTTCTTAGCTAGATGAAATCACTGGTAAGTATTTTGTTGCAAAGAAAGAACTCCTATATTGTGTAAACAAAGTATTGCCTTTTGTTTCCAGATGTAAATGGACAACCATCAAGTAATGTTATGAAAGCAAAACCTAGCATAGGCATTGTGTTCCATTTCTCTTTGAATAAATATAACATGGGCATTCTTATTTCCATTTTTCTTAGTCATACTTTCTCCATTTGTGGATAACTTTGGTGTTTTACTTAATTTTAATGTCTCAATCATAGCTGATTTGCAATAGGGATGTTATCACTTTCCCCCAGGAATAAATGTTCTTAAGGAGGCTGCTGAAGATGTTTCCAATGAACAGATGGAAACCTTCATCAGATTGTAAATGGCACAATGTCCTTATAGTCCCTTTCTCCCATCCCAGTAATAAAGCCTGTTCTCAGACATATACTGTGTTTACATCACCATGTATGTGATTTTATATTTATACATATGTATGCACATACACACACACATACACACACACACATATATATATAAAATCAGCTTATTACATTACTACTTTAGATGTAGTGTTTCTACAACTTGAATATGTGAGAAGCTCCTTCCAGACTTAATTCCAGGAGGTTTATTTTCCTTGTAGAAGCCCACGAGTCAATTCCTCTGCTGCTTACTTATCAGACATGAGCGTAAGCCTTACTTTTCGAGAACCTACAGACTGCTGTTTCTTTCTGGTGTGGGTGATTTTCACTTACCCTTATCACCATTCTCTAAACATGGCCTACCTTCCCAGAAGTTTCTCAGACCTTCTTAAAATCAAATGCAGAGAAAACTTTCTCTCTACTCTGGCTGCATTTTTTAGCCCTTGACTAGGAACATGAAACAACTTTGCAGGTGACAGGAGGACTGAAAGGATATTTTTTTCTTTAGATAAAGGGTTGGCAAACTATGGCCTTTCAGCCAAATCTAATCTTCATGTTTTTGTACAGCATACGAGCATAGATAATTTTTTAACTTTTTTAAATGAATCAAACAAATCAAAGAGTAATATTGTGTGAAAAGTAAAATTATATGAAATTCAAATTTCCTTGCCCATAAATGTTTTATGAGAAAACAGCCATGTGCAATCATTTACATATTATCTGTGGTACAATATGTAAAGCTAAACAGTTACAACAAAGATTGTATGCCTGTAGAAGCTAAAATATTTACTCTCTGGCCTTATAAAGAAAATGACTGCTAATCCCTTCTTTAGAAAAATAAAATTGGTTCTTATATAATGAAGATGAACAACCTTAAAAGATAAGGAGAAACACCATTTTATAGTGTCCCAGTGTTGCAAGTATCAAAAGGAAAAACAGAGAGACTTTTGGTGTATGATATTCAAACCAGGGTAACAACGCAGGTGGTACAAGACCAGGAAGTCAGCTGGGCAGCATGCACCTGTAGTCCCAGCTACTCGGGAGGCTGAGGAGGGAAGATCCTTTGACCCCAGGAGTTTGAGTCTAGCCTGGACGACATAAAGAAAAAACAAAACAAAACAGGAATACCAAAGAGGAAAGGTGCTACCAGAGGTAATACTAAGCAAAAATTGCAATATATATGGCATAACTGGGGTAGCTGCTGGAAAAAAAAAAATGTTTAAAGGCCTTTCAGACAGTAAAGGTAAAGATATCTTTACCCTGTGTTTGGAAAACCTTATAAAAGGCTTAAATTTTAAAATAAATTTAATAATTGGAGGAAGAAAACATTATGTCTCTAAGATCAAATTATGACCATTTTTTCTTCTTGATCTTGGTAAGCATAGGAGCAGCATCAGCCTGAGAAGTGGGAGATTTCTGGAAGGAGGGAAGAACTAAACCTAGATTACATTAGCCATTCTTCCATGTGTAGAGAGACAGATCAAAGAAGTCTCACTTCGTTTTCAAAATCAAAGCAAATTCTCAAAACATTAAATATCAAAAGTTAAGTCACATATGAATTCTGTGTTACTATGGCTTAATATGTCACATCTTAATAAAAAAAAAAAAGAGATAAAACAAGATTATCACTAGTTTCATGGCACCTGGAAGAGCCAGCACACTGCACATGTTAAAATGAATTGCACTGGATGTGTCCAGGGCCAGTAAGTAAGGGACGTGAGGTGTGGTGAAATGAACACTATCTTGACAATAGACAAGCTTGAAAAACAATCACTGAGCTATGAAAAGTAGTATACCATAGATGGAGGTGGTAGACAGTTTGCCTTAAGTGCAAACAATTAGGAGTGCATTATCTGTAGAAAAATTTTAAAAAGTAATAAAAGCCATTAAATTTAGACTGCTTTTTATTATCTCCAAGTGCCGATGCATCAAAAACCAAATGCCAGGGATAAAATACTCCTCCCCAAAATATCTTTCCTCATCCTAAGTTTTAGTCATTTGCTCTTGTTACTGTTGAAATTATATATTATAAAAATTACAATAAACTAATCCCTGGAGAGAGAGCATAGAATTCTTATTTCCAGAGTTTCCACATTATATTATCTATACTGTTTCATTTTCAACCAAAATTTATAAGCCAAGCAAAGAAACAGGAAAGAACAACCAATACATGGGAAAAAGAATCTATAGATCAAATTGGGAAGCACTGAAATTTTAACAATATTGAATCTTTGAATCTATGAACACAATTATTTCTTCATTTATTTAGACCTGCTTTGATAACTGACATTCATGTTTTATAGTTTTCTGCATGCAGATCCATATTTTGTTATATTTATATCCAAAATTTTATTTTTTTGTTGTTAAAAATTATATTGTTGGACAATTAACTTCCTTTTACATAGATAATCATGCCATCGCAAAGAAAGATATATTTTTCATATTGCCAATCTGTTTACATTTTCTGCTTTCTTCTTCTATCGTTGAACAAAATAGATCTTCCAGTTCTATTGTTAATGCTTTTCTGCGTCAGTTGATGTAATCATATGATTTTTCTTTTTAGCCTATTGCTATGCTGGATTATATTAATTAATTTAAAAATGTTGAACCATCCTTGTATACTTAGAATAAACTAATTCATTTTTAAGAATTCAAAACAAACTTCACATTCTCACATTTATACCTATTAATATTATTTAAAGCCTAAATATCTAAAATATCTCATTTATTCATATTTTTTTTGCTCTCTAGTGTATGTCATATTTTATATAGGTTCAACTTCATGCATATGTCTTCTATATTCTGCTAAGTTATATTGCATGGGATAGAGGCTAAGACAAACTAGAATGCCCAGAAAATTCTGCTTTGGAATGATGTCAATTAACAGAATTTTTAAAAATTTTTTTGGCATACTTTCTGTCATTTATTAGGTGTATGAAGTTAGACAAGAATGTTATCCTTCTAAACAAGGAAAATGTATCTGGTAAATATTAAGGATTCTATCAATAGTATTTATTGATATTAATTGTATATATAAAAGTTTCTGATTTTCTAATATTTCTTGAACATAACCATCTTCCTCATTTTTTCTTTTTTCTTTAATAGCAATGATATCTGAATAAGACAATGATACTTTGAAGTCACAATGCATCCTCTAGGCAATTCCTTTGATCTCTCAATAAAGGAAATAAGATTAACTTTACAAGATGTATTCCTTATGAATCCTTATAAACCTTGAATCTCTGGTTTCCTATTTAATGTTTATTTGTTTGTTTTTCTAAACCATCTGTTTGGTAATCTATACCTAAGATTGAAGTTAAATGCTTCAATCTAATGAGTTCAACATTTTCTTTTATAGCAGGAAGTTTTATATGTCTAGATTTTGAGTTTTCCAACATTGGTTGTTTACATTTTGCTGAACCTGTTACAGTGAATCGGGGAGAGAACAATGTAAAGAGATTTTTGTTATTGATGACATGTGTAATATACAAGATGCCTAGCATCTGAGATGCTATGCAAGAAATTAGTAGTAGGTTTTTCTCTTTTGAACATTTCAATCATTCTTGCTTAAGAATCATTGTTATTTTCAGTGATATAATAATGTTCAAGGGATCATTAAAATTACCTGCCAAGGGTCACTGAGGATTCTCACATTTGGCCTTTATTACCTTTCCTCTTCCCTGACTCTTGAGAAATAATATCATATAGTTTAATGAATGCTGTTTTATGACTGATTATCATCACCTTAATAAAATTGCCCTTTACTTCAGACTCATGCTTTAAAAATTAACTAGATTTTTGGGTTTTTGTACTCCATATTTTCAAGTCTCAGAGCTCTTTGTTTTGTTTCAATGTACATAATTGTTTACATCAAGAAAATTATTAAGATAACAATGGAATGGAATGAAATAAGATAATATCCCCATGTGTAACTGTTTAAGGTATTTTGAAGGAGAAATGCACACTTACACGTTTACAATATCTACTGCCATAGGGTCGGGGGGGGGAGAGAGAGAGAGAAAGAGAGAGAGAGAGAGACTTAATATCTTCATATCCATTCCATGCTGAAATAATATCCCTATTCATTCACATTTTTGAGAGAAGAAACATATTCTAAGAATAGGGAAAAAACTCTGTTTCTACCTTCAGTATGAGTTCCTTGTGACTAGGTTTTTCTAGGATATAATGTGTGAAATATTTAAGATTTGAAGTTTAAAATGTTTTTATTTAATCTGCCACTGTTTTAAGCATAGGCGAAGGATTGAAACTATTTGAATGAAATTGTCTGTGCCTAATGCACTATTTCTTTACTATAAAAGTCCCATTTTTGTTCATTAGTATGTCCAGCCTGTCACTAGGATGTACTTGGTATCTGTGAAATGTCATTTCTTGTAAATTTTGGCTTCTCTGCCAGAGAAGAAATTACTATTTTCTTGTCCACAGGCTAGATGCTATTTTGACATATTTTAATGTAAATGTCCCTTATCTACTCCTATATATTTGAAAATAAGAAATTACAAAAGAAAGCTTCTTCTAATATCCCAGTCCATCACACTCCTATTCCTCAGCTACCTGGTACTCCCTTATCTGCCAAAGTTAGCCTTTAAAGCTGAATTCCAGTTTCAACCAACTCATTCACATTGCATTCTCCCATTGTCTGTTTGGCTTGTTTACTCTTATGAATTGGTAAAATCTGAAATTGTACCATAATTATTTAACATTTCCTCCATCTACTCCATTAACCTTTCCCTTCTCTTATCCTGTTTGTCCTCTTGGAGATAAATCCAGCACTTGAACATTTTCAGAATTTTCTCAGTCTCATGTCCCAATTTTTCTCTGAAGGATGGCTACAACCTTTGTATTCCAGCAATATCTATAGACTCATATATACGCTTAAAGTGTCACCTTCGGCACTTGAATCATACCTGTGCAATTTGTAGGGAAGGATGCTGGGAGGGAGGTTTGGGATAGTTGTGCATACCTAGGTCCATTTTCATGGTCAGGAATAAGGAGCAGTCAGAAAGGATGTAAGAAACTACTATAATAACATGGTCACGTATCTAGACAAATAGTAGGGATGAGGAAACTTTTATAGGACCCGTAAAATTTTCTGGGATGTTATTCTTCATCATTTTAGTTTTCTTTAGGTGTAAAGAATTCTGCTAATAATAATCCTTGGTTATTGACACATTCCCATCATTTTTCCTTGGAAATATTTTAATGTTGATTTTTTCCTTTCCTTTAGTTTATTTTACTTTTTTCACATTGTGTTAGGAGTGCCCAAGACCTTCCCTATATTTGATGATTCATTAGGAAGTCACAGGACTTATCTCTTGACTCACTTGCAAAAGGATGCAAAACAAAATCAGCAAAGAGAAAATGCATATGGAGCAAATTCCAGAAGACATCAAGTGTAAGCTTTGAAGAAGCCTCTCTTGTGGAATCATACAGAACATTTTTAATTCAGCCAGCTTCAAATTGTGACAATACGTGTGATATATTGTCTACCAGGGAAGGTCTTTAGAGACTCAGTGTCCAGTGCTTTTACTGGGAGCTTGTCTGGTAGGCACTCTCTGCCTAGTATGTTCCAAAATCCAGATTCTGAGAAGTAAAGCAAGTGTTTAGCATAAACCACATTGTTTTTACAGCCAAAACATAGTGAGCCACTCTTATCATGTAGGAAAAATTTTATATTAGTGCGGGGAATTATTTACGATTCATGTTCCTAAAATGTAACAGAGGAAATTTCATCAGATTTTGGGTTTCTTTTTGGTAACAAACAAATAAACAATCAAAAATCTACCAGTGTTTCAGAAAATAAAGTATGTTGTTCTGAAATACAGAAGGGCTTGATGTCAAATTGACTTGGTCTTGACTCTAAGGTTCTTCTCTCCTCCCATTGTGAAAATGAACAAATTACCACTTTCACACTGCTTTGAGTCCCAGTTTCATTATGTAAAATACAAAATAAAATTCATAGCTTATTAGCTTTTGAGATAATTAAATGAAAACAAACTCAAGTGATTGTATTTTATACATGGTACAAAAGGGAAATGTAAGTTTCCCTTTCTTTTATTGATATCTTCTACTGTGTTTTACTTCATTGTACCATTCTGGAAAGTTTCTTACCTAATTCTATTTTATAGTCAGGGAAAAAATGGGAGATAAAAAAATCAAATGAAAAATAGGAAATAGAATCAAATAGCATTGCTTTAAGAAATAAATTTTGGAAAATGTATTTTAAAGACTTATTAAATTTTACAAAATATTGAAATCATTATTACATTTACCTTTTCAGGACTGATATTTCAGAGATAAAACCTGTGCCATTTACTACCATTGTTGAAGATTTTCAAGGCTCTTAATAGATTGCTACTAATCAAATTTGAATTTCCCAATTTCTGAAAACATCAAAAGTCAACTATTTAGTAGAATAACATTTATTGAGTATCTCACAAAAGAATATATTTTGGTATCAGGAATTGAAAAGAAGAATATAGGGAAATCTCCCTATTTAATAATTTACTGTTGCTCATTTTAGAAGCAACAAATCATGTGTTATTATGAAAGCACTATTATAATTAAACCTAGAATTTTTATTTTATTTGAACAGGTTAAATCCACTGTAACTGTAATTTTCAGATTGTCATTGATACCTGAACTAAAGAAAGAAATAACATGCAAAATCACAATTACCAAAAAGCGGTCCTTTGAGGGATCTATACAGTTACTTAATTCTTGCTTAGTTGGCGTCAATCTGATGAATTCACAGTCTGGAATATTTGGCTGGAGGCCTCTTTCAATAATATTTCAGAGTTCTTCCATTCAAGTTTTTTCTTTAACCTATTTAGCAGCATGAAATCCAAAAGTGTCTGTCCTAGAAATAATTACAGTTTTGATCTCTGCACGAGCTTTCTATTTTTATTTTTCTTCTATTGTGGATATATTTTCTTTTATTTAATTAGTTTGTTTGAAAGTTGCTATTATATGGGTACCTGGGATCCTTATTAAAGTTGGAGAATTCATGGGATTGCTGGGACTGTGCTTGATATTGAACAGCAAATCACCAAAAATAAAACCAAAAGAAGAAAAATAATTTTTAACAAGGTAGGTTACTTCTGTTAGTTACATAAAGAAGAAAAATAATTAAAAACCAAATTATCTCTATATATATACACACACACTCACATATATACATATACACATATATATGTATATATGCATGTACTGACCTGGTCCCTACTGGTCTATACTTTCCCTTCTTTATAAGTGAGTTATTGGGAACGGTGTATCTAGTAGTCAGCCTCTAAGATGGCCCCAATGTTCTCTCCTTCCTGATAGTCACACCATTTGCATTCCCCTCCTGCATTGTACCAATAGCATAAGGCAGAAGTTAGGGCATCATTTCCAAGATTAGCTTATTTTTCAAAAGATTGCCACTCTCATTGTAGGCATGTTCTCACTTTATGTCTCTTTTGCTCTTGCTATGGGATCACTTGCTCTGGGAGAGGCCCATGTGGGAAGAATTGAAGCCTCCCACTAACAACCGTGAGTGAACTTGGAAGGAGAACATCCAGCCCTGTCATCTCTTTAAAGACTGCTGCTCCTGCCAACAGCTTTTCTGCAACCTCATGAGAGACCCTGAGCCAAAAGAGCCAGCTAAGCTGCTCCCAGATACCCGCAAAATATGAAATACTTTAAATAAAAAAAAAACAGAAGACAGTGGATGATTAAACTCTCAAGGCCTTGCACCATGTACTTTTTAAACAAGTTACCATAAAGACAGAGAAGCATAAACATGTATACTTGGGGGCCTGAGTGGTATAAATATGTCCCCTGACACAAATAAGGAATTTCCTTTGTTTGTCCATCTTATGCTTTAAAACACATGGGGAACATTTATTCTACTTGATTATGTACAATGTTTTGATGTAACAAATGTGAATTACTTAGCAGTTGAACTACATGGTTTTTCTCCCCCAAAATACAATTTAAGAGTATATTTAGGAAACTGGACCATGCTTATCCTTTTGCTTAGAAAAACTATCTGGCATCTTGCAGAGTCAACTAGCAGATGGTGTACATAGACAGAAATTTTACAGTATAAAACCTTGTGAAGTAGACTATTTGCCAGTATCCTAATACCTAAAATTCACATTTCTGATTATTGTATAATAGATATTCTGACTCACAGCAACTTTGGAAAACTTTGTTTCTTTTTCAATACACTTCAAGAAAGACAGGTTTTGTGACCTAATAGCTGTACATATACATCTCTCTATCTATATCGCACACATACATATATTACACATATGTGTTATTTGGTCTGACTTCAAGGAGCTCTCTGACACTGGGAGATCTGGGTTATCAGAAAAATAGATTAATAATTGAAGATCTAGACACATTGTACTAAATTTTATATCTTAGTAAAAGTGCAATGTGATGACTTAGGTAGAAGAGTTTATTGAGCACCAACATTTGAGTGTCAGACTCTTGATATAATAACTCAATTAATATTCATAATAACTCAGCTTGCTGTTATTTTCCTCAATTAAAAGATAAGGAAAATAAAGTTCACAAGAATAGTAAGCGCAAAGTAGGATTCTAATCCAGGTCTGTATCAATTTAAACTTGATTACCTTATGGGTTTCATCTAACATTAAGGTTCTATAAGTGGATTGGGAAGAAAAAATGGCGGAGTAGGGGTGTCCTCCTGGCTCTCTGCTCCCAGTGCGGAAAGTGAAGAAAGCGGACAACCACACGAGCGATCTACACGTCCACAGGACCAGCTTCGCAAGGCTGCAGACATTCACCGGGAAATGGAGGGATAAGAAAATCTACCGCTGAAATCAAAGGTGATTCAGATATTCCTTTCTGCGGAATCAGAAATATATAACAGAGAGGGAGCGAGAAGCGGCCTCAGCTGCTGCCGGCTGGCAGCGGCACCAGTCCGACCTGGTGCTGAGAGTCACCTTTTCCTACACCGTGCTCCACACCCACTAGGCCTGGAAGTGCTTGAACTTGATGGGAAGGGGTAGCGCCGGACAAAGCTGTGTGGAGAGGAGACTAGAGCAGGGAACATTTTGAACTCTCCTCAGCGCGCAGCGGAGGCAGTTTCAGGTGGGGGAGGTATGAACCCAGTGATCGCTCCCCCACTCGGCAGGAACAAGAACCCACTCCGGCATCACCCTGCAGGTCGCTTCCAGGTCCAGGGTGAGGGGAGTATACATGAAAGGAGGCTTTGACCTTGGATATGGTCGAGGTTTCGGCTGGTGCTGTGTAGACACAGAGCACAAAGCTAGGTTCCTTTATCCCTTGGGACTCCGTGAGTTGGAGGAAGTCCCTCGGCGTCTCCAACACTGCTCCCATCTCCCCATCCTTGCAGTCTGACTTGGACTTGGTGTTTGTAAGGTGGGGGTGGGAGTGGCGGTAGGTGCTTCTGCCTCCCAGTCCGATATTGGACGGTCAGATCCCTTGCTACACAACCCCCTTGCTCTCTGTGCCCAGAGAGCAGAACTTGCCAGGGCAGGGCCGAGATGTGAAAGAGCCAAGATTTTCTAGAGACAGCCTGGATAGAAACTTTCACCCACGCTCTCCTGCAACTTGGTTCTGGGCTCTCTGTGCCAAAGGTCCCAACTCCGCCTTGGGGCGGAGCTGAGAAAAGGTCAGAGTCCATATCTATCGCTTGTCTGTGGTTCTGTATCCAGGGAAATAGTAGGGGGAAATAGGCAGGTGCGGAGGCCCCGCCAGCCTGTAGTTGGACAGTCTCTCGCTACACAAGCACCTTGCGCTCTGTGCCCAGAGAGCAGAACCCGCCTGGACAAGGCCAAGCTGTGAAGGAGCCTGCTTTTGCTAGATAGAGCGGGAGAGAAATTTTCATCCACATCCTCCTGCGACTTGAGAATGGATGCTTTATGCCAAAGGTACCAACTCTGCCTTGGGGCAAAGCGGAGAAAAAAACTGTTTCCATTCCTGCCACTTATCTCCAATTTGGTATTTAAAGAGACAATAGGCAGAGAGTGTCCAGTAGAGGCTGCCCTGCTTGTCTGATCTCAGATGGTCTCTCTCAGCACAAGCCACCCCATGCTCTGTGTGCAGAGAGAAGAGTCCACCTGGACAAAGTGGAGCTGCAAAGGGGGCGGCTTCTCCAGGTATAACTGGAAGAAATGTTATCACCCACACCCTCCTGTGACTTGAGAACTGGCACTTTATGCCAAAGGTTCTGTCTCTGCCTTGGAGCAGAGCTGAGAAAGAGGCTATTCCCATGCCTGTCATTTATCACAAATTAGAAGTTTAAAGGGGTAGAAGGTGGAGAGTGGCGGTTCACGCCGCTGAATCGCCAGACTGATCTTGGGCGATCTCTCGCCACTCTAACTGCCTGCGCACTGTGTTCAGAGAGCAGAGCCGGTCTTGGCAAGGTGGAGTGGCAAAGGTGACTACTTTTCTAGATATAATCAGGGGTGACACTAACACCCACACTCTCCTATGACTTGGGTCCGGGTGCTTCGCACAATAGGGTCTAAATTTGCCTCTGGGCAGTGTCGAGAAAGAGGTGGTTCAATCCAAAATGTGGATTCCAAGATTGTCACCTCTGCTTTGCTTCTACCTTCCCGCTGGCGCAGGCCACAGAAAGGCGGATCTAATGGCCAATCAGGACAGATTATCAAACTGAGTCCCCTCTCTACCTCTTTACTGTGGCCTGTTAGCTGATGCCTACAACCATAGGGTAAGCTCCACTCCCGGGAAATACAGAGGGGTGAGGGAGTTTGTTGTGTGGGCTGAGAATTGATGGAGCTGAAAAATACCCTCAGTGGTGACCAACTCTCCGGGGTTCTGTGCAGAAGGAACTGACTTCATCCTGGCAGGAGATAAGCCACGTGGCAGGTCTAAGTTTGATTTGTGACTCTCTGAGGCCTCAGGAAACGAAAGTCAGCATAATCTCAGAACTTATCATAGCACCTCCATCTTCAACCTAGGAGTTGAGAGCAATCTTGTGCCCACAAGAGTTATCTAACCCCTGAATCTCTAAGCAAGGGGACTAA
>VBSM01001265.1:7784736-7822570 GCA_008086735.1 Cheirogaleus medius | reverse complement strand
CTCCCAGAGTGCTAGGATTACAGGCGTGAGCCACCGCGCCCGGCCAAGCCAAAGAATCTTTAAACTCACCTATAACCTGTAAGCCCCTGCTTTGAGATGGCCCACCTTTCCGGGTCAAACCAATGTATGCCTCCCATGTATTGATTTATGACTTCACCTGTAACCCCTGTCTCCCTGAAACGTATAAAACCAAACTGTAACCCAGCCACAAAGAGTCCACTTGCTCAAGGTTTCTTGGAAGTGGCTCCAGGTAATGGTCCTCAAATTTGGCTCAGAATAAATTTCTTTAAAATTATTTTACAGAGTTTGGCTTTTTTTCATTGACAGCTCACTGAAACTGTCTTGTTTTCCCCTCTAAATTTCAGGCCTTTGCAAAAACTGCTGCTTTAACACTCAGCTTAATATCTACCTATTAGTCAGTAGTTTTATTACCGTTTCCTCCTGGAAGCCTCCCTCACAGGTCCAAAACCACGGACCCCTTCCTTCTCCAGGAATCCTCCCAGGTGGCAGCATTTCCTCTTAAACTCTTAAAATACAAAGGATCTGACTGTATTTGTTTTTTACCAGAATATAGGGCTACTCAAACACCCTTCTAAGGGAAAATACCATCTTTGTCTCCAGATGACCCTAAAGCAGTGGCTACTTTTAATAAAACTAGAGTAATTTACTTTTCTAAAAGAAATAGCACAGGTGATTCTAATGGTACTTTCTTTCACCTCTCTCATTAGGAAGAGGGAGAGAAAAAAGCAAAACAAAACATTACTGCCAACGGTAACACAGATTGACTTACAGAAGGGACTTTCTTCTATGAGTACATCCTATTCTACTCATTTCATGCAGTCTCCATAACATGACAAAAGGGATATATTTTTCTTGTTCAACTTTTCATCTTGAGAAATGAGCACCCTGCCTTGAACATTGGAGGAGCTCAATAAATATCTGTTGAGTGGGTGACTGCATCTATAAACATACTACATCGGGCATGCTAAACGCATTCATAAGAAGGAGGTTTGTAGACATACCCAATTTCAGATGTAGATCTTATAATTCTCATTGGGGATCCCATCCAGACCAGGGAAGAGCGTTGCTGTTCCTGACGGTGGAGTTCTGGCATCAGAAATACTTTGGTGTGCCATTCCGGACTGCCCTTAAGTGAAATGAACTTTGCGAGTAAGCAGGTGGATTGCGCTGGCAGAGCTGCACAGGAAAAAATTACACAGACCATTACCAACCAGTTCCAGGTGCATGCGGAAGTTGTTTTAGTCTCTTTCTTTCCTAAGCATCAGCACGCAGTAGAAGTGGTATTACCCAATTTAAGAATCTCAACCAATAAGCGTATGTTAGCTTGTCTCTCAAACACCTTTGAGAAACTCAGAACACTTTTCTCTCATCTCTACATAGGAATAATACAATTTGCAATGTGCATGTAAATAGTCTTAGAACCTAGACTTTGAGGATAAACATACATTTGTAAGTGATAATTTTTCAGTGATACAAATGTATTAATTATTTCAAGATTATAATGGAATCCAAATTGACAGGGATGGCTATTTAAGAATATTGAAAGTCTTTAAAGCATTACAATTTAATAATTTATATTCAATTTATAACATATAAAACAGAAGGTTATAAATTATGTGTGTTGAATGATCACCATTTACATTATAAAGAAAAAAGCTTATCTACTTTTAGAAAAAAAGACCAACAATAAATACAATAAAATATTTACTTTGCATAACCTTGAGTTATATTTGTAAAAATATAGTTATTTTTATCTATCTTTCTGTATTTGTTTTCCAATTATTCTATAATGAAAGTGTATTGGCTTTCAAAGTTACCACAAAGTAGTCCTAAATTTAACATTTGGGAATTTTTGCTTTAAATTGTTTAAAATGTTGCAAAGGTTTTGGTAGGAATTTAGAATATCTCCTTTTTTTTCCTTCTAGCAGTAATTTTTAAAGAAAGTAATTATATATAAATAAATTAAGTATATGTATAAAAACAATGTATTGTTTTCCCTTCTCTCTCTGTACAGTAGTTAACAATGAATAACAAACTGGCTTTATGAGTTAACATGAAATTGCTAGAAACTTCAAAAATGCCTTTTCTCATTATCTCCCACAGACATCTGTCAGTATTTATCTGTTAATAGACTAAGCAATCAGCCTCAGTAAATAAAATACCAGATCCAAATATAATATGCAGGCTTTAAGCAGTTATAGGGATATTTAGGGCAGGATTATTAGCATGACAGTTATGTCAAATACCCTTATTTACATGGATTTTTTTCCTTCACAAAAATTAATAGGGGTTGAAACTGTCAGAATAATGATATTCTGTAGGTTTTCCCCCCATTGTCAACCAACCACTTCATTGTTGATATCTGTGAAATGGTTAATTGGAGGCAAATTCCAGAATGAGCAGGGCTCCAGTTTATAACAGTAAGTCAAAAATCAAGGCCAGTTGCTAGTAATCAACTAGAGCAAAACTAATTACATTGAAGCAGCAAGATTTCTGGGGCCTCAGTAAAATCTGATTCTGTTTTTTTGCTGGTTATTAAGCGAGTTACAGTGCCTACTGGCCTTGGAATTACTAGTTGTATAAACTTGGAGAAATTATTTAAACTCTTTGAAGCACATGCAAAGTATCTAGAGAATGAGATTATAAAATAAACTTCATCTAAATTGACATGAAAATTTTGACATACTGTGTAAATTACTCAGTGCAATGCCTAACAATAAATATGTTTTGATATTGTTTGTTAGATTGTAACAGGGGTAAAGGTCTGAAAGGGGGCAAAATATATTCTGAGTTGTCTTTTTAGCCTCCCCACCTTTTTGGGGGATTAAAACTTGCATTTATGCCAGTAATCAAAGTGGCAGAAAAATGTTCTTTATTCTTTATTTTCTAGTATCTTGAACCACAGGAGATGGCTCAACAGAATTGTCCAGAGGTCATCTTCACTGGAGATAAGGTCCACCAAAACCACCAACTATAGTTAAACATAATATCCCAAAGCCATCACATGTGACAATGGTTACATAGACATGAACTCAACCTCAGAAAACCCCGCTTTAAAAATGCCTGTATTTCTGCTTAAAGGCAGGACAGTGCTTTTTGAGAGGCTAGTCTTCTGCCCTCCTCGTATGCCATCAAATTAATAAATGTCTCTTTCCTTTTCTTCAAACTATTTGTCCTCATTCTTCATTCTGACTGATTTGGCCTCAGGGTCAAGTACCGAACTTTTGGTAACAAGATCACTTATGAATATTAAGAGAAACGTAAACAGATAGAAGGCACTCAGTAAATAATCTGTTCCTTAAAAGCAATAATCCTTTGTCTATTTTATAAGATGAAAATTTGAACCAAATTCTGAAACAGCCTCAGCAATTTGTGCAAACCTGTAGTTACATGCAGCTGTGGATTCTGACATATTCATATGACCCCTGGCTGTACTTCTGAAAGATGTACAGTTTCTCTAACATTTTCCCTTCTCTGAGCACATGGTAAAATGGTGCTTGGGTGTGAAAAGTACAAAATACAGTAAGGGATAGAAAAAGAGAATGGTCTTACAATAAAATAATTATTATAAAATTCTACCTACCAACTTTGCTGCTTCTTCCATTATCCAGACCTTATCTTAAAACTAGGGATAATTATAGCAACTTCACATGGCTTTTGAGGGGATTTAGTGAGCTAATCTATGGGAAAAGTGCTTGTCACAGAGTAGGTATATAAATAACTGAACAACTTACCTCCTGTTGGGGCAAAGGGAAAACTTCCCCTTCACCCTTGCGTGGTTCACAGAAATATCAACTCACAATAAAGCAGATTAATAAGAGAAAAGCAGCACAAATTTTTATATATATATATATATAT
The DNA here is from genome assembly GCA_008086735.1 of Cheirogaleus medius. Classification (NCBI taxonomy): domain Eukaryota; kingdom Metazoa; phylum Chordata; class Mammalia; order Primates; family Cheirogaleidae; genus Cheirogaleus; species Cheirogaleus medius. Next base: position 7,818,691 of record VBSM01001265.1, on the reverse strand, counting down.
ATATATGAGAACCCTCAGATAATGAAGATGCAACTCTTCAATGAGGAACACAAGTTTTTAAGGAATGGGGGCATGAAAGCAGAAAAACAAATTTGGGGAGGGAGAGAGGAAGAGGCTTGAGGAGCCAGCAAAGGTGGGCTTGTTATGTAAATGAAGCCTTACAGGTAGCAGCCCTTAGAAAGAATAGGTGGTAAATGTTTCTTTTCAGACCTTTAAAATCAGACTCCCAGTTAATTTTTTCTAGAGTGGGAAAGGATAGACCTGGCTTCATTCTAAACAGATGTAAATTTCCCCCCACGAAAGACAACTTCACAGTGTTACTTCTATCTGCGGGACTCCTAGCGACCATCTCAAACTGCATCAAAGAAATAGATTTTGGGGTAAAATATTTCTAATTTCCTTCACTCTCTCCTAAAACTCTACCTTCCTTTTGTATCAAAAATAAATAAATAAATACATAGCCTGGAATTAAAATTGTCTTCAGCAACTATCTAAAGCTTATGCAATATTATGGAAGAGAAAAACAGTTGATTATATATAGTCATTTTACACATATGAAGTGCACAGTTTTATATATGTGGAAAAATTCAATAACTACTGTGTGAAGAATTTCTGAAGAAAGACACGGAAGAGAGATTGAGTATTCATTATTTTTGGTAATTTAAATGTGTATGATTATTATTTAAGAAACCTAGGGCAATGGACACAAAATGTAATTTGTTAAGTATTGATAAAGTAACTATTAAGAATTTCAAGTCTTAATAACTTTATACCAGCCAGCCATTGCTAATACCATACAAAACTGTATATAATGTTTTAGTAGATGTGAATAACAGTATATTCAGGACTATTTCTTTGGAGAACTGGTATAGGCTTTTCCTATAAAATAAAATGTCAGTTCTTTTTATAATATATAATGCTTTTCACAAGGTACCGTCAGGTTTAGTCACCTTCTGTGTTCTTAGTTCTTGGTGAGCTCATGACCAAAGAATGACCAGAGGCACCAAAGTAAGGCAAACATGAAGTGAAGTTTATTGAGGGGGAGCAAGATAGGATTATAGAGTAAGAGCAAGACATAGGTTTACAAAGTGAGAAACATATACCACAAATGATGAGAGGACCCCTTGTCTCAGCAGAAAACAAGGAAAAGGAAGGGCACACACACAAAAAAAAGGGTCTGGTTATGGTCTCAGTCTTGTTTTATGGTGCCCAGATTGGGACCTCCCTGTGGCTCAGAAGTCACCATGGAACTGCTTTGATTGGACAGTTGGGAGTTGTATGACCTGTCTTAACTATGCATGTGAGTTGTTCTTGGTCAATTTCTGGACTCTATGGTACCTTAGGCTGCTTGGCCCATGGGCTAGAAAGTCCTCTGCATTCTTTTGCAGCTGGCATGGCAAGTTATGATTGGCAGATTCGTAGGATATTCCCTTCTTCCCAGGTATGGCAGTCACTCTGGAGATTATTCCTTCTTCCCAGGTGGGGCAATTATACCAAAGCAACAGCACCCACTTTTGTACCTAGGAGACCTGGAATCTCTCACTAATCTACCTCCTCACATCTACAACTACAACAACCTACACAGAACATATACCTAAGTCCCCTGGAGAGACTCCCGGAGAACCTATAAGAGGCCACCCTAATAGGGATCTTCGCCACTACTCACCCTAAAGCAGCCAGACGAGTGGATGCCCCTACCAAATGATTTGAGACTGTAGAACATAGAGTGAGGAAATGTTAGGTAGTTAGAGAGGGATTCCAGGTCTTCTAGGGACAAAAGTGGGTGCTGCTATGATTCAATCCCCCCAACCCCACAAAATGGGCTTTCAGAGAGGCTCATGGGAGATATGCATGTGCAGTAAGACTTACGTCATTTATCTCCCAACTGTCCAATCACCGTGGTTCCATGGTGACGTTTGAACCACAAGGGGAGTCCCAATGTGGACACTATAAAACAAGACACAGACTGTAGCCAATCCCTTTTTGCCCTTCCTTTTGCTCTTTTCCTGAAGCAACAATGGGTCTGGTAGTTATCTGTGGCATATGTATCACCCTCTGAAAGCTATATCTTGCTCTTGTTCTATGATCCTACCTTTCTCTCCTCAATAAACTTCATTTTCGTGCTTGTCTTACTTTGGTGCATCAGGTCATTCTTCAGCCATGGGCACACCAAGAACCGATGTTTCAGACTAAAACCCAACAGTACAACAAAAACCTTTTAGAATTTTAAAGATGGAGTTTCTTTCTAAAATTCTGGATGATAAAATGGTTAATATGGACAAAAAGACTAGTGTCATCTTAAACAGATCAATTATATTGAGAATTATTTACCTGTTTATTGCTTTGATATCACTAATTGCACACAAAATGACATTATAAAAAAAGCTATGATGTTAAGTCTCAGCTTTCTTCAACATAAACAAAAATATATAGTTAGCTATCACTGGAGTATACCGAATAAAATTATGAACTTGAATTCTAAAGTCTGAGATCAAATTCTAACCCTTATATTAACCGTGTTTGATTTCTCTGTGTTTTTTCAAATATAAGATGAATCTCTTTTCCAGATCCCATTATCCTGAATCCTACACCTCACAGAAGCCAGGAAGCAGCAGTTATATAAAAATAAGTTTGAGATAGGTACTTTCATGCAGAGAACCACCACACAGATTTGAACTAGAAGTTTTTCATGGACATGCCATCAAATTGTGATGAAACTGTTAAATTTAGTTTCACTATATGTACAGTTATCTTTATGTACATCAAGATTATTTAATGTGATACACCCTAACAAAAGAAATGAACTTAGCATCTAGTCAGGAGTAGAATTTAAATACAAAATCAGGCTGACATCACATTCATTAATCACATTTAATTACTATGCCAACTTTGTTGTCAAATCATAAACATTGATTAATATGCATTTTAATAACAAGAATTTTGTTAAAACACAAATTCTTATTCAGTGGGTATAGGTCTATGTTTCTAGCAGACACCTATGTCATGCCCAAGTTTTTGGCCCCAGAACACACTTCAAATAGGATGATTCTAGCTTAGTGCTGTCCCATACTATGCTCTGCTGTGATGAAACTCTTCTGTGTCTGTTCTGTTCAATATGATAGCCACGAGCCACATATGTCTGCTAAGCTTTTGAAAAGTGTGTAGTGTGACTGCAGAACTGAAGTTTAATTTAGTTCATTTTAAATGTAAATAGCCACATGAGACTAGCGGTTACTGATTATTGGGCAGCACAGGTCAAGATGATTTATCTGGATGATATAAAACCAAATTCAAAACAATAAGATTATTTTACCAAAAAGCAACTCAGGCTAATACATGTTGACTTATTTAGTGTTGATTTGTATTTGTCAATCCCTTCAAATCTGCCACAATTTCACTAACTGAAACTGCAAGACAGTATTGGAAATCTATATGGAGCAATGATTAGCTTCCACGGTTTCAAATCACTGTGCCACGTAATAGCTGTGAGATCGTAAGTATTTAATCACTTTGTGCCTCAGCTTCCTCACTTGTAAAAGGGCATAATAATAATGGTCATATTATGAAAGTTAAATTAGTTAATATTTGTAAAGCATCACTGCAGTGTCTGCAAGCCTACATGACATAGTGTTTTTTTAATAAAGTTAGCCAACATTTTACACACAAAATCAACATGAGAGATTAAGCATTTATAGGTCAAAAGCTGATTTTTTTTATTTAATATCATATAATTTATACATAGTAAAATGCATAGATCTTAAGTGTATAATTAGATAAATTTTGACAGATACATCACTGCAGAAAGTTCCGTCATGACCTTCCCAGATTAAACCATCTAGCAAATACACACTTTAGAACTACATATAAATGCAGTTATACATATTCATTCTTTCTTCCTTGGATCCGCAGAATATTTTTAAGTTTCACTCACTGCTGGGTATACTCCACTGTATGACCGTACCATAATCTGTTTATCCATTCTCCTGTTGATGTATTATCAAGTTATTTTAGTTAATAATAAATAAAGCCGCTAGAACCATTTTGGTACAAGCCTTTTATAAACTTACATTTTTATTTCTTTTGGATAAATATACAGGAGAGGAATTGCTGTACTATAGGGTAGATGCATGTTTAACTTTTTAAAATAAGGCCTAACAGTTTTACCAAGTGTTGGGAGACTATTCTTCACAGGCCTTTCACATTTTGCCACATTTTTGAGCAGAGGTACCGACTGTCTTTGTTCTGGACATTTTTACATATATAGAAAGGCTTTGGGAAATAGAGATAGTGTCTACTTCTGAAGCAAAAGGTTTGCTTACTGTCTGTATAATAAAGAAAATGTCTCATTCCAGGGCTAACTTCTTACTGTTCATTATTTAAGATTCCATTTCCTTAACCTCAAGGTTCTTTTTTTCCTAACATACCCTACTGCATATACAAGTGTCACCTGACACTCTTTTATCACTCTGTGGGAATTGTGACTCGGGGATCCCGCACACATGTTGATCTGTCCATGGCTACTGACACTGATGGGAATAATTATGTATCCATTGTCTCTGACCCAGGAGTCTTGTGTTTTGCTCTAGTATCCATGAAACCATGGTAGATTTAGTTGTTACCTTGCAAGTAGGGTAAAATCTCAAACCTTCATGGTTCTTGGTAGTTTGATAACAAGGATCAGATGTTGAAGAAGACAGATTGCTGGAGTTGGTTGGCAAGTTGGCAGTCTCATTTCCAAAGGTCCTGACAGTGGTTTTATCATACCTCTGTCAGTAGGAGTGGTTGATAAACCCTGACAAAATTCAGGAGCCGGCTCACCAAGTAAATGTTTTGGGGACTATGAGATGGATTCAAAACTCTCGGTTCCACTGGCATTCAGGAAAAATTGCTTTCTCTTTATCTCACAGCACTACAAAAAGAGAGACTCAGCACTCTACTAAACTTTTAGCATTTGGAGACGACATGTGCCTCACTTGGATATTCTATTTTGTCTATTATATTGACTAAACTGCAAATCAACATCCATTGATTGGAAACCAAACCACAAGTTACGCTGGAAGTTATTCCACAAGCTGTAGCATACTGCTTACCTTTGGAACCCCACAACCCTAAAGATCACTTTGGGTAACATACTTTCATGACCCATGGTGTTGCTGAGTGGAGCATCTGCAATGGGTGTCAGCTTCCATGCTGAGAATTGCTCCCTTCACTAGATTTCTGACTAATCACCTCTGTGATGTGGCTATGAGGCACACATCTGGAAAACAGTTGTTAGGGGCTATCATGCTTTTGTTGAAATGAATGCCTGACCCAAGAGGCCTCATGCTTTTGACCTGATAGTCCCATTTTGGGGTGATTTAACTTGACTTAATGACCACTATGATGGAAGGGTCTACCAAAATGCACTTGTAAATGAAACGGCATGTTAAGAGCATAGCTGGCCCTAGCAGCATTTTACATGAATAAGTAGGAGTTATTCCTTTTGGGTAAACTTTTTCCTCTTTCTACTGCCTGAAGCAAATCTGCTAGATCAATGGAGTCTTGGATTTATAGAGGTTCTCCTAAATTTCAGGTCCTGTTTTGCTGATGGTTCATCTAAACTGAAATGCAATGGTATCCACTGGTATGTTGTACCTGTTCAAACTCAGCACTAGCTATGTGGAACTGAAAATGGACATGGTCACTCTGCTCATTGGGAAGAACTCAAAGTTCTTCCCATGGCTCTGGTCAATATTCACCTTAATGAATTCACCTTGCTATATTTTACTGAATCTTGGTCTATTGCCAATTGCCTAGTTGCTTGGTTTGTTACTTGGAAAACTACACTGGAAAATTGGAGACACCATTCTTTATGTGTCCTTATCCTTTCTAATTACTTTCATTATCATTATTTAACCATTATCATTTTAACATTGTTTTTTTTCCTTTGGTTAGTGTTTTCTGTGTTTTCTCTAAGAAATTTTTGCTTATCCTAAAATTGCAGTGAGATTATCTTTTTTGCTTCTAGAAGCCATAGAGCTTGTGCTTTTATGTTTATCTCTATGATGAATGTCAGAATAATTATGTCTTATAATGTAAGATAGAAAGTTAGGAGTCAATTTTTTTTAACATGGCATTGTCTCAAAACTATTGCTTGAAAAGGCTTTTTTGACCCCATTGAATTGCATTTATGACCCTGATAAAAAATAATACTGTATATGTATAATAGCTAATTTTTAAGGATATATTACCATAGTGTAGTAAGTAGAATTTCTTAAGACACACAAAGAGCTAAACACAAATAGAAAATCATGCAATTTCTTGTGACAGTAAAGAATTTTTTTATTTTTAGTTTAATTTAATTTAATTTTACAAGAGTGGGATTATACAGTTTGGCAACTTGCATTTTTATTTATTTATTTTTATTGATACATAATGTGCATATCCATGAGGTACATGTGATATTTTCACATGCATATAATGTGCAATGATCAAATCTGGATTTTTAAGATATCCACTACCTTGAACATTTATAATTTCTTTTTGTGAAGAACATTTCAAATCTTCTTGCAATTTTTAAATATACAATATATGGTTGTTAACTATGGTCACTATTGTACTACAAAACACTAGAACTTATTCCTTCTATATAACTTTATATCTGTACCAAATTAACAAACCTTTCTTCATCCCACCCTCCTCCCTACTACCTTCCCAAGCCTATGGTAAACATCATCCTACCCTCCAATTCTATGAGATCAACTTTTTTTGTAGCTCCCACATATGAGTGAAAATATGTAAAAATATGTTTATCAGTCAGGGTATGCTCTTTTTAATCCTGGCTGTTTGAACACCATGATCTTCACACACTTTGCACAAATGATTTTAGACACTGGTATGTCATAATTATACTCTTAGATCACATACTTGTTGAGGATGTCATTGCTTTTGATGTGTGAAAGAAGTACTGGCACCAGAGAATATTATAGCAACATAAAAGTAGATGCCTTGTGTTGCTTCTATCTATTTGTGACATATCCTGGCTAGTAAATAACAGGAAAAAAGATGAATATCTAAATACATAGTGACAACTTGATCAAAGGAAGAAAAAATGAGTCATACACAACAGGTTTAATCAGGTTAATTAGAATCTGGGTTGCATTTTGGACCTGGGAATACTCATCAACAGGCTGTCATCTGAAGAAGGATTATCTTCACTTAGTCTAAGGAGCATGGCAAGTGTGTAGCATTTGGGTAGAATGTCACACACCAGCTCTTTGGGAAGATGCTCTCTCACAGAGTTGCAATTTAGCATGCTGCTTCAACATAAACTGAAAAATATATGGTGCCCGGTTATTTCAATATCATTGCCTGGTGGAGGTGTTCACTGGGATACAAAAGGAGGAGGGGAGGGGAGAGAGAAACTAAAAGCAACCGGGAAAAATAATAGGAAGGAGGAAACATAGAAAAACGGAATGAGAGAAGAACAGAGGGAAGCTAGATAAGAAATATATTATAGAAGGGGCTTAAATATCTCAAATCACAATAAATATTTAAATACACCGCAAATGACTGTCAAATAAAATACCAACCTCACTTTTATGAACACAGCCTAGTAAGACACACTGTCTCTTGATTTAGTCTGTATTTAAAATGTTGCCTTTGTTTATTTTTTCCTTTGCTTCTTTCACCTACTTCTCCTCTCCTTTTTCTTTGCTTCCTTCTACTTCCCCAACCCTCTTTCTTCTTTGTATGTGCACTATTTATAAGAAGTGTCTGTGACAAAAACACTTCCTTAAGCTGTAAGAACCACACATTTCAACTCAGCCATACACAGATGAACAGGAAAATTGGATGACATGATATGCATTGATTTCTTTGCAAATATAATGTTCTCCTTGGAAGGATAAAAGTTAGTTCAGTTGTTTGTATCAGCCTCACTTGAAGAAGCATAATGGGCGCAGGGAGAAGATAAAGAAAGTCTTAAAGGGAGGCATGTGACATATTAAAAAAAAAAAAAAAGAAAAATAAAACCATGTTTCAACTGCACTGAGCACAAGAGGAGAAACAAAAGAAAGTATTTTTGCTTTAATAAGAACTGAAGGGTTTTTTTTTAATTGCTATGGATGTATGACATAGTATGAATTGTTCCTTTCTTTCTACTTTTATTTAGTTAGATATTTACATGCTCGTTGTATTCTACTAACACAAAGTACAATCAAACCACACAAACACAGACTCCTACTAGATAAGAGGATTCATGGAGAAAAGTTTAATTTCTTAATTATCTTCTAGTTCCCCATTTACATTGAGCATAATAGTTATATACACACATTAGATTTTAGAAATTAAACTGTCAAGTCTAATATACCTCCCAAATAAGTCAGCTTACCCTTACACTATAAAATTAATGTTTTGAGCTAACATCTATAATCTTTCAAGTCACAGACAATAGATGTCTATGTGTAATTGAAATTTAACTGTTATAAAATAATATAAATTGTTTTATTAATATTCATAGAGCACTAGAGTTCTTTTGCCAAAACTGCAGCCCTCTCTCTTCCCATCCCAATTTCCTGCTTCAAGGAGATATCTTCTGTAAATACTTTAAAAAAAATTTTAGGATTCTTTGCTTAAATTGACAATTCTATTTTTAAATATGCTCAAATATACATTTATTGATTTTTTAAAAAATTTAAATGTCTTCTCTTTACTTTTTTTACTAGTTTTTATGAATTTAGCTCTTTTATTACTCCCATATTCATATCTCTTCTCTAATCATTCTAATATAGTTATATTACATATTTTTATAAAATCAATATTCAGTATTTTTACTAAATTATAAAATTTATTAAGTAGTGTATTAGATTTATTAAGGTAACCATTTGCAAGTGAGTTGCATAATATATCATGAGCATGCCATTTGCTTTATAAGTCTCTACTTATTCAATATTGCCTTTTGTTATTCATACATGAAGTTTCCTTAGATCTTGTCAACAATTTGTCCCTAACTTTCTAATACATCTGAAAAAAAGTTTTAATATATAATAGTTGGTCATAAGATTTCATAGATTGCCTCCTATTTATTTAAATGATGCCGTTCCTCATAGAGCTCACAGTACTGCTGCTCCAATATCTACATTCATTCAAAGAGAGAAGAAAAGGTATTGCACAGATGAAATGAGTACATAAAGCTAAAACAAAAAGAATAATCATAAGATATAAATTACCTCATGCAAGACAGAAATGAAGCACTCAGTAGAAGAGTTAGAACGTAAGTTAGGTAAATTCTCCTAGAATATAAAGAAAAATACTAAATAAAAAGTAGTAAGTAAAAGATCAGCATCTTCCTTAGATTATATATCAAACAACCTAATGATTTAGTACTACGAAGAGCTACCTACTCCAGAAACCAACAGAAGGGATGCAAAGAAGCCCTTCATTCTAATAAAACATAGCTGGAAATATGTTACTCCTTTAGGCCTCTGATGATTTTCTTTTTTTTTTACATATAAAACTAAAGCTTCTCATTGAGTTTGAAATTTAGTTTGAGAGAATGACAAGTTAACAAACTGTAAAGTGCATTGAGTACTTTAGGCGCAGAAATGAAAAACAGCTATCCTCAGTGTAGAGTGTGGGTGGACGCGAATAGAAAAATAGAAGGAAACTTCCTGAATGGGCTGACCTCTCTGTTAAAATCTAAAGAATGAGCAGGAGTTCATCCAATGGAAAGCTTTTCTAAGTATCAATGTTTCCATCAAGACTCCTGCACTTCTGACTGAGCTGCAGAGGTGGGTTAAGGGCATCGGATGCATCTGTGGAAACATGCTGAAAAATCAGTGGGGCTCATGACAAGTTTGGACAATATAAACTGTCACGTAATTGATGAAAATCGTCTGTTTGATGAATCTGACCAGATCAAGCAATGTGTAACTAATGTGATGCCAGAAGAGTGGCAGGAAAATAAGACATCCACCCTGGGAAAGGGGTGGAAAATGACTTTCCATCATTTTCGGAAATATGACATGCTTTCTCAAGTCGCTGAATTCTCATTATCCACCTGACAGTCTTCCAGCATTAATGCACCTGTTGAAGAATGTGGATGGGGACGTGTTCTAAGGACAAAAGAGACTGTCACTTATCAGAGAGAAGCTAAAAATAATGGCCAAAAGCCGTTAAAGAAAGTTGTACCTTTCTATATAAATACTTTCTGGAGTAAAAGTACACTTCCACAAAACGTCTATACAGCAGAGATTCTTAAATATTTTGTTTTACAATAATATGAGACACATAACTTACCCTTTTAGAAAGTTTCATGGAAACTTCAACATCTTAATCCATGGCTTAAATGTTTGGGACTTTGTAAAATTAGGGATAATGACACAGATGTCTGAATTGTAAATGGGAAAATATTTCACTAGATTGTATTATATCTCCCTATCTGCATCTAAACATGAATTAACCAGATTTTCAGATACAACACTTCACAATTGACTAAAAAATGGACTGAGAAGTGAAAAAGTTATATTAATTACCATTTCTGATCAAGTGTGACTTTGAGAAGTTATATATATTTGATAGGATAAAAAAAATGCATCTTCTGACCTACAGAGAGATTAGAGATATGGTCAAAAATACAAAAAAATTTAAGGTTGAAAAAATTCAATTTCAATACAAAGTGGGCACACAGAAAATTATTACAACCAGGAACAAAATGCACAGCTATTAATGTAGCAGGTTGCAAAATAAATACAAGATATAAAGCAAACCTGCCATCATCAGAAACAACATAAGCTGTCAGATAGCTAGAAAAACAAAGGTAAAATAATTACATTATCTCCATAAAATGAGATCTCACATGCACTTTGAATTCACAATGAAGCATCCCATCAATCAATATTAATATCAAATTTTAAGAAAGGCCCAAAATGAGCAATTTTAAAGTAACAGCATAAGTAATATAATTATTTTGATAGTCTTTGCAAAATGAGAACAGAAAAAATAACATTTCCTAGAGCAGAATCTAGGGTACATAAAAATGTTCCAAAGTGTATAATTTGCAATAAGATATAAGTAGTATGGACAGTTCAAATAATATTCCAGTTTGCAAAGGTATACAAAAAAAAAGCACAACTTCCTCAGGGTTTGAATGCTAATTTTACCTAAACTCTAAGAAAATAAAATTTACAATAATTCAAATTTATAAATACTACCTTAGCATAACTTTCTTCACTAAAAGAAACTTCTCTTAATGATACTCTTGGGTACATTTAAATAGCAGATAACTTAGTGAATTTTGCATTTATTTCTAAAGATTGTACAATTGGCAGAAGGAATTTGGAAAGTAATTAATATTTTGAGTATCTTTCGTATGTCTTTAGTTGTTATGCACATTATCTTATTTATTCCATATAAAATTTGGGGAGGCAATCATCATTGTCTTCATTACATATATAAGAACCTAGACAAAGATTACTTGAGCCTAAAATCAGTAAGTATAGTGATAAAATGGTGCTGTAGATTTAAGAGGCCTGGTTTTCATTAAGTCTCTGCCGCTTTTTAGCTGTGTAACTTTGTGTACGTTACTTAGTGTTTCTCTGGGACCAGGTTTTCTCAGGGACAATAACACCTGTATCTTAATGTTGTTGGGATAAATTTAGCTTTCATAAACTAACTGAGACAATGCCAGGCATTGTTTCCCAATAAACATTGGCTATTTTTAAACTTTCCTTAAGGTCTCACAGCTTGTGAATACAAGGGCTGAAAGTCAAACCCCAAATCTATCTAAGACTAAGGTCTACTTTCTTTCCATGTTGTCATATTCCTTCCCTCCCCATTGGGGGCAAAGAGTAGAAGAAGTTAGGAGGTCAACAGAAGAGTGAGCACAAGACAATAACAAATAATATTGGATATTTGTGTGCAGGGGAAGAGGGGGGTTAGGTCAGGAAAGAAAGAGAAACAACAGTGAATATCTGCGGGGTTACATTTAAAATTGTTGGAATAAAGCATATTTTACTTACTAAAATTTGTATGTGGGACAGGTGTTTTGGCTCAGCCCTTTTAAGATGAATTCATTGTTCTCTTTCAAAGACACACTGAGCCATATCAACTTTCTGTGCCACTTCATATATCAGACTAAAAATGTATGGGCATATCTGTTGTCCTTAAGTTGGCCTTGTTTTGACCCAATGTTCAGTATGTCAGGATTGAGGTTCCTGCCCTTACTTGTCTATTGAATCTCAGCATAACTCTACTACACTCTTGCTGAATTGACTTGCTGTATAAAACAGAACTTTAGCCTGGTCTTCTTACTTTATTCCACTGTCTACCCTGGAGGTGGAAATTCTACCCAAATCCCATTTTGTGACACTGGGGATGATGTGAGCATTGGGATCCTCATATGGTGCTCACCTTTCTACTGATTTGTCACCTGCAGTTCCATCCAAACCCTTTAGCTTACTGAGGCCCCTTGGTGAATAGGCAGGTTCAACCTGATACTTGGTTAATTTTCAATATTTGTCCACAATCCAGATTTTTAACACTCTGTCCCATCTGTCGTACTACACTTACCTAGTATGAATTCCCAGTTCCTTAATCCAGTAATGGAATGTCCATATGCCAGCTGAGAGCCTTTCTCTACACTGTTATCCATTTTCACAGTCTTTAAAGTGTCCTCTCCCATACGATCCCCATACGATGGGGTCTAACCAAAGGACATCAAGGTTATGATGCAATCATCATTTTTTTCAGGGACACAAAAAAGCTTAAATAAAATACTTTTAGACACCTGCACTTGAATGTTTATAGCAGCACAATTCACAATCGCGAAGATGTGGAAACAACCGAAGTGCCCATAAATACATGAGTGGATTAATAAAATGTGGTATATGTATACCATGGAGTACTCTTCAGCTATAAGAAACAATGGTGATATAGCACCTCTTATATTTTCCTGGATAGAGATGAGACCCATTCTATTAAGTGAAGTATTCCAAGAATGGAAAAATAAGCACCACATGTACTCACCAGCAAATTGGTATTAACTGATCAACACCTAAGCGGACATATAGGAAAAACATTTATTGGGTGTTAGGCAGGCGTGGGGGGAGCAGATGGGTATATACATACATAATGAATGCGATGGGCACCAACTGGGGGATGGACATGCTTGAAGCTCTGACTCGAGGGTGAGGGAAGGGCAATATACGTAACCTTAACATTTGTACCCCCATAACATGCTGAAAAAAAAACAGTAATTATTTTGAGTTATTGTTTATACAACATTTCCATTAGCATTAACTGCAAATGTATCATACATATATTTTAAGATAGAGATTTAGAACATCATTTTATATTTGTTATACTAGTTATATGTTTTATATAGGTGTATAAACATGCATATATCTTTAATTATTAGCACCCCTTCCCATTATATCACTAGAATCAACAGCTCTAATAAAGAAGCATAGGGCGTAATATGAACAAAAAAATTACATATAAAATGTCAACCTTGTAATCAATTTTATCAGCTACCTCTGTTTCCTAATCTCTTCTGCTTCCTTCCGTGAAAAAATATTATTGTTACCACTACAGGCTTAAAACTGCCATAGTGGAATGAGCACAATTCTATCCTCTCTCCTGTATCACCTAAATCGTCAGGTAAATTTCAGTTTTACAATTTTTTATAAGTAACAAGAAGTAAAAATCTCACAGTTTATTCTTTGTTTTTTCCCCCAGATTCCAAACTGTGGTTTTCAATATTCGGAAGTTGAGAAATAGTCTGTACTTTTAATCTACAGAAATTGGACATAGTATTCAATGAGAGAAGATTAATTTGAGATTTGTGATATCTATATATCATGTCACAGTTTCTGACTCTAATAAAGTCACTGACATTTCAAGAAAATTTCTTGATAAAGGAAGTTTACAAATATTACCGAGAATAAAAAACATGGATGCTATTAAGTATTGTTATTAGAAGAGATTAGTTTTAAATACTGGACTGTTTTTTCAGGGTGTCATTTAAAGAATAATACTAATAATCCTCGTGTTCCATTCAATTTTGGATGTGGTCACCATAAAATCAGTATCTCTCTCCCCAATGATCTCCCTGTGAAAATAAAGAATCATCATCTTTAGCAACTTTTAGAGGCACACTAAATATTGTTCAGAAATACTGTGCCCTGAAAAGGTGCATTATTTTTCTATATTATATATTGGAAGCAAAAAAGTGTGAATGAAATTTCCAAAACGTTGATATACAGTGGCATTCAAGGCCTCCCACAGACTATTTCCTCCAGCTTGCTTGTCCATCTGTATCTCCCCTACTTTCCCTGATAAAGCTATTTATCTTCCTAAAATGTTCTGTTTATTAACCACTAAATATGTCTTTTGCTCTTCTACCTTTTTGCACTCTTTTTTACTGGAATGGCCTGCTCCTTCCTCATTCCTTACCCTGAAACCCAAATTCAGATTTCATGTTATTAGCTTCAGGTTAAGCCAGCCTGATTTCTCCACTCTGCTCCACAATCTTTGGGAAGCGTGAAGTCTCCTTTTTCCCTGGAGCTATGATGATCTGCTTCTTTAATGTCAACAGACTCTTCTACTGAACTTTTTCAGGACACATTTAGCACTTCCCAGAAACTGCCTTTCACAGCTTGTCACTGGGATTTATGTTATAGATTGATAGTCCTAGAATTTGCAACCTGTTACTCAATTTCATTAGAGCCACAGAGGGAAATGAAGCCCAAAGAGGTCAATTTACCTGCTTAATTTCACGCAGCTGGTTTGTGAGAAAGTTGAAACAGCAATCTTTCCATGTTTCTTCTCTGAATGGTGTGAATTTGCTCAGTCTTTTGATGTCACCCCTAAATAGATTGTAACATATCACCTTTTTTCTTTGGATTCTCCACTGGTTGCTCATTTATTGCATTTGTGTCAATTATTGATTTATTGAACATTTCACACAGATTCGTGTAGCAGCTTTAAAGTCAACAAGCATTCAGATTTTGAATAATGTATTGGTTTGGTATCTGGGGAACTCTGGGGTGACATATTCTAGGCCTACAAGGTACAAAGAAATGGAATTGCTTCAGAATTCTATTTATGTCTTGATCACACGTTTCCCCACGACAACTGGGAGCTATAAAATAAATTGAACCAGTATAGATGTAAAACCTTAAGTAAGTTTCTGGTTTCTTAAAACCTAGGGGATATTGTAGCACAAAATTGTTCTGTTTTCTAATATAAAAATATGAGATTCTGAAAAGAGAATGTGTGGGCTTCTCATATCTTTGCTCAAACCTAATTGCATTTCAAAATGAGTGTCTGGCTATTGAAATTAGAATCTGCATATTTAGAGCCAGACTCTTTTTGCCCACTCAGACTTTTCCATAACCACTTGATATTATTAATATATTATCCTTTTTGCATGAAATCTACACCAGGTAGGGATAATGATTCAAATAATAAAATCTCAATATGAGGTCTCTGTATCTTTTAATGTTTTAAAAAACTCTATTTCTTCATAACTTCAGGAGGTAGATATTATTTTAGAGATGTCAATGACGCATGCATTGAAATCTTCTGTGAGTGTAGCAGTGGACATTTGTATGGTAAAATACTGTTAACTTCCTTAAATCAAGTACATTTTTTAAAAGTAACCTACATACAATTTGAGTGCATCAGCTAACACTAAATCCAGGAATCAAAACTAGAATTTAAGTGCGGTGAACAGAAAAACCATCTTTGTGGGTTTTTTTGGTTTTTTTGTTTTGTTTTTTTTAGTTTTCTATCCTTTTCATTGTATAAACTTCTGCAAGTCAGCTAAGTAATAGGATTCAAAAATCCAAAATTTCACAAAACAGAAATAATTATCAGCTTACTTTTTTTTGTAATTAGACATAAGATTGGGGTAGAGGAGAGTTTGATGGTGAAAAATTCCCCTGCAAATATAAGAGATCTAAGGGTTATGGAAAACAGATGAATTGAGTTGAACTTTCACTGGATTAATATATTTAGTAAATACATTAGAAGTTTCTACTGTTTTCTACTTCTATAATCTATGTAATTGTTCATATTTTCACAATGTTGTAAATGTGAAAAGTTCTTTTTCCATTTATTATGGTTTTTCAAATTGTATTTTTTTCAGGGATTTTTCAATTATATGGAACAGTTGCTTAATATGACAATCTACCACTGCCTGAAAGTAATTAATTTGGAGATTTTTATATATAAAGTATTAATATATGGCCTATTTTTACAGAGGTCCACTTATAGGAAAAATATGGTATATATTAATAGATAGATATAGATATAGATAATAGAGATATATAACGAAACCTCAATTTTGAGAAAGTTTTGTATGTAACATCTATTCCTAAAGACATTGCAGTAGGATTATATTATTCATTAAAAACAAAAATAAGTCAAATTGACATCTGATATTTGCTTAATTATGTATAAATTAGGAATGCTTGTAGCTGAAATTAACAGAATATATAAATGTATTCTCTTTACATATGCTTACTTTTTTACCAAAGAAAAATAAGTACATTTTATAGGTTTTTCTCTTTCCTCTCATTGGCTGCAAGTATACAATGGACACTTAAGTACTAGGACATATGAAATAGCAAGCTATATTTCTACTTGCTTTTATTTTATGGGGGGGGTCAATGGAGAATGATTTGGGAATGCTATTGGATATAAACCAACAGTTTCTGCCAAGACATTTTCAGTAGAAAGCCATTTAGAAAGTATGCAACAATCTTGTGAAAGCTTTGCCAATTACAATGTTCTTTCTTGTAATAGCATTGTCTATGAATTTGGATCATATCCACATATTCAAGTCATCTTCAGACTTTTTTCAACATGTAAAAGTGTTTGAGAGTAGTTTTCATACATTCAGCATCAAAGTAATATTTTCACCTAAGTTCTAGTTGTGTAAGTTTATATTTTCTGTTTTTAAAACTTGATTAATTTTTTAAATGGACAAGTCACAATGAGTATATTTATGACATATAACACAGTGTTTTGATATATGTACACACTGTGAAATAGCTAAATTTAGCAATTTAGCATATGCATTGCCTAACATACTTATCATTATTTTGTGATGAGAACACTTGAAATTTACTTTCTTAGCAATTTTCAAGCATACGGTATATTGTTACTAACTATATTCACCATCCTATGCAATAGATTTCCAGAATTATTGCTCCTATCTAACTGAAATTTTATACTCATTGGCCAACATATTTCCATTCTCCCTAGCCCCTGGTCTCTCTCATTCTACTTTCTGCCTCTATGAGTTCAACTTTTTTATCTTTTAAATATAAGTGAGATCATGAAATATTGTCTTTCTGTGCCTGGTTTACTTCACTTAGCATAATGTACTCCAGATTCATCCATGTTGCCACAAGTGATAGAATTTCCTTCGTTTCTGAGGCTAAAAAGTATTCCATTGCATATGTACACCACCTTTTCTTCATCCATTCTTCCATAAATGGATCCACGAATGTATCCATGAACGGATCCATGCTTAAGTTGTTTCCATATCTTAGCTATTTCGAATAATGCTTCAATGGACATGGGAGTGCAGAAATCTCTTTGACATACTGATCCCATTTCCTTTGGATATACAAATATTCCTAGATTTATGACAGAATTATGTTTTGATAAACCTATCATAAATTGAAATTTTCACAAGTCAAAAATGTATTTAATACCCTGATAAACCCATTATGAAGTTGAAAAATCATAAATCAAACCATTATGAGTGGGAGAACATTTCTATACCCAGAATTGAAATTTCTGGATCATATGGTATTTCTGTTTTTGAGTATTTGAGGAACCTTCATGCTATTTTACATAATGGCTGTCCTAATTTACCTTCCCATTAACAGTGTACAAGGATTCCCTTTTCTCTACATCCTTGCCAATGGATGCCATCCTTGCCATCCTTTCTTTTGTCTTTTTGATAAAAGCAATTTTAACAGGTGTGAAGTGACATCTTATTCAGGTTTTAATTTCTATTTCTCTGATGATTAGTGATGTTGAACATTTTTTTTTCATGTACCTGTTAACCACTTCTATGTCTCCTTTTGAGAATGTCTTATAAGTCCTTCCCCTATCTTTTTAATGGAGTTATTTGTTTTCTTGCTATTGAATTGTTTGAGTTCCCTGTCATGGATATTGACCCCATCAGATGTATGGTTTGCAAATATTTTCTCCTATTCTGTAGGTTGTATTCACACACTTTTGTTGTTCCCTTTGCTGTAAAGAAGGCTTTTAATCTGATGCAATCCCATTTGTCTATTTTTGCTTCTGTTGCCTGTGCTTTGGAGATCATGTGTAAAAAAATCTTTGCTTGGCCGGGCATGGTGGCTCATGCCTATAATCCTAGCACTCTGGGAGGCCGAGGCAGGCTGATCGCTCAAGATCAGGAGTTCGAAACCAGCCTGAGCAAGAGCGAGACCCCCGTCTCTACTAAAAAATAGAAAGAAATTAATTGGCCAACTAAAAAAAAAAATATATATATAAACATTAGCCAGGCATGGTGGTGCATGCCTGTAGTCCCAGCTACTCGGGAGGCTGAGGCAGGAGGATCGCTTGAGCACAGGAGTTTGAGGTTGCTGTGAGCTAGGCTGATGCCACGGGTCTCTAGCACAGGCAACAGAGTGAGACTCTGTTTCAAAAAAGAAAAATCTTTGCTAAGACCAATGGCAAGAATCTTTTCCCCCATGTTTTCTTGTAATAGTTTTACAGTTTCAGGTTTTATATTTAAGTCTTTGATCCTTTTTGAGTTTATTTTTGTATCTGGTGTGAGATAAGGGTCCAATTTCATTGTCTTGTGTGTGTATATCCAGTTTTTCTGCACCATTTATTTAAGAGACTTACCTTGCCCCAGAGCATGTTCTGGGCACATTTGGTAAAGATCAGTTCACCGTAGATGTGTATATTTATTACTGGGCTCTCTATTCTGTTCCATTGAGTGACACACATGCTTTCATGCCAGTACCTTTGTGGTGTGATGACTATAGATAGCATTGTAATATTTTTGAAAACAGGCAGCATGATGCTTCCAGGCTGTTCAGGGTCTTTGATTCCATATACTTTAGCTCTTCAATGTCTTTTCTGGTGCCATATGAATGTTATGATTTTTTTTCTACTACTGTTAAAAATGTTATTGAAATTTTGATAGGGATTGCACTGAATATGTTGATCACTTTATGTGGTATGGACATTTTAGCAACATTAATTCTTGCAATCTATGAACATAGGATATTATTAATTTATTTGTATTTTATTCAATTTGATTCATCTATGCTTTGTAGTTTTCAGTGTAAAGATTTTCTACGACCTTAGTCAACTTTTCTTCTAAGTATTTTTTGGATGCTTTGCAAGTGAGATTGTTTTCTTCTTTTTTTCTTTTTTGATTTTTTTATTTATAGAAATGCTACTTTTTTTTATATGTTAATTTTATACCCTGAAACTTTACTGAATTTGTTTACTGATTCTAACAATTTTTTGGTGCAGTATTTATGGTTTTCTATATATAAGATCATGTCATCTGAAACAAAGGCAATCTACTATTAGCAGATTTCTCAGAAGAAACTTAGCAAGCCAGGAGAGAGTGGAATGATATATTAACAATGCTAAAAAAATAAAAACCTGCCAATCAAAAATACCCTGCAGAGCTGTCCTTCATAAATGAATGCAAGATGAAGACTTTCTAGGACAAACAAGAGCTCAAGAAATTCATCATTACTAGACTTGCCTTACCAGAAATCCTAAAGGAAGCTCTTCAAGCTGAAAGAAAAGGATGATAATTAGTAACATTAAAACATATGGAAATATAAAACTCAGATAAAAATAAGTATATAGTGAAATTCAAAATGCTAACACTATAATACTGGTATATAAATAACTTACATCTCTAGTATATAGGTTAAAAGACAAAACTATTAAAAATAACTATAGCTACAATAATTTGTTAAGGATACATAATATAAAAATGTATATTGTGGCATCAAAAATAACAAGAGTGTAAAGGTTTCATATGTGATTGACCTTAAGTATTATCAGAATAAAATAGGCCATTATAACTATATGATGTAAGTCTCATGCTAGCCACATAGGAAGAATCTATAGGAGATACACAAAAAGATAAAGAGAAAGGAATCAAAGCACACTACTATGGAAAACCATGAAATCCCTAAGAAAGACAACAAGGGAGGATGAAAGAAACAAAGGAACTATAAAATAGAAAACAATTAACAAGATGGCATTAGTAAATCCTTACCTATCAATAATTATCTTTATAAAAATGGATTAACTTATCCAATCAAAAGACAGAATATTTGAGTGGATTAAAAATATAAAACAACAAGACCTACTCAGCTATCTACAAGAGTCTCAGGTCACCTTTAAGAATATATATAAACTGAAAGTGAAGTGACAGAAAGGATATTCCATGAGACTATAAAGCAAAAGAGAACAGGGGTAGCTATATTTATATTAGACAAAATAGACTTTAATTAAAAAAACTGTACAAAGAGGCAACTAAACATTTTTTATGATGATAAGGGGTCAATTTATCAAGTGCATATAAAAATTATAAAGATACATGCAGCTAATATCAGAGGACATAATAAAAAACAAATATTAACAGATCTGAAGGGAGAAATAGGTAGTAATGCAATAATAGTAAGGGATTTCAATACCCCACTTCCAACAATAACTAGAACATGCAGACAGAATGTCTATAAAGAAATAGTGGACTAAACAACACAATAGACCAAATGACCCTAAAATACACAAAGAACATTCCATCCAACAGCAGCAGAATATATATTCTTCTTGAGTGTATGTAGAACATGTTACGGTGTAGATCACATATTAGACCATAAAATAACTCTCAACGAAGTATGAGGAATGAAATCATATCAGAGACCTTTTCTGACCACTATGATATAAAACTAGATATTAGCAACAGGAGGAAACTTGGAAAATTCACAAATACATGGAAATTAAGCAACGTGCTCCTGGAAAACCAATGGGTTAAAAAGAAATTAAAAGGGAAAATTTAAAAATATCTAAAATGAAAATGGAAATACAACTTATGGAATGCAGCAAAAGCAGATCTAACCAGGGAGTTTATAGCAACAAACACCTATATGAAAAAAGAAAAAAGGATCTGAAATAAACAACCTAATGTTATACCTCAAGGAGCTAGAAATGTAGGCAAAACTTAACAGAAGAAAGGAAATAACAAAGATCAGAGTAAAAATAAATAACACATACATGAGAAACAATAAAAAAGATAAACAAAACTGAAAGGTTTTTATTTAAAGATTTAAAAAATGACAAACATTTAGGTAGCCTAACAAAGAAAAAAGAGAGGAGACTAAAATATATAAAATCTGAAAGAGGAAACATTGCAACTGATGCCATAAAAATACAAAAGATCATAAGAGATTATGAACAATTATATCCAAAGAAATTATATAACCTAGAGAAATGGATAAATTCCTGGACATATACAGACTACCAAGACTGAATTATGAAGAAATGGCAAATTTGAATAGAACAATGAGTAAGGAGATAGAATCAGTCATCAAAAACTTCCAAACAAAGGAAATTCCAGGACTAGATAGCTTCATTGCTGAATTATACTAAACACTTAAAGAAGAACTATTAACAATTCTTCTCAAACTGCTTAAAAAAGTTGAAAAGAAGGGAACACTTCCCAAGTCATTTTATGTGGACATTACCCTGATACAAAAGCTACACATGGATGCTATAAGAAAATAAATTTATAGGCAAATATTCTTGACAAACATAGATACAAAAATACTCAATAAATTATTAGCAAACTGAATTCAAAAGCATATTAGAATAATTATTCACTATGATCAAGTGGAATTTATTTCTAGGATATAATGTATCACATTAAAAAATGTGATATACTACATTGACAAAATGAAGGACATAAAACATATGATCATCATTTTTATTGATTTTTCTATTTTTTGAAATGGATACAAACACATATACCTATTTACAATTTCACATTTAACAATAATAGATTATGCAGTTATCTAAAGCACAAGTGTCATACTAGTTGAAAATCTGGTAATTTTTCTTCTAAATTTCTTCTAATTTTTCTGGATAAACAATATTAAGTAAATCCTCTTTCTTCATAATTACACAACGGTTTGTTTTGCTATCAATGAGAATTCTCCCTGCATGCAAAAAGTATTCAAAGAATTGAAATATTAGAGAATAAAAGACAAAGGTAACTTTGAAACAAAAAAAGTTTGAATGTTGATTTAACTGACAAGGGTGTGTAAATGTCAAATGACTTTCAGATAGATCAGTTCCAGTTCAAAGATTTTGGCAAATTTTTGACTTTGGAAAAGTTGCGGGGATTCTATGAAGCTGCTGCTGTGATTCTGAAGAGGATGTCGTGGGAGAGGTAATGAGAAAATTGTATGTGCATAGAAAAGAGGCTCTAGTATGTATCAATTTAAAAAATGAAACTTCTTTTAGGAGTCTTTGCTCTAGTTTTATATTGTAATAAATAGTATCTGTGCTAGAGGTGACATTTATAGCTCCTTAGAGATATGCTGATATGGAAGAATGCTATTGTTTCCTGAGTGGCTGTTGTACCAGCTATATTTCATTTTCCATATTTTTTTCATAGTGGCTTTGAGATCAATTTATCTAACTGAAAAAAAAAACCAGAAGAAATTCATAAAAATATTTGTTAGAGAACAATATTTATGGGTGTCATAGTAGTTCAAAACACTCCATTCATATTTGCATTCTGATCAAATCTATAGTGAACTCAAGCCTCAATTTTAATAATAAATGTGCCAAATTAATTTTAAAACTTTAATAATTTGGTTGCAATGCAATTTGCAACAGCAGGTAAGAAAAAAACTTACTGCTTCTGAAGTATAAAGTTCTATGCACTCTACAATTTTGGTTAATTCTAATTACTGAGGTTTAGTCTGAGGAGAAATCGTAATGCATGTATACTTGTAACATTTTCTTCTTCTTCAAAAAATTTGAGCTTAAAAATTCTCATGTGAGCTAAGGTATTGGCATCTCCTCCTGTTTTCTGTAATCTGTCTTGTCTTTATTCTGAATTAGCAAACCCAATCAGACATGTGTCTCCTAAATCAGACCTTGATGTGTTTCAAGGCCACAATCATAACTGAGAAAATCATCTTTGATTGCTAAATAAACAGTAATAAAAATGGCTGAGTGTAGGCAAGGCAAAGAGATTGTCTAACTAATATATATATGTCCAATGCATAATATTTTTGTCATTAAGGCAAAGATCAGGTTCTTCAGTAGAAAGAATTTCTTTGACAGCTTTTACACATTTATTCTTGCTTTCAACTGTACTAAATATGCTTATCTTCTGGATTTCCTAACTTGGTATTTCTCCAAATGAAAGTTTTCTGAAATATAGGCATGGAGACTATAGTATAAAGTGGGGGAAAATATTCATCACACTTCTCTCAGATTTTGGCTAAGCATTTTACTTTCTACCAAACATAACAGTTTCCAGAAGATTATGTTATCACATCAGTCTTTCAAAACTTAGAGGATGACATTTTTGGCCAAAGAAAACAAATTTTTTAAGTGTTTTCCTTGTCATATAAATTATATTCTTTACCTTTCAATTACAGGACAGGAAGTTAATTTCCAGACAAATTAAGTATATGTAATACTGACATTTTATTTACTTTGAGTTACTTTAGCAGATACTCAAATTGTTCATACTTTATGAGCATTTTATAATGAGATTTAATATCATGTATCAAGATAATCTATCTTAACTTAAAGAAAAGATTTTTAGTATCAAATTATTTCCATCTCTGTACAGGCAAGACATGAATTAAACTTCTTAGTTTTTAAAAATTAATGTATATTCTTAAACTATGCATTTTACAATAATAGTAAATAATGATTTATATACTTTTAAGAAAGAGTATAACAGTCCATGAGCAACAAAAATTAATTCAGTTCTTTTCGCTAGGGCTGCCAATATTTTTACCTTTCTTGTCTCTTAAGGTGACTTTTTTGTGAAGGAAAAAATAAAACAAAACTAAACTAAACTGTAAGGAAGAGCCAGGAGCCAGAAAGGAAAAGCATGGTCTTCAAAATAAAAATCACAAGTGGTAGATGTAACCGTTATGTACAGGGCATGACAACGATATAATGAAACTTGGCAGACAAACTCCGGCAATGATTCATTTTATTCCATAGAAACCTATTTTAACCACTGTTATAAAATAAATTGTGTTTCACTAACATTCATATGCTGAAGTCTCTTACACCCACTGTGAGTAGTGTATTTGGACACAGGGCCTGTAAAGAAGAAATTAAGGTTAAATGAGGTCATAAGGATGGGGCCCAACTCGGATAGGATTGGTATCCTTATGAAAAAGTGGGAGAGACCCTAGAGATGTGGGATGTGCACACAGGAAGTAAAGACCAAGTGAAGGGCAGAAAGAAGGTAGCCATCTGCAAGCCAAGGTGAAGCCTCAGAGAAAGCAGAGCCTGCTGGAACCTTGATCTTAAGCTCTCAGCCTACAGAACTGTGAGAAAATAAATTTCTGTTGATCATGCTAGCCAGTCTGTGGTATTTTGTTATGGCAGTCCTACCAATCAAATGCAATTACCAAGTGATAAATCCGGTGGGGAGAAAACTTAACAATATAGTAGGAGAAATAACTACAGATGCAATAAAATTTTACTGTAAGTGGAAAGGATGGGAGGGGATAGCATTCCAGGTAAAACTAAGACTGGGAGTTACTAAATTTTTGTTATATACTACGGTGACTTCAGATTGAGATTGTAAATTTTCTGAAATTAATTTACCATCCAGGGCTTAAAGAAGTGATTAATATGATATATAGTCTTATTGATTATTGGAGATCAACAATTTAAAGAGTGCTAAAAATTGAGACAGGAGAAATAATTCAGAATCACAAAGGACAAAGACATTAATCATCAACTCAAAGCTAAGTTTTTAAACAATACCATGGAGAAGAGTGATTGACAATAATCACATACTAGTTAGGCTTACTGTAACTTTCTAAGCATATTACTACATATCTTAGTAAACATATTTAGATGACAATTCTGTTTAAAATCAGTTGTTTTCACCTAATCCTCTTGTCATTTTATAATAATTTTAAAATATTTATGACAAGTGTCAGCAAACTATAGCCTGCAGGCCATATCTAGTCCACTACCTGTTTTAGTAAATAAATTATATTGTCATACAGTTTTGCCCATTTTTTACAATTTTTGTTTTGGCCATCTTTACAACAGTAGAGAAGAGTAGTTGGGATAGAGACCATTTTGCCACAAAGCCAAAAATATTTACTATATGGTCCTTTTCAGAAAAAAAAAATTGTTTTCTTATAGCAACATGGAGCTTATGTGCATAAAACCTGCTACTGTTTGCAGTGAAATATTTATGCATGTGTTTGTTTGTTTAATGTGTTTACCACCATTGAAACATTACTGCCATAATGTATCCCAGGCCTTGGTATGATGCATGTGCTCAGAAAGTGTGGGTAAATGCAACAGAGCTTTAGGAGTTACTACCTCAGTGAAATATTAAGTTTCCAGGGATCTAAGTTAGTCCATGCAAAGTGAATGACACATTACTGCATTTTGCATCACCACTAAAAAGGAAGCACCGTGCCTGGTAGGCTTGTCTGGGTTTTAGAAGTGGCATATTTCACAACAGCGATACGGTTTCACTTATTTGCCAAGTTTTAAGGAAATCTGTAGGCTTTGATTGGGAGCAGATCAGGAAGGTGCTCTCCAGCAGATCAGGGCTAGTTTGCAATTATCCTTACAGGTTTAGGTACTTTGCATAATTAAATCTTTATATTATCACACAAATGTCAAGATAATTGTTATATTTCTGTTACACATGAGGAAATTGAGGTTCAGTGATGCTCAGTAAATATTCTATGAAACACTAACATATATTAGAAGCAAGATGTAAACATGTGGACTTTCTCATCAAAAATACAAGAGTGATGTGACTCCATTTGCCAGGAGTGTGAAGTCTAGTCTTACTAAGATGATGGAGAAGCAGAACTTCAGTTGGAACTTGAACATGTTGACTAATAGAGATGATATTATGAAGTATACTTCATCACAGGTTAACAAACTATGGCTCCTAGGCCAAAACCGTCTCACAACCTATTTTTGCAAATAAAATTTTATTCAAACACAGCCACATCCACTCATTTATGTGTTGTGTATGGCCGCTTTCATGCTATTAGGACAGAGTTGAGTAGTTGTGATATATATTTAATGGCTCACGAACATTAAACATTTAATATCTGGCCATTTACAGGAGAAGTTTGCTGACCTCTGTTCTAGATAAAGTACTGGGATAATAATCGCAGAGTAGAGGCTGGGTAAATGGTATTTGTCAGAAAATTGGAATATGAAAAAATTATACAGTGAGACAAAATTCCGAAGATTCTTAGCTCTGTTTTATTCACAGTTATTTTCACACATCTAGCACAATGCTTAGCACTTAGTACATATTAAAAATACTTGTTGAAACAATGCTGAATAAAAATAATGGAGCCCTGTAGAGGGTTTTGAATATAATAATGGCATAATGAGAGAATTATTTAAGAAAAGTTATTCTGCAACTATTTTCCCACATAAATTGGAAGGGAGTGATTTTAGAAATGTGAAATGTTTGGAAAACCTTATAGTAGCTCAGATAAGGAGTAATAACTTTTACCTCTAAAGATTTGTAATGATCACTTACTGTGTGTTTTAGATGATATGACTCTGTTTCAATTTTATAGAAACCAGCTCTTGGTGAAGACTCCTGGTGTATTTCTTATCTACTGGGCATTGCCTTTAAAAGTCATACAGTTCAGGAGCAACTGTTAGCATCAATGCAAAATTTTCTTTTAGTGGTGACATATAAATTGAATGTGCTTCTAGCTGGTTTGGTCAGAGAATTCATTGATTCAGTTGTCTTTTGATTTAGAACTCTCCAATACTTTTCTTCTTTCTGTTTTTTATTTTTTTTCTCAAATTCAACCTCCATTATTTTTGTAAGATGATCTTCATGAACCTGGACTTGATTGAATTCCTCTGTGTCTGAAACTAGACTTGCCGAGGATACATTTACAGTTCATTCTGTTTAAAGATAAAGGAAAAATAACAGTCAAATACTGGACAAAAGTTTTAGTATTGAATGTGTGACTTGCTGTCTATCTTTCTCCCATAATCATCTCTCTATTGGAAAGATAGCAAAAACTAAACAAAATAATAAAGATTCCAATTCTTTGGAGGGTTACGTAGACCTTTTTGTTATTTTTTTCTTAATTTGTGCTTTTCTGTAGATGGTACGCACATAGAGATTTGCCATGCATGGTAAATACTTTCTATGAATATTTGAATGGTATTTTCTCAGAGGAAAATACTGTCTTATTTCCTACTTTATTAATAAGATGTTGAATCTCCAAGCTATGTACATCACCTCACTGACTTTATTTAAAGCCTACCAATTCATTTGCTCACCAAATAGTTAATTGTTTTCAACTATATGTTCATGTGAGATGTAGCATGTGATCTCATTTTAAGTTTTAAACTCAAGTAGAAATGTTAAGAAACAGTTGGGCAACTTTTAGGTTTACTAGGCATATAAACTCTACAAGAACAAGGACTTTGATGAATTGTTAAACATTATGAGAAAACATACACAAGGATCACAGAGGAGCCAGGTGAGAGATAATGCATAGTTATAAAGATTGCAGTCAGTTTTGCAGTTGGAAAACTTTGACACAAGAACTGGAATGATGTAGGGTGCATCTTTTTTTTCTGGTCTCATTTCTTTTCTTTTTTTTCCCAGCATATTATGGGGGCACAAATGTTAAGGTTACATATATTGCCCTTGTCCCCTCTCTCCGCTCGAGTCAGAGCTTTAAGCGTGCCCATCCCCCAGTTGGTGTGCATCGCACTCATTATGAAGGGTGCATCTTAAAATAAAGTTTTTAAATTGAGTTATCAGGAGTGGCCAAATGATAACAAAATAAGATTGTGGTTAAGACAGTGGATCTCTGAGATTGACAGCCATGGTCAATGTGGCATACTCACAATAGCCAAAAGGCAGAAGCAACTCAAGTGTCTAGTTATAAGTTTGTTGGACCAGAGAGGAGTCAGAGGCAGATTCTGCATGTAACTTGTGTTGTTCTGTGAGAGACAAGCCTTTGCTTCATATTAAAGCAAGAGTTATACCTTACCTTTATTTAGTAGGGAATAGTATAAAACCTCTGTAATCTCACTTTTGAAGAAAACTGAGATTTTACAGTGTTCAAGTGCATCCATTTATATACCTCATGCTAAACCTTAGGCATTTACTTTCTTAGTTAGGGTCCTCATCTTGCTATAGCAAAACTGCCAGGATTAACAATTTAATGTTTCTTAGTGATATCTATTCTTACAATTAAGTTCTGATCCATATTCGTAGTCTCTAATTGTTGTCTTTTATATATAGATATATACTACCAAGAAGCACTCTGACATTCTCGATCTGCTTTATGTAAATCACCCTTAGCCTTTCATTTTTTCCCTCCACTCTTTGTCATTGACCCTTAGAAAGAGCTATCCAATACAATAGGCTTCATCACTTCTACTTCTTCTCTTGAAACTTATCCTGAGTATTCTACCTGCCTGTGTATTCTTTGTAACAGGTATCCATCCCAGCTCATTACCATGGAAAGTTTTAGCAAATGCTGTACAATCACATACCAGGATCTTTCAGTTCCCCACCTACTACAAGTGATGGTGTCTTCCTTGCCAGCTAGAAAGTAATTGATCTAGTTTAGAGCCAGCTATCTAAAACACCTCCTAGTAACACCAGTAACACCAGTGATTGATCAGTTTCCATAGGAAACATACACTGAGCCTCTTGAATTCATATTCAGGATTTTTATTGGGGATTGATTTGGAAACAGTATCTGTGAGCAACGAGAGGAAACAATATTGGGAAGAGAGAGATAAATTGATCTGAGGTGCCATTGTTACTGAAGCTTCACCAGTCCTAAAGGGAGCAGAATACTGTAGCTAAGGCAAAAGGGCCGGGGCTTTAGCTTACATAGAACAGTCATGAGTCTTGGAGGGGATATCCACAGTGTCTGAATCAGCACTAACTAGGTCTAAATTATCTAAATCCAAAACATTTTGAGTAGTGGATTCCAAATATATTATTGACAACCTCCCAATTTCTAAGATTCCCTTAAAAATGAATGCCATTTTATGTTGGTAACTATTTTTGATGTAACTGAGTTGAGAGACGATATTCTAGTAAATACAGGCATTTTAATCCACTTCAAAACCTAATCTGTGGTTAACATAGCATTTGGAATAATATGTCACCAGGCAGAGGAAACAATGGCTTTGTGCAATTACTTTGAAGAACATGAACAGTTCCACCTCTATATACTTTAGATTATCAGGGGTAAGATGGGGAAGCATCGCCTTGAACCTATGTTCACCTAGTTGTGGATTTTTAATCAAGTGGTTCCCAGCATTATCAAGAAATCCTTTAGGCACTTAATTCTGGGATTTTCAAGCCTAGTTGCAAGTGAGTAAAATGGAAATGCCAATTCACATCTCTCCTGCAACATAAAATGGGTAGTTTGCAGTCTTAAGGTCTCTTTCCTGGAATCCCTTGTTTTCATGAACATTCTGCTTATTAAACCATGGCAAGTTGCTTTTTTCCCTAATTGGTGCTTGTACTCATGAAGTGTATCATCATCATTAACCAAAATCAATTAAGTGCCTACATGAACATGGCCTTCCTCCCGGGCCCTGACTAATTTACACATGATCTCCTTGTGCCTCTCTCTTAGGAATTCAGTGCCATTAACAGTACCACTCTTTTGAGAATATTCCATTTGCAAAGTTAGACTTTCAATTGATGAGAAGAAACTTAGGGAAGCAAATAATTATTATGTAGATTAACAATGTCATTTAAAAAACACATTTGATCAAGGCAGTTTACCCTTCATGAGTGGAACAGAAATAGAGCCATTATGAAATTAATTTTTTCATTAATGTTAACTTGGTAATGTGCAGGGCAGTTTTCACTGCACTTAAATAAACCCTCCTTGGTAACACCTTTGGCTCTGATCATGTAGCTTCTGTGACTTAACAGTAAAAAATATTCCACCCAGCATAGGGACAACTTTGTTGTGAGGCCTTAAACTTGAAAAAGGGATGCATGTGGACAGGAGCCTTATTTCAGTGGAGAAAAAGCCTAAGAATAAAATGACTTGAGAAGTACAATCTAAAGCATGGATTCCAATCCAAGTTTTCTGATTCTCATTTCCAATCATCACAATATTTACAAAATTATATCAATATTTTTGTATAAATCTGTGATTATTTTCTCAAATCTACATAGAATTTTAAACTACCTAGAAAAAATCTTGAAACAAAGAAAAAATTGGAGAAGAACTAAGAGTAATAAGTCAATAGAATAGAACAGAATGCCTGCAGATAAGACACATCAAGACAAGGAATTAATTTTCAACAAAAGCGCCAAAGAAACTGAAAGAAGAAAAGAAAGTCTTTTTGATGAGGTACAATTGATATTTAAAACTGCACATGTTTAATGTACAGATGCTCCTCAACTTATCAATAAGTAATTAATTCTATAACTCAGAGACAAAGGATCACTGCCATTTATTAAGACCATCACTGCTTTGTTGGTTTTCTTTGTCCCATTGAGCTTAATACTATCTAAGTAAGGTGAATAAAATATTTTTATTAAACATTAAAATTATTTTAATCACCAGAGCAGAAAGTGTTGAGTTATTTAAAACCATAAGAACTATACCAAATGAAGGATAGTAATCATGGTTAATCAGTATCATGGATTTGACTGTTGGATTCTAGACAGTTCTCAACACACCAAGATTGATCGACCTATAGAATATTGCACTTTTCACGCTCTGCCAGTTATACCTTCTATACTATTACCTACAACATAAAAAAGAGAATGCAAATCATGCCACCTTCTCAGGCTACTGCTTTTCTCCACTCCTATGATTTCTTTTTCAGTCTTCTCTTATTTATCTCAAAAGGACCCCAGTGGAGTGAATGTGTATGAATGGAAGAAAAATTAACCTCTCCAGTATTTTCTTCAGGTTCCTAAGTTATTCAATAAATTCATCTCATGATCAATTCTATGTATTTGAAATTTCATTTGTATATTTGATTCTTACATTTTATTTCTTATTAAATTATTTTACATAGGCTCTAGAATCAGCTGATGGAATTCAAATTCAGGCTACTTCCTAGATATGAGATCTAGAGAAAGAAACTTAAATTCTCTTTGCCTCAGTTCCCTTAAGTAAAATGGATATCTAAATATTAGTATTACCCATCTCTGGGTTATGAAGATTAAGAGGTCTATCCATGTTAAGCACTTTAAAATATATCTATCATATAGCAATAATGCAATAAACATAGCCATTATTACTCATACTTTTATTAATCATTTTATATTATTTAGATACTTAGAATAATTTAAATTATTTAGATGATTTAGAATAATGCAGGAACACTTTGATAACTACTATTTTAATAATCATTCTACCTTACACCCCCCACGCATTCATCTTACAGGGAACAAAGAAATAAAAGTAAAAGTCTAAAATTATAAAGTTTTAAAAAATGTATGCTGGAGGATATTTGAGTTTGCAAAACTTTCTTAGAGAGGGCACAAAAATTACTAATCAAAAAAGTGATAAATTATGTTTTAAAAACATTTTTCTCACCTAACATGTTAAAACAACTAAATGACAATTCATAGACTGGAAGAAAACATTTGTATATATCTGACAAAGCATTTGTATCTATAATATAACCAATCCTGGAAAGAGTATTATTAGAAACACAAAATCCCACAGTATAATATGGGGAAAAGACCTCTGTAGGGCTTCACAACTTAGCACATGTACAACATAAAGATACATAAATGAAACATAAAATGATGCTCAACATTGTTAGACACTGGGGAAATACAATTTAAACTATCATACAATATCAATGCATTAGAAGGCTATAATTAACTAAGACTGATATTAAGTGTTGGTAGTGATGTGGAACAACTAAAATGCCCACATCTATTACTGGTAGGAATTAAACATGGTGCAACTGCTTTGAAAAAGATTTTGGAAATTTCTTCTAAATTTAAGTGCATCTATCCTATGACTCAACCATTTCACTTATTTTGTTACCCAGCATAAATGAGAACATTTATCCATATTTTTTTACAAAAATGTACCTAGCATCTTCATTCATGATAAACAAAAACACTAGAAAAAAAAAACAACTGCTTATTTCCAGGTGAATAGATTTTTTTTTAAAAAAAGTTGTAGAATGGAATGCTAATCAGCAACAAGTAAACAAAAACTACTGTTATATTCAATAACATGGGTAAATCTAGAAAAATTAATTTTTATGTAAAAGACAAAAGATTTCATACTATATGATTTTATTGATATGAAATTCTAGAACAGGTAAAATTCATCTAAACAGGTGATAGAAATCAGAATAGTACTTGCCTTTGTTGAGGTAGGTGGTTTCTAGAAAATGTCATGAGATGGAAATATTCTAAATCTTGACAAGTGCGTTGGTTACATGGGTACATACATTTATCAAAACTCATGAAACTGTACCTTAAAATCTGTGCATTTTATTGTATGTAAACTATACTTCAATAAAAAATAAAAAGTTTGATTTTGTCAATTAGTTTGATATGACTATTAGCTGTGCTATTGAAGATTTCAAATAGATCTATGGGTCTGTAGTTTTGGGAGAATTCTGTGCTATAGAGACCCTTTTAGAATTATCCACATTTAGAGTTATCCACATAGGTATTAGGAATAGGTATCTCCTCTTTCTCTACTCCTTTCTTCCTTACAGCTATGAAGGCAGTGTAAAGACCAAGCATTCTTAAATGTCCTGCAAACCATCCTCTACCACTGAGATTGTTACGGTAAAACAACTACTTCCAAATATATGTGGTGACTTATACTAGGACACTTTCATGTTTGAAGGAAAGAACTGGTAATTTAGAGCTCCATCAATTTTTCTAATGAGATTGTCTTGATTCTTGAGAACATAGTCTCTGATCACTCCTTGATAATGGAGTTATCTTAGAAAAAATAGTGTGCCCCATTTTTTGTTTTAGTTTACAGATTTTTTAAAGATCAGCCTTTGACTAATAGGAGGTTAGAATTGAAATTATAGAACTTACTTCATCTTTGTAATAAGTCATATTAACCAGCATCAACCTTATCAAAATAAAGATAAAGATATATTAATATTTATTTTCCTATTTATAAGTTGTCAAATTTCAGAGGTCAAATAGATTATCACTCATTAGCCCCTGAAACCTCAACAGAGTTACTATTAATATATCAAACTTCTGATTCTCTATTTTCACCTGTTAGACAGATAGTCTGCATATTTGAAGAACTTTACAATTCAATGAAACATTGAGCATTTGGGAGTAATATGTGAAAGAGCCCTTTATTCAAAACTGGGATCAAATTTTAGATGTGTGTGATGTTTAGGAAGACCGTTGACAAAAGTTTCTATGGAGGACTGAACATTAATTCTTCCTCTATTTGATATTCATTAATTTTTAAAGGACATATATCAACATCTGTTGTTGGTGGTGTTCAAGAAAGATTATAAAATGTTGGGGCATATATTCTGTGGCCACAAGGCTAGAAGGACATAGGTTGGTTAAAAGTAGGCAGAAGACTGAAAAAAGGAACATTAATATTATAGAACTATTTTGGTTTGTTAAGGTAATGTTGTTGACATTCACTGCCAATGATTTTTGCTTCTGCTGATGGTGATAAGTTAGAAAGGTACAAGACTTATT
>VBSM01001265.1:7773942-7784651 GCA_008086735.1 Cheirogaleus medius | reverse complement strand
AAAAAAAAAAAAAGAAGACAAAGCAAAGTCACAATGTAACTACTCATCAATGTAGTATAATTAGAAAATTGCTGGAAGTTCTCAGCACAAGACCCAACAGTATTGTGAGTGTGTCCCTAAATACTCATAATGGTTTCTTCTAAAAATTATTCATCTCCTTTCTTATGACTATTCCTTTCAAATGATTCATACATTTGATAAAGCTACTATGTACTGTGTGCTAATTTCCTTGTAAAGTTTGCTTTGAATGTATGAACTAATATTTTGAGTAGGAATTTCCTTTTAAAAGTTTATGGATAAAAATCAGTGTTTTTCTCTCAAATTTTAAATATTATTTTGCTCAGTTTGAAAGTAAAGGAAACATACATCTGCATGGGATGTCAATAGTGGGGAGGTTGTGCATATGTGGAGATGGGGGTATGTGAGAACTCTTTGTACTTTCTGGTCTATTTTGCTGTGAACCTAACCCCGTGGCCATGTTTTTTGTTTTTTTTTTAAAGATTATTAATTTGAATAGGTATAAGAAATGTATTTAAGGCTCTTGATTTAATTAATGCTGGGGAAAATTGGTAACAATGACTTATAAATTACTTGTGAGATTTGGACATGGAGAATTTAACATCATTTAACATTTTGATAATTAAATCTGTTAGGATTTACAAAGATTTATTTTGTGTTGACCCCAAAAAATCTAAATGAACTAAAAATACTGATGTTTACTTTATTTAAAAGATGAGTTAGTGTATAATACCACTGAAGAAATATTCAGAGATTTTCTAATTGTAACTTGACTTAAATAATTCCTTGAAGAATATATACTATCATTATTATTTTTATGAAGTATTATTAATTGTATTTATTTTTATAGCATATGGTTGAATTATGTTTGTACAATCTATAGGTATATATATAGAAGTTTAATCATAACTAAGACTTTCAAGGAAAAATTGGAATGAAATTGAGGATCTGAAGGAGCAACTCTAGGTGTGCCATTAGCCTCTGTTGATTTCAGTTAAGTCACTTCACATCTCTGATTCTCTTTTTCCTTCTTGATGTAAATATCTGGCATTCTTAATCTTGGCATACCTGAAAGTATGGCAGAGAGTTTATGGAACCCTGAAATTAAATGCAAAAATCAATGAGAACATACATTTTTCAGGACAGTCTCTCTATTCAATGGTAGCTATAAAATTTCTATGTAACAGGAGAGAAAATATACTTAATTAAACATCTGAATGTGGTGTCTTTGGAAGCATGGACATAGCAAGTATTTGGTAACTACCAGTAAAGCTTTACACTCCAAGCAGCCCTTGATACACTACTGCCTTTTACTGATTTGCAAAGTGATTATTGAGGAAAGAATAGTAAAAAAAAAAAAAAAAGGTTAGACTAAATGGACTCTAAAGCCCTTGAGAAAAGATAAATAAATAAAAGCTTTTGGTATGTAATCTACATCAAAAAATATATAATAATGTATTTAGTTTGTAAATGAACGGGCCTGACACATTGCAAGCAAAGTAGAATGAAAACCACAGAGGAAGTCAGAAGACCAAAGTGGGAATCACATCTCTGTTACTAACTTCAAGTTGCTTCAGTCTGTGAAACTTAAGTTTGCTCATCTAAAGAACAAAGCTTAAGTTGAGCCAGTAATTTGTAGCTTATTTTACTAATTATCCTTTGAGTAGCTACCACTTGCCAGTATTGCACAAGACATAAGAGATACAAATATGAATAGAAACAATTGCTGCCTTCAAGAAGCTAATGCTCTTGAATCTTTGCTCTCAAAGCAGATACATTTAGACTGGATAAAGTGGCTCTTTTTTTTTTTTTTTTCCTGTTGTTACAACTAAGAATCCTTCTTGCCTTCCCTTAAAATTCCCTCATGCTTTCAACCTACTTGTTCACATACTCATTCCTCATTGTTTCATAGTTGCTATAACTGTCCCAGAACCCTTGGGGCTAATTTCCAGAATGAGACACCAGTCAGGATGTCTGAAACTTAGAAAACATTAGAGATATCATGACAAACAATATCAAAGAAGAAAACTTTTGCCAAATTTACAAAGAGGTGATGCTTTTTTTCCTCTTGATATTGTTTCCAATCCCCTCCATGCACCCAGTCCAGTCTTACTCTCTCCTAATGAGACAGGGAACTGGCAGGCACTGCATCAGGCACTGCTTTAGGCACTACTCAGGGCATTGCTTTAGGCATTGCTTCCAGCATTGCTTAATTGTGTTTGTATTGCTTAACTGAGTTAGGAAGTCCCAAAACACTGATCAAAACAAGACAGAGGCAGGACAAGTTCCAGCCAGTGAGAACCAAGATGGTGGAGAAATCCAAGGCTTCTTGACCTAGTAGTTTCATTATACCCATTACCATAAAATTACCATAAAAGTTTCTAAAGTAACCTCTCACTCCCATCATGCACCTGATGCCATGGCCCTTCCTGTTTGACCATAGTCAAAAGGAGAGTGTCACCCTAATTCCAGGAAAACATTGCCCCTTTCCAAGAAATAATATGAACATTCCTCCCTTTGTTTAGCCTATAATTAAACTAAGGGTGGGTAAAGGAACCATGGGACTGCTTTTCCTCCACAGGGAGAACTAGCCTCTACTCTGGTCTGTGGAGTAGATTTTCTATACTATCTTAAATAAAACTCCCTTTCACTTCATACTGTCGGCTCGCTCCTGAATTCTTTCTTGAATGAAGCC
This sequence comes from Cheirogaleus medius, assembly GCA_008086735.1. Taxonomy (NCBI): domain Eukaryota; kingdom Metazoa; phylum Chordata; class Mammalia; order Primates; family Cheirogaleidae; genus Cheirogaleus; species Cheirogaleus medius. Next base: position 7,781,938 of record VBSM01001265.1, on the reverse strand, counting down.
AAGGATCCACTTGCACTTCAAGTGATTCCCAGCATTGGGAGTCACTGTTCTGTGTCACTAAAAATACCACTAATGACTAAAACAAGTACAAGCATATTAAGAGAGAGGGAAAGCCATTTTTAGTGTATCCCCTTCAAGCTCACTTTGACCTCATATTTTATGTTATAAGCTTTGCACATTTTGATCAACCAAGTCACAATTAGCACAATAAAAGAATAGGAGAGTTTTGACTATTCTATGCACTCCAGCACCAGCACAAATAAATCTCATGTAAGAAAACAGGGGTAAGGGAAGGAATATATATTACTCTATATATGCATGGATGACAAAGTTTAACCAGCCTCAACCAAAGATAAATAGAAACTACTTCAGGTCCAAATCCTTTTATAGTGAAATCGGAATATTAAATCATTACAAAATTGATAAAAGAAAAAAATACTTAGCCAAGACAATTTCATTTAGATTTCCAACTTTGAAAGCCTGTACCCAAAATAGATCAACTCTGATTTTTAATTCTCACTCAATTCTACACAGTTCTAAAGTTCAAAATGCTAAAAATTATAAAATAAAACTCAAAATGAACCAAAGTTTACAGCAAAAATATAGCAATGGTTCTGTGTCACATCTTTTGTGAGTTTAGGTAAAGGGCAAAAATATACATGAAGAGAGATAACAAAAATGGTGCAAATTTAAGATAGCTTATTTTTCTGACACGTTGGTAATTTTAAAGCAAGATAGATAAGCGTTAGCAGAAGTGCTTGTAATATAAGAGCAGCTAAATAAAATGATACTACATTTAAAATGAAGATGAAAGACACAAATTGCAGCAGACAGAAGGAGCCCTTTTGGGAATTAACTTAAAAATTCTATCACGATTTTATGTCAAGAGCTTCAGTAAAATAAGAATGAAAGAATGATGGCTTTAATTCCTAAAGCTCATTTTTAAGTATTTGAAAAACATAATAATTGTAAAGATATTTAAATACATTTATCATAAGGGACACTCAAACTGAAATGTCATTTTTTCTCTGAAGTCAATTATTTTATATGGACCTTTGGGTCCATCTCTTGTGGGAACTGCCTCCTACCTATGAAAGACAAAATCCACTTCTTATTAGTTCTAAAATATGTATCTTAGTGATTCTGGAATGAATTGTTCCTCAAAAATTATGTGGTAAAGAAACTAAAAGGAAAAAGAAATTATGGTAGGTTTAATGTTGATTCTGTTTATATAAATAGAGATGAATCATGTTTATATTGGGTCATATGAACTATTCCATTTTTACTGGACATTATGAAATGTCTTGGCTGGAAGAAGATGATAAATGAAAGAGAATGCCCAGAATGATACACCCAAGTGGAGCTCTGCTACATGCTCTTTTGCTATTTCATCAGGGCACAAAGAATGACATTATGTAAGTTGGGTTGTTCCCACTTTATGCTTATTATGAAACACACAGTTGATCTTTTCTCTTATTCATCAGACTCTTCCCAAGTATGGCTATTGTGTTGTTAGCCTTGACATTTAACAATTGGCTTTAGTTAGACTTGTTTACTTGAAGGTGACCAAACCCAATTCAAGTTGACTTAAACAAACAAACAAAGGAATTGTTTTCACATTAAGTTATAGATTTTATTTATTTGTTTTGGTTTGTTTTGTCCCATATGAACAGAATATACCTGAATCAATTCTTTTTCAGCACTTCTCACTTTGTGTTCACTTCAGTTTCCAATAGACCTTTTCTTTTAGCCTCCAGATGACTGACAGCAGCCATAGTGGCTACATTTACCCCAAGTCACTCTCAATAAGTAATAAGTATTTTATTCTAGCATTCTTAGAGAACAGTACCAGTATATATGCTGATAGATTTAATTTATGCTGATCTATTAACCACTGAACATAAAGAATATACTGTGTTGTTTGCCTTAGGCTTAAATTATGTGCTGTGCTCTAAAAGAAATAGTGATCAAGAAAATATAAATTCTCCCAGGGTGCCAATTTTGCCTACTAAGTTAGAAAGTAATAAAATAAATGCTAATACCTATCCCTCCAGATAGCTATCTGATGTTGATTCATGCATTAAACTAGAGCAAAGCAGTTGTAATTGCTATAATACTTTTAGACAACAATATAGCTAAAAAATATAAAGAAAAATAAAAGACAAACAAAACCCTTTAGTTTTGACCCAGCATTTTAACATCTGGGTATTTAATATAAAAAATTAAACCTAAAATTCCAATAAAAATAATAACAAAGTATGCAGTGTTTACTTATTTATTTAAACAGGGAACTTTAAAATAATAACATTTTGGAAGTCAATATCCATGAGAGGAAATTATAGTATATTCTTATACTCATTGGCAGGGGAGTGGTTTGAAAAATACTCTCCGTTATGAAACTGTTTATCAAAATAAACTGTGAGGCTATTTTCTCCTAGTTTGTACCACCTTTTATCCTTATCCCTCAACTCCTACCCTGAAAAATTACAGCTGTAATGAACCCCTATGATGCCGCTAGTATGTCACAGCTGTCATTTCTATGTGCCATATTATTATATATTATTATAGGAAAATGTTGGTAACCAGCTCTAGAAATAATATATTACATAGCATATCACAATTTTGAAAACTATAAGTGAGAAATATTTTATAGTATAATGTTAAATTTAAAGAAAAAGTAGGCTCGTAGATTGAATACATGCTGAGATTGCAATAATAATGTGAAACTCAGGAAGCTAATTCAGGTTAGGCTAAAGAAATTAATAGAGATTTTCCTCTATTTATTTCTTATGATGTAATATGGGCTTAATAATATATTAGCATTCTTTTTTGATATCTCTATTTCTATTATACATACAATGCAACAATGATAATTACTTTTCTCTTTCTACACAGACACTCACATGTATAAAGTTAAAAACAACCCAAATTGTATACTGCCTTGTTCATCTAAATTGAATTAAAGGCCACACAGGAAAAATCAATCCTATAATGATACCATAATGCTTAATAGAAATCATTACTTAAAATTCTTAAAAAGATAGTAAATATTTTGTATCTAGACTTATTAACACTAAGGTATTTTATTATGATCAATCACTAAAGAACAGTCTTATCCTGTAATATGCAGTTTCCAAAATAAAAGCAGGAAATTAGAATGACTACTTTGCTGGTAAAATGCCTGCTGGCTCTTAATGCACAATATCTAAAAGGTGATCAGTCCACACAATTACTTAATCTTGAGTGTCTGCTTTTATTTAAAATTATTGCTGCTAGGAGACTATCCCATTGCAATTGTGCTCTGAATTTCCTTGAACATGGGAAATTTCTGGAAACTGCTAATTTGGTGAGGTATTGGGGGAACAGAGTGTGAATTTAGGGAGATTACTATCTTTTTTAATTTTCTTTGCATTTATCACCTAGGAATACTAAACAAAACCATAATATTTGAACTTCAAAAGGTGTAAGAACTGTCTTGATGAGGCCTTACATTTTGATTTTACTATATGCAGAGAGTTATGTGATATTGACTTATATTTTGAGTATCTGTGTGGCAAGAAATTCCTAGAGTTCTTTACCTCTCAGAGGAAAAACTTGCCAGACCAGAAGGCCAAATCATTTTCAATGGCTCAAGATGTACAAATAGGCAGAATATCCAATGCTAAGATGATTTCCTGAGGTTTGGTAAATTGTGCTCACCCTTGGGCCCCATCCTTTATCAGCAACATCTTAGTTAAGAGACAAACATTGGCAGACTTTCAGTGAGCTTCATCACATGTGATGGTGACACTGCCATATGTTAAGTCTATGAACTACCTTTGCTATACACTTATGTGATCTCAAAGGGCTCCACAGGTGGCCAAGAAGTCTTGGAAATGGATGACATCATTCAGCAGCACTACATCTGGCAAAGAACTGAGGACAAGGTAGATTGCCCCTTTATGCAGGTAGAATATACCAGAGTGCCTAGGTTTGACTCTATCTCTAGGTCACATTTCCATTTTAACAGGTTTCAATGGGTCATACCAAGCTTGTATACTGCTGCTCCCATAGAACAGGACACAAGTAACAGTCAGCTGGGTATAAAAGGATCATGATCTTAGACCCTATGAGACTCTCCATTTCCAGAAAAGCCTAATATATGCCCAGCTTTCACTCTATGTTATATAATATGGGACTTAAGAGGGTAGTTTTATTGCATCAGAACCACAGGCAACTTATAGCCATTGTAGGTAATCCAGAAACGTCAGTAATCATGAACAGAATTTGATAAAACTTGGATAATTCAGGAGTCTCTGTTGGACACTAATGGAAATGCCTACCTACTGTATCGAAATGAGTGCCTACTATATTGTAATTTGGACAGATTCTAGGACTTTTTGAGGGGCTTCTATTCAAGGTGGGTAGATTTGTGAGTAACACAATAAATAGAATTAAGTTAAATTTTTAAATGGGGAATATGATGCCTCTAGACTCCAAAAAGTCCCCAAATATGTTAGATTTATAATTATAATGTTGTGGATGCTGTACAGATCAATAACTGTTTCTTGATATTTTCAAAGGTGGAGTAGCCCTTGACTGATCAAATGATGCCCAGAAATTTAATTGAGGTAGTGGGGTCTTATACACTGGGCAAAACAATATCCCATCCCTTTTTGTGAGATTATTTATGAGTATTTATATATCTTGAGTGAGTATATAAAATGAATCTTCTCAGAGGAGGACCGTATGAATGCAATGCCATACCTGTTTCCCTAGAGAATGATGGACCAGGTTAAGATTTTGCCTGCAAAGATTGAGTATGATGTCAGGGTTGCTGAGATTCTTCATGGGTGGCCTGGTAATGGCAAACTGCAGCTGAGAGGCATTGGAAAAGGCAGAGAAACAGAACATATTAGCCAAATCTATAATTGCATGATAATTGCCAGTTGATGATTGGATAGAGTTATTAATTTCAATAATAGTGGACATGGGAAAGCTAATGAATGAGATAATGGCATTCAAGTTGTAGAATCCACTATGAGACTCCATTTATTCTCTCCAAGTGTAAGAGCAAGCCAAAAGGGACTATTAAACAAAGAAGCAGTGGGGATAATCATTCCTTTTCTAAATAAGTCTTGTTGGAATTCTTGAAGGTCCTGTTTTAATTTGAGCCATGTGTCAATGTAAATCATGTTACATTCTACAGCAGCTATAAAATATGACCACAAACTTAGTGGCTTCAGGTAATATGCATATATTATCTTACAGTTCCATAGTTCATAAACCCAAAATGGGCCTCCCTGAGCTAAAATCAAGATGCTGAGAGGGCTGTAATCCCTTCTGAAAACTTTAGGGGAGAATCATTTTCTTTGCTCTTTCTAGGGTCTACAGGTTGCCCACATTTCTTTGTTCATGGCCTTCTTCCTCAATATTCAAAACCAGCAACTGTGGGTCAAGCAAATAAGCACAGCTCATATCACAGGCTCTTCAGCAGGCAGCAGCATGGCTCAGACAGCATACTAGGCAGTAGGCCACGCCTCAAGGTACGTGTTTCCCAGCAGGCCACAGAGTCAGTCGACAAACCAGAACAAGACAAGAAAGGCCCTGGGTGGTGGAGATGATTGCCGTGATGTGCTGCTCACCTTTTCAAGTGTTTTTATCATTTTGCAAAGATATAATATATCCTTTATACAAAATTTTGTTTGGATGTCGGCACTGATGATGTCCATACTGTGTTGATCAGCTCATGCTGCTTTAACCAAAAATCACAGACTGGATGGCACGAACAATAGATATTTCTTTCTTATAATTCTGGAGGCTGGAAAGGCCAAGATTAAGGTGCTGGCAATATAAAGTTTCATATAAGACTCATCTCTTGGCTTACAGGTTGTCACCATCTCCTCGTGTGCTCAAATGCCCTCTCTTTGTTCACACATGGAGAGAGAAAGAGAGAAAGCTTTCTGGTGACACTTCCTAAAAAAACAAAAATAAAAAAAAACCCAAAAACCCCACTAATTATGTCAATCAAGGCTCACCTTTATGACATTATTTCATTGTAATTACTTCCTTAGAGGTCCCATCTCCAGATACAGCTACATTAGGATTTAGGGCTTCAAAATAAGAGTTTTGGGAGGAGACACATTTTCAGTCCATAACATTCACCAAAATCATATCAAAAGATTTGTTACTCATAAAATGAGACTTTCTGGGGATAGCAGGTTGAAAGGCCATGTAGATCTATAGTCCCTGAAATCCTAGTCGAGAACATTGTAAACCTGCAAACCAAAACAACCCATAGCAGACGCATAAGTGAGCTCAATCAAGATTAGCTAATTCTGGTTTGGACCAGAACAACTATGAGACTGATCTCATTCCAAATTGCTAATTTGCAGAATTGTGAGTTTTGAAAGAGTTGATTTAAACCATTAAGTTTCAGTTTCATTATGTTTTCTTAATTTGAATATTTTCCTACTTATAAAGTACTATGTATTATTGTTGTCTACTTGTCAATTTGTAAGTATGCATAAACTCATATTCTCAAATTACCATTTATCTATATCTTTTTTATGTTCAGTTTAATATGAAAAACTTAACGTACTATAACTTCCCTTAAACACTCTCTAATTATTGGTTTTGATTTACTTAGTATTAAATTTTGCAACCAGATTTCTGCTATTATATTATTTATTCAATATAGAAATTTTATTTTTATAATATTTTCACTAACATCCTGTTTCATAACTACATTTGCAACCCTGCTAAATTAAAATTCTGCATCATTTTTTAAAGCTTAATAATAATCACTTCATGTCAGCTTACAAGGATAATTTGACCTTTCAATGTTCTGTAACACATGTCTTCAAACACTTTTTATCATGAAATTATTAAGAAGCAATTCATCTGAGCTCTTTCTCCTCCTAGACTGTTTATTATCATAAACAATAAATGGATTAATTTAGAATTATTACTTTTCAGGAACTCTGGCTCCATTTCCTTCTGATACAATTGCTGTGTAAATAAAATCTGAGGATGACCATGTATTCATTTATTTAGGTAAACTGATTTTATTTTGTGTAGATTCAATGTCATTCTTTTGATATTTTTCTATAATTTTATATCATATATGTATATGTATTTTTTCTATATATTTAAAATTCCAACATATTGCCCAGTTATATCTAATGTAATATACTGTATCATTATTCACAAACATTCGCTCTCTTTTCTTGACCCTATAACCAATTGATATTGAGTGAGGCCATATGATTAATGTTCATCAGTGAAATGAGAGGGGATATGATGTATGAGACAGCTGAGCAGAAGCTTGCAGTGTTAAGATACTTGGTTCAGTTGCTTGCTCCCATATTTTCTGTGTCTACTGCTGTGAAAAGGTCTGTCCCTTAACCACTATTCAGAAATAGGAATAGCCAGGGAGCTGATATGAACCTAACCTACAGTCCAGAGAAGTTACAGAAGTTAATCTGCAAACAATGTAACATTTGAAAAAAAATTATGTCATGGTCCATTGAGACTTTGAAATTGTTTGTTTTGAAAGCATAATTTAGCAAAGTGTAATGTATAAATAAGATATTTATTCTTTTAATTATCTTGACTCGGTATTGAAGGAACTTTATTTTTCTTTTTTCTTTTTTCTTTTTTTAATTCAGGATATTATGGGGGTACAAACATTTTGGTTACATGTAATGCATTTGCCTCACCCAAGCCAGGGCTACAAGCGCGCCCTTCCCCCATACAGTGTGCTCTGCTTCCATTAGCTGTGGGTTTACCTCCCCACACACACCTGATTGGCACCTAGTGAGTATTACTACTATGTGAGCACCTTAGTGTTGATCAGTTAGTACCAATTTGATGGTGATTACATGTGGTGTATGTTTTTCCATCCTTGTGATACCTCACTTCGAAGAATGGGCTCAAGCTCTATCCAGGATAGTATAAGAGGTGCTAGTTCACCATTGTTTTTTGTAGTTGAGTAGCATTCCATGGTATACCTATA
>VBSM01001265.1:7760696-7773842 GCA_008086735.1 Cheirogaleus medius | reverse complement strand
ACTTGGGTTGTTTCCACATCTTTGCAATTGTGAATTGTGCTTCTATAAATATTCGAGTGCAGATGTCTTTATTCTAGAATGTCTTTTTTTCCTCTAGGTAGATGCCTAGTAGTGAGATTGCTGGATCAAATGGTATTTCTATTTTTAGCTCTTTGAGGTATCTCCAAATTACTTTCCACAAGGGTTGTACTAATTTGCAGTCCCACCAGCAGTGTAAGAGTGTTCCAATCTCTCCACATCCACTCTGGCATTTGTTACTTTGGGACTTTTTAATAAAGGCCATTCTTACTGGAGTTAGGTGATATCTCATTGTGGTTTTGATTTGAATTGCCCTGATGATTAGAGATGTTGAGCACTTTTTTATATGTTTGCTGGCCATTATTCTGTCCACTTTTGAAAAGTTTCTGTTCATGTCCTTTGCCCATTTATTGATGGGGTTGAAGAATTTTAAATCACCAGAATCAGACTTTTATTTAAATTGACAAAGATTTCTTCAAATTTCCCTTTAATTATTGTTTCTTTTCACAAGCTTTTTGCCTTACAGGAGCTTCTGAATGAAACAAACATTGGATTTTCATGTTCTGCCTCCTATAGACACCATCTTCAGTTTCAGCTCTTTCAATATTTTGTCAGCCTCAAAAAGAGATATGTTAAAATTGGTGTCTCTGTCATCTCCAAATGTTTTATGAAATTGTATTCTAAATTTCTCTTCTACCAGTTAAAATATTAATTATGTATTAATTTTTGATAAAATATTTTAAATAGTTTCCTTATCTTATTTTATTCACATTGATTTCTCCCTATAAAGTTCTATATTATTTATTTATTTATTTATTTATTTATTTATTTATTTATTTATCTTGAGACAAAATCTCACTCTGTTGCCCATACTAAACTTCAGGGCTCAAGCCATCCTCTTGCCTCAGCCTCCTTAGTAGCTGGGACTACAGGCACATGCCACCATCCCCAGCTATTTTTTTCTATTTTTTAGTAGAGATGGGGTCTCTTGCTCAGGCTGGTCTTGAACTACTGAGCTCAAGGGATCCCCCCACCTCGGCCTCCCAGAGTGCTAGGATTATAGACATGAGCCACAGTGCCCAGCCTGTAAGTTCTTTCTATATCAATTTTTCTCCTTTCATTTTGTAGAATTCATGCTTTCCTGAAATACACTGGAAAAAATGTTACTTTCTTAAATGCATCAATTTAAGAAAGTATGATCAATTTTTGCTTCTTGAATGAAGTTTTTTCTGAAACTATGAAACCCTATCTTAGTTTCATTTAAATAAATTAGTGGTTAATTCCATGTCAATATTAGCCCATGTAGAAAATGCTGGTGGGACTGCAAATTAGTGCAACTTTTGTGGAAAAGAACTTGGAGATACCTCAAAGAGCTAAAAATAGAAATACCATTCAATCCAGCAATAGCATTATTAGGCATCTACCCAAAAGAGCATAAGACATTCTATAATAAAGACATCTGCATTTGAATGTTTATGGCAGCACAATTCACTATTGCAAGGACGTGGAAACAACCCAAGTGCCTGTCAATTCATGAGTGGATTATTAGAATTTGGTATATGTTTACAATGGAATATTACCCAATTTTAAGAAATGACAATGAGCTAGCACCACTTATATTATCCTGGATTGAGCTTGAGCCCATTATCTGAAGCGAGGTGACACAAGATTGGAAGAATGGGCTCCACATGTACTCGCCATCAAATTGGTACTGACTGATTAACACTATGGTGCTCAAATGGTGGTGGTGTTCACCAGGGATTCAGGGGTTGAGGGGCTAGACCCACATCTGAGGGATGTGGTGGGCATTGTGGAGGGGAAGGGCATACCTCTAACCCTTGCTAGGGAGAGGCAAAGGTATAAAAAGCAACCAAAATGTTTATACTCTCATATTTTCTTGAAATAAAAAAAAGAAAGAAAGTGTATGGATATTGTAGTCACTTCACTGGTCACCTATTTGCTTTTATAAACAGCTTTTTAAGTCTTAAAGTAGGATGGGCTGCTTCTAAATTAGTCCACGTCAACTTCATCATGTTCTCAAGCCATTATTTTTGTTATTTATATTGAGGCTGAGAAGGGATGACCTCACCCATATTGCAAGTGATGTCTTGTTGGGATCATCCAAGCAGTGTATATTTTCTTATGTTAATATTAACACTGTTAAATCTACTCTAATATGGGTGGTGCCTCATACATTCTACCAAAATTGCTATTCTGAAGCTAGTGACTTCCATGATGAAAATTCCAACAGACCCTTCAACTGCAGTACTTGGGCAATGATATAACTACCCACTTCTTTAACGTTAACACAATACAGTTCTTCAGTATCTGTGGTATCACAACCTCCTCTTGATTTACACTTACATCTCTAGCCATTCTTTTACTTTCTTCTTCTACCCTTCTATTAGGTATCAGATTCTTCAACACTTACCTTCTGCTGTAATTGTTCTACCTAGACTGCATTTTCTTCCCAGGCTTCTAGTACTAACTAAACACAATGACTTTCAAATTTAGGTAGGACTCATCTTCTAAGTTATCTCAAATTTAACATGCCTCAAATTGCAACATATTTCCACCAAATATTGAGCCACCTGCAATATGCATATTGAAGTAAATATCTTCAACATATCCAGTTACTAATACTAGACAGATGGGGGTTATTTTGGGTTATTTGCTTTTCTTAACTTTCTATTCAAATTAATCCTCTTTACCTGAAAATAATCCCCCTTACTCATCTAGCTGTACCATCTTTCCTTAAAATTGGGAGTTAAATATTACTTCCTCTAGCTTTATGTTAAATACTATAAGAAAGTATCACACATAATGAATGGCTCACAGTTGATGCTTAGCACAGGTTCAAGTTTATCTATAATTCTTAGTATAATAAGAATACAAAGAATGAACACTCATAAGGAGATTGTGGTTTCTAGAAACACTTAATATTTCATATATGAAATGAATTAATCTCTTCATCAAGTGACATAGACTTTGGAAAAGAATGATGTCATGGTCAAATTCTTGTAACTACTAAAGACAAGGAACATAAAATATGGGCTACTTGTGCTGGTTGTAATATTCTTCATTCTCTGAATACAGTCATGTTTGCTTTAGTGTATTGTATAGAATGAATATTTGTCCTGCTATGAAGGAGGGAATTCCTAGAGAAGAATTAACATTAATTAAATGCCTCCTACATACTTATTTGAGAAACTATAAATAAGCTAACCCTTTTTTTCATAATGGTAAATTTGTTTCAGAGATATTAATTAACATTCTCAAATATAATTCTCATTAGCCATAGATTTAAGATATAAAACAAAACATGTTTAATCATGCAGGCCATGATTTTTATGTTATATTAGTCCATACTCAACTTTAATTCTTTTAACTTTTAGGGTTATTGAATTTTGATGAACATAGGTATGTATGATATAGAGAATGGGAATGTGTTTCCTGCAAACTGCATTCGACAGGCAAAGACTTCAGTATATCCTATGTGATTTTATGTATATTTCAAACCTAAGTTGAGTCTCTTCTCTTCTCTCCCCTATGCCATTTAATAAAACAGAGTATTTCATAAATCAGATCTGGGGACAGCATTTTAAATACATATCAACCGGACAGAGATACCAATTATAATATTAAACAGTTGAATGAATAAGAAGTAAATGCAACATAAATAATTCAATCTTCATTTTTTAGAATATTTTCTACAACAATGAGCAGGGGAAAACACTTAAAAATGCAGGAACATAATGGATTGGAGAAAAATCAATGTTATAGTTTATAAATGAGTTTGGTAAATTGCACTTCCAGGGAACAGGAGAAAGATTGAAGTGAAATTAGGATTTCATTATGACATATTTCAATAACCCTCCTAAGCTCTTAAGACTTTCCATTTCATCAGCTGCTTTGAATTCATACTCTAATTTCGGAACTATTACAAATCAGAATTTAATATTTACAAAGTGTTCTACAATTAGTAATGACCCAGTGTGTCAAGGTAGTGTTATTATACTTGATTTTAATGAAATGGATAAAGTGTATGGGCAGTCCATCACAGTAACTAGTATGATATGACAAAGTAGCTGTCTCTACCTACTCAACTTAATCTCTTATTTACTCAATTTATTCTGTCAAATTAGACATCATAATAGTAAAAAATAGCTATTAAGCTATTTAGTAACAATTAGACAATTGACATCCTTCAAAGAAAATTGAAGTTGTCAATGATTTTTGTCTTACTTTTCAAATATCTATATTAGTGCTGAATAGACTGTGAAAAAAACATTTTTAAAAACATGGGCATCTTAACTGTGAAATGTAATTTTGTATTGCTGTTGTTGTTTAAAACACTTTTATTAAGATATAATTCAAATATCACACAATTCGCCTTTTAAAAGTACACAATGCAGTGCTTTTTAATTGACAGAGTTGAACAACCTTTGTGACAATAAATTTTAGAACATTTTCATCACCTCAGAAAGAAACTCCATAATCACTAGTAGTCATTCTTCATTTCTCTCCACTCCCACATCTATCCCCTTCCCAGGACCCTCCCCTAGTCCCAGGCAATTAATTATCTACTTTCAATCTCTATATACTTGCCTATTCTGAACATTTTTAAAAAATGTTCTTCTTACCTAACTGCAATTATATATCCTTTCACCAGTAAATATCTCTGTGTCTCCCCTTCCCTCAAACCACCCAAGCCCCTGGTATCCACCATTCTATCCACTAGTTCTATGAGATCAACTTCTTTAGATTCCACATATGAGTGAAATCATGTGATATTTGTCTTTCCACCCCTCACTTGTTTCACTTAACATAGTGTTTTCCAGGATCACATATTTTGTCGCCAATGACAGGATTTTCTTCTTTTTTATGACTAAATAGTTTTCCATTATGTATATATATATATATCACATTTTCCCCCCATTCATCTATTGATGGATGCTTGGGTTGATTTCATTTTTTTTTTTTTAGTTAAGTGGAAGTCCTCCTGAGAAATTAAAATATAAGGCTGACCTTAGAAATTACTTTCTTATGACAAGCCTTAGATCCTTGTGTTCAAATGATCAAATGAAATAGTTTTACCTAACCAACATTTCCCAATATGGTCTACACATATTAATCATGGGGTATATTCTGGTACAAAAAGAATTTCCTTATTAATTTAGTTTTTAATGATCTCTGTATCAATTTACCTTTTGAAGAGTCACAATGCATTTTAAAAATTTTATGTAGCCTCGATTTCATTAAACAAATATTGTGTGCTATTTGTTAGGCACTGTAGTTTATGTTATTTTTATAAAAAACCTAGGAAATACTAAGGCATAAAACAAAATACAATTAAATTAAATAAATTTTAAACTGTACTTTATCTAGCATTTTTCAATTATTTTGTTATGGGGGATTTTTTTGCTTTTGTTTTTTTTTCTTTTTTATTGATTCATACTAGATGCACATATTGTTGAGGTACATGTGATAATTTGATACATTCATACAAAATCAAATATGGATAATTGAAATACTATTATCTTAAATATTTATCTTTTCTTTATGCTAGGAACATTTGAATTATTCTATTATTCTATTCTACTTTGGAAAATATATTTAACTATGCAACACTCTTTCCTCTTTCTCTCCCTCAGTGGAACAATCAGTGGGAAATAACCGGGTAATATGTAAACTCTATTCTAGTGAAAAATGTTATGTTCAGTAATCTCAAAGCCACCTCTATGTCATTAGACTTATAGAATGTGATATGAAGATCGAATATACAGCTTTTTTCTTTTACCTTTTTCTTCAGAAAAAAAGGGAGCCGATGCAGTTATAGAGTTTCAAATCTTCGTGAAATGAGTGCCAGATTCATGTTTCCCTGGTAACTTATTACATTCTAACTTGTCTGCTTTGCATTGTCATGGAATGCATAATGTCACTGTTTATAAGAAAGTAGAGTCATACAGTACATATGTGGTGGGAGTCCCTAAGCTTTAACTTCTACATGGTCTACAGTTTATCCTCTTTGGTTGTTTTTTTTATTATTTATTCATTATTAATACCTGAATTTCTTCTTTCATATTCTGTTCAACATAAGATCATAAATGTACTTAACGTTCTGGTAGCAGTTCTCTTAGCCCCAGTAGATTCATCCATCATTTTTTATAGTAAAATAATAGATAATATATGCCATCACTACACTAAGAAAGTTAGATATATTAACCCATTTAATCTTCATAACAATTCCAAGAGTCAGATTTTGTACCAAAACTATCCACTTACTTTGAAGAATTGTTATGAAAAGTTTTTAGTAAAAAAGAGTACATAGAACATGTGAAATTATTATCACATGGTAGGTATTCAAATGGTAATCATAATGATGAGGAAGAGGGGGAGGAGTATGTGGATTCTGAATCACTTGACGTAAACCACCATTGCTTGGATTGTGTTGAGTCTAAAAGGGCAATTAGTTTCAGATAAATTGATCTCGGTCAGACCTATTGCAATAGCACATTGGCAAGAGACTTCATTGTTTTACTTCTAAAGTAAACAAAAGCAAAACCACTTATTTTCACTGCTGCTCCCAAAAGACTGAGATTTGTGCGAAGGAAATGATTGACTTCAGGATCAATATTTAATTAGCATTAATTCCTCAGTAATATGATAATTAATACAATGCCTAGAGCCCTGAGCATTTTTACCTTTCTATCTATGTCTTGGTCAAAAAACTGTTAAATCAGAATCTGGTTGGAGGAGAAATTCATTGACACAAGAGGATAAATTGAACACACTATACTATGGAGGCATTTCTTGACATAGTCTTCTATGTTTGACTCAATTCAGCCAGAGCCAGTTTCCTAAAACTGAATAAGCTATATCTAGCAGTAACTATTAGATCAGTTTCAAAAGACCAGTTTTTGAATGCAACATGAGAAATGGCAATAAGACCAGAAACTGAATATTCAATTAAAAATATTATGAAAGACGACCCTAATAAAGGTAACAAAGGAATGACCACATTCTTCTAGAAGAATACTTTAAATATCCTGTATTATTTCAGTCTATAGAAGAGAACATTATTATTTTCTTCTGAACTCTATAACACACACAAAGGCACATGTCTTTTACTGGTTTTAACATAGTTTTAAAGGGCAATATGATCATATGCAGCATGATTTGTTAAAGAAAGTTAAATCATATTCCTGAGGAGCTGAACTTACATTTTCCTATGCTAATCTTTTGTTAGTTTCTTTTCAGTGGGATTTTACTAGGCAGTTAGTTTTATAGGTTATTGACAGGTGATATACCTTCTCTTTACCATATGAAAATATCTGAAAACAGGACTAATATAGCTTATAATATGAAGCTGAATTAAGATATATTACATAATTCGTATATCCAAATGAAAGATTGGATTTTGAGAATTCCTGAGACTATTCCACACAATATTTGACATTCTGGTGAGAGCTCTTACTTTATATAAGATCAATAGCATTTAGCTTTCTCAGATCCCAGAATTCTCTGACGAGGTTCTCTACCACATCTAGTCTGAGGTATCTTGAATGGCATCTGCTGCTTACTTTGTCCACAGTGCTAGCCCTAATACACTCCACCTGCTAACTAAAGTGACAAAGTAAAAACAGAAAAACAAACAAACAAGAAAATCCCAGTAATTGTTTCATTTTTTCAACTTCTGTTTCTAATTCTCTTTCTTTCTTACTCCTGGTTCCTACTCCCTATCCACAGTTTCCATATTTGGCTCCATTTTGCCCTTCCAGGAGCTCTGTTAGCTCTGTTAGCTCCTGGACTCCAAGATCTATCCAAACCCATTGATCTTGACAAGAACCACTCACTGATTTCAATGACATATAATAGAATTTATTTTCATTTCATGTTAGTCAATATTTTTATCTAATTTTTGAACTGAAGTCTCTAACTCCTTTTGTTACTTCTAGACTCTTTTGGAGCCTTTGTTCTCCAACTAAACCACATTCCTCATTTCATTGAGACAGATTCAAAACTCATGCCTCTGGATTTTAAGTCACCTCTTAACTGTTTAGTTATATATTGTATATCACTCAATTAGGGAGAAAATCAAGTGTCAAAATCACTTAATTATTTCCATCATCATCATTATCACTTCTAACATTAATTACAATGAGCCAGATTTTATGTAAAATACTCATTAAAATTGAATAATAGAGGCATTACTATTATGATAATTTTACAGAAGTGAAGACTGAAACTCAGAGAATTAAGTAATTTGTGGAAGGACACAAGAAGCTTAGGCACAGTGTGCTAGCGTTCAAGTCTGTGTTAAAACCAAAACCCGAGTTCTTAACAATTATGTGATGTGGCTTTGGATTCTGGCTGCTTTTGTTTTTTTGGTTTTTGTTTTTCTTTATCTGATAGATAGGTTCTTTTGATGCATACATATGTTGGCTAATCTATAGCAGATATACTTTATTTTTCCTGAAAGCTTAATACTATAATCTGTTTTAGAAAAGGTGATATTGTGTAACCTAATTTATTAAGTTACAAGATTTATACTAAAGTCACTATAAACATCTACCATTCTGGAGGAATTCAATGAACTGGAACAACTTCTTATTTGGATTCAAAACTGAAATGAGGAGAAAATTTCTTTGGGGGAACATATACATTTCATTCTGAGGAGAAATAAAAAGTTCAAACATTTGCCATGGAAAATGCCTGGTAGTTTTATAAATATTGTCCCTAGAAAGATACGGTTAATTACTTAAATATGTACTGTACATACTGTATAGGGACTGGTGCCAAAATTGTCATGGAAGACAGTTTTTCCATGAACTGGGGTAAGAGTGATGGTTTTGAGATGATTTAAGCTCATTACATTTACTATGCAGTCAAATCTCTCTGCTAATGATAAGCTGTATTTGCAGCCATTCCCCAGTGCTAGCATCACTGCTTCAGCTCCACCTCAGATCATCAGGCGTTAGATTCTCATAAGGAGCACGCAACCTGGATCCTTCACATGCACAGTTTATGGTAGAGTCCACCCTCCCATGAGAATCTAATGCCGCTGCTGATCTGACAGGAGGCGGAACTTATGTGGTGATGTGAGCGACGGGGAGTGGTTGTAAATACAGATGAAGCTTTGCTGGCTCCCCAGCCACTCACCTTCTGCTGTGTAGCCTGTTTCCTAACAGGCCAGGGAGCAGTAGCGGTACTTGGTGTTGGAGTTGGAAACTATAGCTCTACAGAATATAATAAACTACCTTTGTTTGTCATAAAGTAATAAAAAGTGATTTCATACATTATTCCTTTTAATTCTAAGAGCAAACTCATGGATGACTTATCCAACTTCACATAATTAACAACTAGTAAAGGTGCTAGGCTTTGAAATTTTTTAATCTTAAAAAAAAGATTGTTCTTTGACAGCAAGCATCTGAGGCAGTAGCCACCGACTAAACACTTTGAATGTTACAATGCTAATCCTTTATACCTGTTCTAAATCCTTTATGTCTATTATTTTACAATAAACTTGCATAGTGGGTATTTTATGATTAAGGAAACCAAGGCTCAAATGAGCTAAGCAGCCAATCCTTGGGTAACCCTATATCTCTCTCACCAGAAAACTTGCATTCCAAATCATTTAGCCACACCCTCTACATGATCTACGACATGGGAATCATTTGCTTAGAACATTAAAAACAAAACAAAACAAAAAACCCAGAAGCAATCACACCCATTTTTCCTCCCAAAGAGAAAATAACCACAGGTTTCAAAAGAAATATGGGCATGGAACATATTTTCTACCCCCAATAGTTAACAGCTCTGTAAAGTTACAGAAACTATGATTAACTCAGACAGGTACTGACTATCCAACCCTTATTTTCCTACATTCCTAGGAGAATTTTTTATCTTTTCACTGAAGCACTTTATTATTGATGATTATATAATTTATGAAAATAGCAAAAAAGGATGTGTGAAAACTTTCTCTTGATGGAACACTGTAATTAATTAGGCCTCATGCATCAAGCCTTTACTTTGATGACAACAGAGTGGTTTTTATTGAGCTATATTTGCATTTCCAAATATATTGACTCTCTATTCATAATTTATGAAGCAAATTCACTTATAATTTAGCACTAACCAACTTTTTTTTTTTTGCTTTTATTTCATCATATAATGGGGGTACAAATATTGTTAGGGACTAACCAACTTTTAAATACAAAAAATAATATGTATGCACATAAAGTGACAAAGAGATCACCTGATATGTTCTTAAGATCTTAAAATAGGTGCTGAAATACTTTGAATATGATGAATATGGGTGGGGTGGAGTTGTATTTATCATTGTAAAAATCTCTATTCCAAAAACTCAAAATTGATTTTGTAAAAAAAGAAATAAAAGTGTAAAATTTCTCTGTAATATGCTTCTTTCCCTATATTATTAATGCATCAAAATGATTGCTATTTTAATAACACTGGGAGTCCAAATATAATATTAATCAGTAGGTGAAAATTGCAACCCACATTTATTTAATAGATTAAGACAGAAAGTGGAATTTGATGTTTATGTACTACCTATTTGAGATGTATAACATGCTTTAAATATTCTACATGATGTAATTTGGTGAATTGTTCTCTTTCTATATAATCTAATATTCAGTAAGCAATCCTTATATTCTAGTAAGGATGAGGCTTTTTTTTTTTTTATCATAATAGGATTTGAATTGCAAGGGATCTTGAATATCATTTTCCCTGACTCCTGCATTTTACTCCTTAGGAACATGAGACCAAGTGACCAATGACTTTGTCCAGGTGAGTACTGTGTCCAAACAAGGTATTCAAGGCCTGCCCTTAGAGAGATCAACTTAAAAAAGAACAACACACTGGCACAAACTGGGTCATATGTCAGTCACATCCACTAAAATTATTTCAAAATAATTTGGGATAAAAATGTAGAGAAATAAAAATATTATAATCAATTGATCATCAAAAACTATGCATTTAATCTTAGAGATTGATCTCATATCATGGCTCCTGTGTCAGTCAGGATTCTACCTTTTACCACAAAAACAGACTTTTTATATATAAATAATATAGGCAGACCACATATATAATTAATTAGATCTTAAGCATCAAGCTGTAAACTTTTATTACAACAGTGTCTTTTAGTGAAGCATATTTGCATTTCCAAATATACTGTCACTACTCACAATTTATGAGCCAAATCTATTTATGAATTAGCACTAAACCCATTTTAAAAACTAGGAGTATTTTATATATATTCAAAAAGTGAGAAATGATGACAAACTATATATGAAATATATGTATTTTATTGATTTTTATTATGTTCACAGATATGCACAACCATCACCACAGCTAATTTTAGAACATTTTTCTTACCTCAAATAAAAATCTCATGTCATTTTGCTATCACCCCTATATTTCCTCATCACCTCCAGACCTAAGCAACCTCTAAGCTACTTTTTCCATATATTTGCCAATATAATATTTCATATAAATGTAATCATATAATCTGTGGACTTCTGTGACTATTTTCTTTCATTTAGCATAATATTTTCAAGGTTCAATTATGTTTTAACAAGTCTCAGCACTTCATTCTTTTTCATGGCTTAATAAATGCCATTATATTGTATCAGTCAGGGTTCTACAGAGAAACAGAAATGATAAGATATATACTGTTTATATATATATATAAAATAAGTATACATAGTTTATTTATAAGAATTAGCTAATATGAATATAGGGGTTGGCAAGTCCAGTGGGTGTTTGTTTTATAGTATGTATAAAATAATAAATAATTTGGTGTTATGAAATAGAAACAACAGTGTAAATGACAGCACTATCCACGCTTACCCCATTTGGAATCATGCATGAGAATATACAGTCCAAGGCAGGGAGTCAAGCTTCATATAAAATCAATAAGAATATCATGAAATCTAACTGAACTATTGGTTTAACAACTGTGCATAGTATTAACTCAGGACATTTTTTTCCAAAAGAAAAGGAAATTAGGATTTTTGGAGACTTGAATATTGAAAATAGTCATTCAAGTTTCATGAGAAAAAATATTCTTTTATTTTTCCAGAGACTTTATAATGAGTAGCCAAAGAATAAAGGTAAATTCAGAAAATATTGGTTAGCCCATCTGAAAGATTCACACCTGTTATGATTATTGTCTGTGACAATGGTCACTAAATAAAGTTAGCTTTGCCCAGTGTTAAAACACTTTACTCAGGTCACCTCAGAGACTCACATAAGAACAGAGATGAAATAAAATTGTGTATATATATATTTGTACACATGTGTGTACATATGTGCATGTATATGTATATGTCAAATATGCCATTGTACCTCACTCTGATAAGCATTCCTATCATTCCATGCACCAGAATCCTAACACTATCTATCTTTCTCAAATTTTGGCACATGCAACACTTGAGGCTCTAAAAGTGTGGCAGATACTTAAAAAACCAAACAGTGTTGATTATTTTTATCATAATGGATAACATAATCTCAATTTTATAGGGGAGAAAACCAAGGCACAGAGGTTAAAGCAATTTTCCCAAAGTCACAGAGCTAGTACACAATGGTGATGTCATCTCAAATCAGCCATTCTAATTGCAGAATCTGTAATCATAACTGCCATACTATACTGATTCAAGACATTGTAAATCTTTTGGGAGCATCAATATTATTCGAAGAGTTGAGGGAATCACATTACTTTTATATTCAAATAAGCAAAGATACATTATGGAGCAAAATGCAAAAAGTATGTGAATTTTTAATATGAAAAGAGACTTTAAAGAATGTTTGTTCTGATATCTGGTTTGCTTTAGGGTAAGGCACTTGATCTCAGGGGGGTATACATTCACTATCCTGTGCCAATAGGAGCATTTCAGGGGAAAACATAAAAATTATTACATTACACAAAGTTTCTCTTGGCTGTGTGCTGAGCCTGTCAATATTTATAACTTTCTATCAGGGATGTGTTTGGACCAAACTCTTCGTAACATGTAAAAATAAAAATGTATTGAAGGAACATAGAAACACATGATGACAGTTGCATTGGAAGATTTTGCATTATCTAAGTTGGTAATTTCACCTTCTCTA
>VBSM01001265.1:7739053-7760596 GCA_008086735.1 Cheirogaleus medius | reverse complement strand
TTTTTTTTTATCCTGAATGTCTTTGATCATGTGTTTCTTGTTCCACCAGGAAGCCTGGTTACTTTAAGGAAATGGAGAGAAACCTGATTAGAAAGAGCTAGTTAGAACTCTCGTAGAGATCTCCAAAATATCACTGACCAATATAATGCATTAAATGAGTGTGTGTATTCTCAGATAGAAAATGAATATATTGTACACTCAGAGAGTCACTAGGCAGATGTTTTAACCTCTTTCAGTTTTCTGATTTGAAAATGGGTATATTAGTACATATATAACTTTGAGACATAAAATTTATATAGTAAAATTTAAAAGATAGTATTTGGTCATATGAATTCATTAAGTAAGTTTGAAGTATGTACATATTTATATGTAATTCAGCTCATACAAATGAAATGTTCCACATGACTATCAAGAAATTTATGAAGATATTAATCAATATGATCAAGTGGTAGCTATGGTGGTTAGCTCAATAGCTTTTTAGTTACTTTGTTACAAACACTGCTAAAAAATTAGCACATACTATCTTACACACCCCAACCACTGAATCTTGTGTTTACCATCTCACTTTTATAAAAGATAATTATCACATTTAGGGAGTTTAAAAATTACTAAAGATCATAGAGATTGTAACTCTTGGAGGATGGCTTTAAACCTGTGACAATGTGATTCCAATGTCTTTGTTTTTTCTAATTAACCTTCAATAACTTGAGGTATAGGAAGCTTTTTCCTAGTCTTCTTGAATGATTAATCTACTGTAAAATGTTCTCACTGGTCATTATATGGGTTAATACACCTATGACTAAGGCTATAGTTATATATATCCTAGAGCATAAAATTTTTTTCTGAAATTATAAATGAAACTGTCCATAAGGTTTCTTCGTATCCTAGACAATAAAGAATAAGAAAAGATCATTTATTTGACAGTTGATTATAGGCTCAGTGAATTACATATTATAGTATCATAGCTAATAAATCTACCATTTACATTTTCTAGATTTTTACATTAGAGTAGTCAAACTAACAGTTTCATAATAGTTTTTAGACATTTGTGAGTAACATTTTGGCAACTTTAGGTCTACTTCAGATAGAAAACAGTGAGTCTGAGGAGCGGCTTAAATATTTGAACTGACTTTTGGGGATGGCATCTTAATAGTAATTTTAATATTGATGATAATAAGAATGAGCTGTATAGGAAATCATTATATTCTAGAAAATATGCTCATATAAACCATCTCATTTCTTCTTTCTTCACACTCTTCTGAGGTAGGAAGAAAAAATTTACTATTCTCATTTTAAAGATGAAGAAGCTGAGGCTCATAGTGATGAGATCATGTGCTCATAATCATAGGATCTAAAATGGAAAAGCCTGTCTTCAGCTCATTGTTTTAACTTTATTCAGTATATTTAGGGACTATATTTTACCACACGAGATTTGTATTCTACTTTGAACAATAAATACACGTTCATGTGAGTTTGACATCACAGCACTGTCACCTACATCTTAGGTCATTTTAACCATTTATTGCCTGCATATTCAAGAAGAAAGAGACCATAGGGACATTTTACTATACAGAGTGGCAATCTGAGCAACTCAAATTAAATCCGGTTAGAAAGATACAGATAAATAACCTTTGTATCAAATGAATGTCATATAAGTCTTGCAACAGAAATAACTGATTATAAGAGAACATTATTCTTTAAGCCACAGATTCTCAGCTCTGGCTTTTTAGCTCCCCAGGTTTCCTTCAGATACTTCAAGGATGAATAGATGTTTCAAGAATGAAGAAATATTTCAAAGCAAATACATATTTAAATTTTAAATTTTTCATATGTGTCATCATTATTTTCTTTGTGTGGAGCAAGAGAAGAAATGGAAATTCTTGCATTTAATGTCAGTGTGAACAGTTTTGTGGGTAGAACTTTCCTGGCATCATGGAGCTATAGCATATATTAGCAAATCCTCCAAAATGCAAAATCAAGCTGAAAGCGGAAGAAGTTAATACATGAAGTTTCTAATCCAGTAGTTATTGCACAAAAACAAAACAAAAGTTTCTGTTCATTTCTACATTGTGTCTCAGATGACCTCCTGCTTTATATTTCCACAGCTACTGCCAAATTTAAGCTGTATTTTATTTTGTTTTTAATCTCTTTACTGTGCTGTTTCAAGATACCCCTGATTTTTTCTTTTCTTCCTCTCGCTCTCTCCCTCCCCCTCTCTTCCTTCTTTTCTCCTACTCTTTCTTCTCCACCTCCACCTCCTGCTCCTCCTCTTTCTTCTTCTTATTCTTCAACATCTTAAGTAAAATTCTGTGTTTTAACAGCTTCATTGAGGTATAATTGATACACAAAGAATTGTACTCACATAATGTGTACCCATGATTCCATCACCACAATTAAGGTAATGTACATATCCAACACCCCAAAGTTGCCTTGTGTCCTTGTTTTTGTTTGTTTTTTGTCTTGTGGTAAGAACACTTATACTTTGTTAAAATATCTACTCTCTTAACAAATTTTGAATGTGCCATATGATATTGTTAACTATGGGTGTGATGTTTTATAGTAGGTCTCTAGAATTTATTCACCTAGCATAACTGAAACTTTAGGCCTATTGAACAAATCCCTAATTATTCCAGTCCCCCAACCCCTAGCAACCACTATTATATTATCTGCTTCTATATTATCTGCTTATATTATCTGCTTCTACTATTATAGCTACTTCATATAAGTGGAATCACAGGCTATTGAACCTTCTATGACTGGCTTATTTCACTTACTATAATATCCTCCAGGTTCATGCATCTTGGCTCCAAATGCCAGAACATTCTTATTTTTTAAGCGAGTAATATTCCATTGTATGTATGTATATATAATAATTATTTATCCGTTTATTCACTGATGGATACTTAGGTTGATTTCACATATTGGCTATTGCGACTAATGCTGCAGAGAACTTGGGAGGGAAGATATCTTTATAAGGTGGTGATTTCAATTATTTTGGATATATACTCAGAAGTGGGATTATTGGATCATACTGTAATTCTATTTTTACCTTTTGAGGAACTCCCATACTGTTTTCCATAGCTGAAGTACCATTTTACATCTCAGCAGCAGTGTACAAGGGTTACCTTTTCTTGACATCTTTGCCAACACTGTTATCTTTTGTTTTCTTGCTAATATCCATCCTAGCAAGTGTAAAGTTATATCTCATTATAATTTTGGTTTTTATTTCCTAATAATTATAAATTTTGAGCATCTTTTTATATACCTGGCACCCATTTGTATGTCTGTTTTGGAGAAATATTTTGTCCATTTTAAATTGGATTATTATTGTTATATTATTTTTGGTGCCGAGTTGCAATAGTTCCTAATATATTTTGGATATTAACTGCTTATCAGATACATGGCTTGAAGATATTTTCTCTCCTTCCATAGGTTGCCTTTTAATTCTCTTGATTATTTCCTTTGCTGTGCAGAAGCTATTTAACTTGAAGTAGACCCACTTAATCCATTTTGCTTTTGATGTCTGTGCTTTGGCATCTTATCCAAGAAATCTTTTCCTCGAGCAATGTCAAAAATATCTCCCATATGTTTTCTTTTAAGAGCTTTAGATTTTCAGGTCTTATGTTTAAATCTTTGAACCATTTTGAGCTAATATTTGTGTCTGGTATAAGGCATTCAATTTCATTTTATTTTATGGGATGTGGATATCTTATTTTCCCACATAATTTGTTGAAGAGATTATTGTTTCTCTATTGTGTATTTTGGCATCCTTGTGAAAAATCAGTTGACCATATATGTGTGTGTCTATTTCTAGGCTCTTGATTTTGTTCTATTGGTCTATATGACTGTTTTTATGCAAGTTCCATACTGTTTTAATTTCTATAGTTTATAATATATTTTCAAATATATACTGGAAATGTGATGCTTACAGTTTTGTTCTTCTTGCTTAAGATTGCATTGACTATTTGGGGGAATTTGTGATTTCATACACATTTTAGGGTTTTTTTTTCTGTTTCTACAAAAAATGCAATGGGGATTTGATGGGAATAGAACTGAACTTGCAGATCACTTTGGGTACTATGGAAATTTTAACATATATTAAATGTTCAAATCCATAAGCACAGGATATCTTCCCATTGATTTGTATTTGTTTAATTTCTTTTATGAATGTTTTATAGTTTTCATTATACAAATTTTTCTCTTCCATAGTTAAGTTTATTCCTAAATTATTTTTTTCAATTTTTGATGCCATTATAAATGTTTGTTTTAAATTTATTTTTGATGATTTGTTATTAATGTATAAAAATATTATTTATTCTTGTATGTTGATTTTGTATATTGCAACTTTATTGAGTTCCTTTAAGTTGTTCTAATAGTGTTTTGGGGTAGTCAAGGGATTTCAACAAATAGAATCACGTGATCTCAAGATAGATAATTTTACTTCTTCCTTTTTGATTTGAATTCCTTTCATTTCCTTTGCTTGCCTAATTGTTCTGGGTTGGATCTTCAGTAACATGTGGAACTGAATTGGTAAAAGTGCACATTGTAGTCTTGTTACTGATCTACCTTTACTATGCTGAGGTGAATTCTTTCTATACCTAGATTTTTCAGTGTTTTTATTATGAAATGGAGTTGGATTTTGTCTGCATCTATTGAAGTGATCTGAAATCACATCTTTGAACATGTTCCCATGTCAAAACCATCAATTGTGTCCCATTGTAACAGAATGCAGAGGGAATCCTGCAGTCTTTTGTATAATCAGAATTTTTCCTCACAAGACCCCTTTAATTCCAGTGACTCTGGAGATTCATATTTGCTCTAATTTGGTTTCTTGCAAAAGTTGACATTGAGATAAAGAATCCAGCACAATTAAATTTGGGGAGAGTTTACATAAAATATGGGTAGGAGAGTGAGGAAATAACACATTAAAGAAAACACAGCTCGTAAATTAAGCATTTTTCAAAACAGTTATCACTGTGGGTAACAAGAACTCAGTACCTTTGGAAATCTCTCTCTGGAACCATTGGAGACAGTATAAACTTTTCATCAGAGTTACCCCATCCATGGGTGAGGAACCTGGGGCTCCCATTACATCATTAGTGGAGGGCTGCTCCCAGCATTAAATCTACAGTAGTTCCATTATTCTAGTGTCATGGTAAACAGCCCTCCATGTGTAGAAGTGAGTGAAGGGATGTGGGTGGATTCTTGGCAGGATCTACGACAGTCTTTTACAGACTATTTAGCATTCCCTGATTTTGCGCTTTTAATCCTTGCAGCTTTTGCTCATGTTTAGAATGTCTTTCCACACAAGATACTCTTAGAAAACCTACCACCACCAAAGTACAGGATCTTGTCAGAGTGTTACTCTCCCTACTCACCCTCACCACATGCTCTTTTTCACCAACAAAAAAGTAATCCCCAACTGCCTGTTCCACCATAACACAATAATCTCTTTTCTCTCAGTGACTTTCACTTACAAATAAATAACTTGGACGTAATAAAGCAAACAAGCATAGGAAGACTCTGAAAGATGGTTAAAAAAAAAAAAAAGGTAGCCTGTCTAGGGATTTCATTAATTGCTGAACAAAACAGCAATGAGTTCTCTGGGTTTCCTCACAGCCTTCCATATATTCCAGGCACTGTAGGTGTTTACAACCTGAAACTGCTAAGAAACATGCACAAAAAATAGCTACAAGAAAAGCCAGATTCCCCTAGCTAAAATTATCAGGAAAAGAGTAGTTTGAAAACAAAACAACAAAAAATGTCTTTTGGCAATATCTGCTCTACTCCAACCACCCCAAAGGGCAAACTGTCTTTACCTATGCAATTTTATTAGGCTATGAGAGAAGTAAATCTTCCACCCATTCCCCTCCTCATTTTATGAATACAGGCATTGTGATCCAATTATTCTGCCAATTTGTATCAACAGGTGAAGTGAGGACCTTACCTTCTATCTCCTTCTTGGTATAATCAGATGGCAGTCTCATTCTGCTTCCTGAATAGTGCATGTGAGAGGGGTAATGGGAATACTGAGCAGGAAGCTAATCTTCCATTTCATACATAATGGAAGCCACAGTGCTTTGATTCTCTCACAAAGGTAGTGTCTTCTGGGTCCCAGGGTGAGCTAAACCTCCACCTGCTCCATCTAGCAGCATCAAGACTGAAGAAGGCAGTACAAGTTGGGTTTAATAAGCTCTCTGCTTTTCTCTACTTTCGGTATCATCAAGGTTGAGTGAGCAGTTGAGCTTCGATAGGATTACAAACCTATGCAAACCACAAATGGGAAAAATCCAGAAAAATTAATTCTGAAAAATCTTTTAAGCAAACTTCTGAAAACTAAAGACCAAGAAAAAAAACCTAGAAATCAGCTATAGAAAAATAAATCTTACCTATACAAACATAAAATTAAAATGACAGCAAACTTCTCATTTGAAACCATGGCGTACAGAAGAAAGTAGCACAATATTTTTCAAGAGCTGAAAGAAAAATACTGTCAACCACATATTCTATATCTAGAAAAAATATCCTTCAGAAATGCAGGGGAAGTCAAGACATTCTCAGATGAAAGAAAACTAAGAGAATTTGTTACTAGCAATCTTAAGGAATGGCTAAAGTAGGTTTTTAAAAAAGTGAATCCACATTCTTGTTCAATTGGATAATTCTATGTATTATTAATATATTCTGTCAAGTATTATATTTCATTATTTATTATTGTGTCTCTCCCAATAGTACATAGCATCTTAAATTTTGTTATGTCCCAAAAGTGCTAAGTACTACCTTTGTATGGTAGTCATTAAAACTATTTGCCAAAGCTCTCTTGTTCCCCGTCTTTTGGGCACAATGTATTATTATTGTGGCTCATTTCAACCTGGGTGTGACCATGTATCATTTAGCTATTGCTATGAAACCCAGAATTAATGACTTAAAACAACTTGTTTATTTCATGATTACATGAAATAGCATTTTAGGCAGGACTCAGCTGGCTGGTCTTTTTGTCCCTGATTCATATCTCCGTGCTCAGCTCCATGTTGGCTTTGTTGTTCTTTGCTTGGTTCCTTCACATTGCTGGAATTTTGGCTGGGAAAATTTGGCTTAATTATCTATGGTACATATGATCTCTTATCTTCCATTGGACTGCCTTGAGCTTGTTCATGAAATTATTTCAGGGTGAAATATTTAATGACTAAAGACAAGCCCTCTTCCTCTCTTTTTCCTTCTACCATGATGACTTACAATGTTTGCGATGGTAGATATTCTATCAGCCTTATTCCAGAGGAATAGCACTATAGAGAAATCTTCTAGTATAATTGAGAAACATACTTCTGTTCTTTAAGCAACTATTTTGTATTATTTTGTTATTGAGATGCCATATCTGAGCCTAGCCTGATCCATATTTTCATATAATAGGTCCAAGATAAATGTTTATTGAATTAGTGAAAATTTATTTTTTGTATTAACTATTTCAGAAGAGCAGTCAAAGAAATCTGATTTACAGATAATACACACATGCTTAATAGAACACAACATTGCTAGGACTAAAAAAAAGACATGATCAAAAAAAGGATACTACTTAATTTATATTTTCAGAAGAAATCAAGGATGGACAATCACGAGTTTGATGGCAGTCACCTTAAGAGAAAAAGGTCATATTCCCATTCCCAATGTTTGAAAAAGGGACAATATTTAGACCCAGAAATCTATGAATAAAGAACATGTGGGTACACTGGAGGGAAAATACTATAATACCTCAGTGAGTATTCAAAATCATAATCTCTGCAGTTTTATATCAAAGAGACATACTTATTTTGGTAACTGTGTACTTACAAAAAGAATTATTTCAAAGACTGCTGGATTCAGGGTTCAAGTTGATACTGACATCAAGACCAGCATTAATTATGGTATTATGATTACTCTGGGATTTCTAAATTAATTCCTAACTAATGCTCCCACTACTGTACTTATCCCCATTAATTCTTCATTTGACATCAGAGTTTTTTTATATGTTAATCATATTGTATCATTATTCTGCTTAAAATCCTTCAATACCTTTATCTTTCCTAACAGCCCATTCTCAATGCTATTAATTGTTTACTAAAGATCTGAATTTCTAATTGCTATAATTTTTCTTAAAGCTAAGAATTCTTTTTTTTTTTAGCATTTCTTTTAATGCAGAATTGCTGTGACAAATTCTTTTAGTTACATTTTTATCTAAAAAATATATTTGTTTCACATTCATTCTTAAAAGATATCTTGCTATAGAATTTTATATCAATTATTTTTCTTTTAATACTTTAAAGATACCAGTCCACTGTCTTCTGGATCCCATACTTTGTATTGAGAAGTCAGCGATCATTTGTATTATTGCCACATATACCCACTATATAATTTCTGATTTCACTCTCACTATTTTCAGGATTTTCCATTTGTCTTGAGTTTTCAGCTGTTTCACTATGATGTTCCTAGATGTTTTTCTCTTCTTATTTATTATACTTGAAGTTAACTAATTGTTTTGAATCTGTAAGTTTATATCTTTAAAAAAATGGGGACATTTTTGATTATTTTTATTTATATATGTTTTAAGCTCAATATCCTTCTCTCTTCTTTTTAAGAGATGTTGGACCTCTTGATAGTGTCTGAAATTTTCTTAAGTTTCTGTCTGTTCACTTTATTATTTTTTCTTCTCTCTCTCTTTTGGAATAAATAGTTTATCTTTATTTTCAAGCTCACTGAAACTTTCTTTGCTGTCGTTATTCTGTGGTTAAATTTAGCAAATTTTAACTTTCAAATATTGCAGTTTTTAGTTCTAAAATTTCTATTTGCTTTTTTCTTTATAGATCTTATTTCTCTGCTGAGATTTCATATATAATCATTCATTACTAGCATATTTTTCTTTTTAATCATTAACTATAATTATAATAGATATTTAATATTCTTTTCTGCTCAACTCAACATTTGGATGAAATTACAGTACTTCAAATTTATTTTCTTTTCTCTTGAGAATGAATCATGTTTCCTGGTTCTTCATTTGTAAGTTATTTTGAATTGGACCCCAAGCACTTTATATAGGCATTTTATATATTTTATCCCAAGTATCTGGATTGTGTTTTATTCCTCTGAAGAGTATTCTTATTTGCTCATATTCAAGCTTTAAGTGATTGAAATTAAACTACAGTTTGTCTCTTGTTTATCACTTGATAAACATCTTGCCCTTATGGGTACTGTCTGAGATCATGGGATGGCTGGTAGTCAATGACGGGTAAGATTCCTCGAGGAGGAACAACCTAAGACAGGCACAGCCGCAGGGGGCCAGGCCGAAAGGGATGGGAACGGAAAGTCTCCCTTTGTGGCTGCATTGCTTATCTGTGTTTACCTCAAACTGTGGCTTATGGCCGTTGCCTTAAGCAACCGCATTAAGACCCTGAGTCATGGGACATCCGTGTCCTTAGGCTATGTGTTCCGGAATTTATGGCCATTGCTGCAATGCCTGGGTGATCACATATAAGGAAGTAATTTTGATTTTTACGGTATAAAAATAAAACGGCTGGTGCATTCATCACTGCAGTCTTGTACCATCTTTGTGTGTGTCCATGTCTTTCTTTGTGTGTTTCTTTGTGTTTTGTGTTCATCCCCCATCCTGCAAACGGGCCACGACATATATCACTCTTCTAAGAAATCTTATATGATTATCCAATCTCTAGAAGTGCTTTTTCACAGTCACTTTGTTTCCTATCACAGTTTATTTATTTTTTATTTCAATATTTTATGGGGGTATAAACATTTAGCTTACATTTATTACATTTGCACCACCTAAGTAAGTGCTACAAGCGTGCCCATCCTAGACTGTCTGAACCACACACATTAGGTGTGCATTTAACCATCTCCTCCTTCCCCCCACCTGCCTGACACCCAGTGAATGTTACTTCCATATGTGCACTTAAGTGTTGATCAATTAGTACAAATTTGATGGTGAGTACATGTGGTGCTTGTTTTTCCATTCTTGCAATACTTCACTTAGTAGAATAGGCTTGAGCTCCACCCAGGATAATATAAGAGGTGCTATATCACCATTGTTTTTTTGTGGCTGAGTAGAACTCCATGGTATACATATACCACATTTTATTAATCCACTCATGTATCGATGGACAGTTGGGTTGTTTCCACATCTTTGCAATTGTACTATCACACAGTTTAATTTCTATCATATCATATCATATCATGATCTGAAATCATTAATAAATTTGTTTATATTTTAAAAAATTTCCTTCTCCTTCTACAATTTGAGATCATGGATCAACATTCCAACTATGTTGTTCACTATATCCCCACAGCAGAGAATAGTGCTTTGTCACATAGAAGGTATTTTAATAAATAATTTATAAATTAATTTTGGGAGAAATTTGGTAAATTAAAACATTTTAAGATGGACAATATAAAGGTAATTTTCTCTACTAAAGGTAACATGTGTAAATGTACATTAATTATTTCTCTGGAATTTTACTTATATATTCCTGAGTGGAGGTAGTCAATGTCATCCATCATAAGAAAATATGTATCTTTGTCTTTCCTCAAGATATCTATTGTTACATGTCAACTTCCAGTGCAATTAATTGAATTAAGATATGAAGGAGAAAAGTCAGAGAAGTTCTATTAGTGTCAAGGACTAGTTGGAGTAAATTTAATCAAATTGAAGCAAATGATAGTCTTACACCCAAAATGGGTACTGGGATCACACATAATGAACTCACTAGAACAAATCTCATTAGAAAGAACATCTTGGATAATACATTCTGGATGATGTTTTTAATTGCATAATCATTGTTTCTTTTTTAGCTTGGACAGATAGCCAAATATTCCATATCTGTTTATTTTGTGACACATGATTATTTTTTATAGGGCATTTACTGATATAGCACTCTGAAATCCAGCAGTGGGTGACAAAGTTCATCTCATTTCTTTCCTTTCCTTCCATCCTATTTACTAGTTTACATATAAATGGTCTTGTGTCAGACAAGTTCTTATTTGAATCTGGATTGTGCTGATACCAGAAATATTTGCAAATATTTCTTGACATGTCATCAAGCATCTTGTCAATTTGTAACTTCCAAATTTATAGATATACAGACATTCCAAATGCTCTCCTCGGCTCAAGAAAAACACCAAATTTACTCTCTAAAAGGGATTTGTCAACAAGATCTATGTGAGGGCCTAATGCTATTTAAAAACTAGCAAGGTTTTCCTCCATTTAAAAAATTCCATTGCATTATACTCCAATTTTATGTAAACATTGCTTTTAAAGAAATTATAATTACATAAAAAAATAAATTATTGAACTTTTATGAAGATAAGAAGAAATCTTCCTTGTTTAGAAATGAATGATATTTCTCTTTGAAATTTTAAATAGAGAAAACATCAAACCGGATACCAAAAATGCAGGTAAATAATTTCTTACCCATTTTCTTAACTGACATTTCACATAATTAAAGCTTTCTGATAGCTTGGTATAATATTCAGAAAAAATATTTTCTTTCTATCTCTCAAAAGAGATGTTATATGAATGTTTAATTACTTATTTCTGTCTTTACCTATTCAATGATATAGCTGCAGTATACATGCAAATCCTGATTTTACAGTTGCTGAAAATAATTAAATGTACTTTTTCTTTTCTTAGGGGGTCTCTTGAAGAGAAGAAATGTACTTTTATAGTTGGTTATAAGTAGTGATTCTCCTTGAAGCAAATCAAATAACTAAAATTCCAGTTTTATAAAAGAGATGTCTTGGGGCATAGGGAGAGAAGAAACTATTTTAAATAAACACACTTAACACTGGATTCTTTAAAATACTAAATTTGATTTATGATTTATTACTGAAATTGATTTGTATACATTTTGGGGAACATAATGCACTTATCTCTGAGCACATGATTAAAGTTGTTATATTAGCTATGGTTTTGATATTAACTACAGGTGCAGAAGTAGCAATTAATAAGTTCAAATCAGCTAAAATACTGTATGTTTTACTAAACCATTAATTCTTGAGGAAACTTTAAAAACTATCAAATTATTTCATAACACATTTTGTAATCTTACCTATGCTTTAATTAAGTAAATTCTAAACCTCAGACTGAAAATGAGACAAAGTAGTCTAATCTTATAAATAACTTTCCTTCAGTACACTGTTAAATTCCTAATGACATTATTAAACAATATTTAATTAAGAAGATGCTGTTTGTTGCATGCATCTGAAAAAGGATGGCAACAAGTACACTATAATTTTGGATAATCAATTAAGCACATGTAAAAGGCTGATTTTATTTTATTTTCCAAGAAATAACATAATGTAAAGCAGGCATCCTCACACTACGGCCCGCGGGCCACATGCGGCCCGCTGAGGACATTTATCCAGCCCGCTGGGTGTTTTTGCCCGTTTTGTTTTTTTATTTCAAAATAAGATATGTGCAGTGTGCATAGGAATTTGTTCATAGTTTTTTTTTTTAAACTATAGTCCGGCCCTCCAATGGTTGAGGGACAGTGAACTAGCCCCCTGTTTAAAAAGTTTGAGGACCCCTGATGTAAAGCATAACGTTTATTAGGGCTGCCTTCGAGGTTGGTGGGTTAGCAGGCCAGTATTTTTGAGTAAGGTCTCTGGCTATATAACCAATTTGATTAAATAACATATTATAAAATTTATTGACCTACATGAGGTATATTGATTTTTCAATAAACATTGTAATAATTGATAGAAAAGAAGTACTGGCATGTGTTTATTTTCTAATCACATAAAAATCCCTCATCGTGTTCAAGTACCATTTCTTACTGTTCGTGTCCAGGAACCATTTCTTGATGTCCTTTATTTTTAAGTGAACTGTTGCCGCATAATTTCATATCTCTCAACACTTGATATTATGGGTTGAATTGTACTCCCTCCCAATTCATATGTGGAAGTCTTAATTCTCACTACATCAAGATGTGACCAAATTGGAAATAGGTTTATTGTAGATGTAACTTGTTAAGATAGTGGGCTCCCAGTGCAATATAACTTGTGTTTTATATAAAAGGGAAATTTGGACACACACACACACACACACACACACAAATCACTATGTAAAAGGTAAAGTTACGCTGCCACAAGCCAAAGAACTATCAGAAAGTAGGAAAGAGAACTGGAATAGAACCTTCCCTAACATTTTTAAAGGGAGATTATCCCTACTAACACCTTAATCTCAGACTTCTGGCTTCCAGAACTGTGAGACAACACATTTCCCTTATTTAAGCCACTCAGTTTGTAGAACTTTGTTATGGCAACCCTAGCAAACTAACATATGTGGGAAGAAGGTAGCCAACTGTTGTTACCTCAAATACTGTGGCTCTTTATAAATGATGTTTATTCAAATGATAAAAGTCTTCAGATTTCGCAGTCCCACAATATCATTTATTTAATGCTTTAATACTTTTTACATCATTCCTCATGACACTGCATCATCCCTCATGCTGTTGGCAAATATTGGCTTGCAGTGACCCTCATAAAGGTTATTACTATGCTTCATTTAGAATGACCATGGATGAAAGTTTTGGCCTGAGTATGCAAAAAATGTAAGCAATAATAATTCATTATTTAGTCAGATTAAATTGCTATTTAGAATTTTATAGTATCTTCTTGAAGTCTTTAGGCCATTATAAAGGCATTACTAGATCTCTTTCCTTGGCAACTACACCCTTGCCATCCAAACATCACTTGCCATGGGGAGGACAGTCACCAAGTCTATGAATGGAATGATAAAAGTGATTCTGTTTGCCAAATAATATTCATTCCTCCTTGCATGGCTTAAGATTCACCCACAAGAGCAAAATGTCACCATATGTATCAGAGGCAAGAGAGGACATTAATTGGCATGGCCCATTGCACTACAGAGTAAAAGCCTTCATACTCTTTGAGGGTAAAAGAGAGGCAGTACCTCTACGACCATCTGAAATGAAGTGGATCTTGAGGGGGAAAAAGATGCCTGTTGTCACCTCCTGGGTAGATGGCTGAAAACTTAGGTATAATCCCATAGATGAGGAGATCAGTGATGTACCACTGACATCTCAGAATCTTGAACTTGTCTTGTGTGCAGTGTGCATAAGAATTACCTTAAAATCAGCATGATGGAATCATTCTGGTTTCTGAGTGGCCTTACAAAAGAAACAGGCAACACAATGGAAATTGTTTGCTCAGCAGAATGCCTTCCTAGAATGTGGCATACTACAAATCCAACGGTGGTCTTCAGTTTAAATTATGGCAGCACATACCTCGACATCAACTAACTTCAGGTGCTTGACAATAAGTATTTTAAAAATAAATAAATTATATATTTAAAGAAACGTTAAACTCTAAAAGTGTTGGAAAAATGTAATCATTGCCATCAATGGTCTAGAAATCTTGAAAATATGTGGGAGGAAGCAAACATGTGAAATCCAATAGAGAACATGGATATTACAGGCATAAACTTTCCTAGGGAAACGCTAGGTCAACTGTGACCTACAAAGGACTTGGCAAAATCAAGGAACAATTACCAAAATACTTTATTTTGTAACTGGTGATTATAAAAGTAGATGAACAATATTGTTTCTTTCATAGGGAAAATAAAATATGTGACAGGAAAGGATTTTACTTTTAAGCTAACGGCTAAGGACTGGTTTCTATAAAATCGGAGAGATATGTTAAGCTATGGATCCTAGAGAGGGTGCTAAGACAGGAAAGAAAATCAGAATAAAATAATAAAGGCTGAAGTGCTATTATGTCCCATTTCTAAGTTAAAGACACTTCTTATTTTGCCTATTGTGGAGATTTCCTTAGAAACTCCCATAGGAACTCTTCCCACTTACTGGAAGTAATAACTAGTGTATTCATTCAACGATAGCATTTGTTGGAGAATAGTCTCATACATTGCAAGAGAAAGCCATCTCAACTCCTTATTCTTACAATAGAGCTCATGTATTATATAAGTAAAAACATCCAATAAAAGATCATATTAAATTTGAAGGAAGATAAAAGCCTAAACAAAATGAGTTAATATAGAATGGAAAACAAAATATAAAAAAGTAAATAAAACAAAACCAGGACAATGGACAAAGAATTAACTCAGGTAAACAAAGATATTATTTAATAAAATCCTAATTACTATCCTTAGATCCAAGGATAGTATTTCTGCTTTAAGAAAAAGTGACAAGGGGACGGGCACGGTGGCTCATACCTGTAATCCTTTGGGAAGGTGAGGTGGGAGGATCACTTGAGGTCAGGAGTTCAACACCAGCCTGAGCAAGAGCAAAACCTCATCTGTATAAAAAATTAGAAAAATTAGCCCAGCATGATGGCATGTGCCTGTAGTCCCAGCTACTCTAGAAGCTGAGGCAGAAGATCACTTGAGCCCAGGAGTTTGAGGTTGCACTGAGCTCTGGTGATGCCACTGCACTCTACCCTGGGCAACAGAGTGAGATCTTGTCTCAAATAAAAAATGCAACAAACAAAAGTTATGAATTTTTTAGAAAAATAAATTCTGTTTGAAATAACCAGTATTTGGGCTAATCAGTTATTCAAGGACAGACTCTCTTCAAGTTTTGTCTGTGTCACTGCGGTGTTTTTGTCTTGTGTCAACTTACCAAAACTTGAGCTATATTTTCCTAGAAAACGCTTTCCTGAATGGAAGTTGTTCAAAAGAAAAATCCACAAGGCTTTAGAAAGTGGAAGTGAAATAACAGCTTACTCTCTAAAACTTGTCCTGATTACACATCATGAAAGACAAACAGACATGCCCGGGAATTCCGACATATCCTCTTTGTCCCTCACTCTGTGTTCAGCTCTTTTCATGACTGCCAGGTCCATCCTCAGATGCAGGTAGCAGCTTCTACAGACTTCACCAATTCTCCTTCCTTGTCTCATTCTGGACGCTAGATACATTCGGTTTTCCACATTTCCTTGTAAACTCTGATTTTTTCATCTACATCATTGCTTTAAGAGAGCTGGCTATTTGTTGACTTTCTCTGATTTTCCATCTTTCCCTTTGGAACCCTTCCTGCCCCACCTTTTACCACAATTGGGTAGGTCTAATTCCTATAATAACTCCCTCATTGTATAATACTAATTGTGGTTCTGTTCTGTTTCTCTGATTTACCTCTATGTGTGGGATAATTTCTGTCCTAAGTAAAGTAAAGGTGTCAATTAAAGCAGGTATTTTCACACTATGATCTCTGAGATCCAAGAAGATTCCAATGAGCAACTCAGTGACTCGTATAATATGAGGCAGGTAAACATAGCCAAAAGGGCATACATACATGCTCTGCCTTCAACAGAGTAGCTATTATTTTACCTGTTTTATATGCTTGGCTTCTGTTATGATTTCAAGAGAATCAAGTGATTGGTGTCACCTATATCCATATTTGAAACTACTGTAATAGACAATCTGTAATATGCCATTTAACACTAAATCCTATTCAGTATAGGTGCATTAACTCCAAAATAATGTTTTCAAAGCTCCTCTGCCTGCCATGGTAGTTTACAGAGTTTCATTCTCTTTATATGTCTCTATAAAAATATTCTTTCTAGGGAAGCATACTTACTTACCGTATGGTTTTATTGCCTATGATGACCGTCAAATCTACATATATAGCCAAAATGGCTCTCCTAAGGTATATATCTATGTTATAAAGCCTACTGGTGGTCCTCATACATATCATATAAACAGCTTAAACTTGACATGTAAATCACAGAACTAATTATAAGTTATCATATTACCTTCAAACATGAACAGTACTCTAGTAGGTCCTTTTTTAATAATTGAAATCGCCATCACTAAGCTACTTCTAAAACAATAAAACAGGATGCCTTCCTAGTCTTTTCTATCTTCCTTACCACTACCTTCACACACCCAAGTAATCCACTTGGCCATGAAGCCCTTTATATTTCATCTGTCAACTTTCTCAGCCCTCTTGTCTTCATTCTTAATGCTTTTGCATTTATTAAGAATCTTATAACTTCTTTTTCTTTGTTTTTAAACGGCTTTTCTGAGACATAATTCATATACCATACAATCCTCCCACTTAATGTATATAATTCAATGTTTTTTAATATATTCATAGATGTGTGCAACCATCACCATAGTAAAATATAGAACATTTTTACCCCCTCAAAAAGAAACACTTTGTCTTTCATCTATCACCACACTGTTACTTCATCTCCCCCAGCCCTAAAAAACCAATAGTCTACTTATTGTTTCCATAGATTTTTCTATTCTAGATTTTCATGAATGGAATCATCTAATATGTAAACTTTTGTGACAAGCTCCTTTCACTTAGCACAGTTTTGTAAGCTTCATCCAAGTTCTAGCACATATCAGTACTTTAATCCTCTTTAATGGCCAGATAATATTTAATTGTATGGATGCTCCATATTTTATATGTCCATTCATCGTTTGATTGGCATTTGGGTTTTTGTCATCATGTGGCTATCATAAGTAATGCTGATATAAAGATTTTAATTAAAGTTTTTGTGTGGACATGTGTTTTCATTTCTCTTGGGTATATAAGTAGGAGTAGAATTGTTAGGTCATATAACTTCATATTTAATCATTCAAAGAACTGCTACTGTTTTCCAAAATGAATACACCATTTTACATTCTCCGTCATCATTTGTAATTTGGATTATGCCAATAAGCCTTCAGCCTTCAATCTCCCACTATTTCTTCACCCCAGCCTTCCAATCCATCCTCAAAGTTTTTCAGTCTAAGCTAAGTATTATAATGTTACTCTTTGCATAACATCCTCCAGAGTTCCTATTATTGTCAAGTTAAAGGCAAACTAAACCACAAACTCCTGGTCAAGTCTCTTTCTGTAGACTCTATCTTTTTTTCTTTCAATGTACCTTACTTTCCAGTAAAAGCAAACAATTTGAATTTATGTAAAGTTGCCATGTTTACTGTATACCTACATGCTTTTACACTTGATGTTTGCTCAATGAGGCTTTCCATCTCTCCACATTATTTGTGTATCTAATTACTATTATCCAAAATATGTCATATCAGTAATAATATCTACCAGAATGATGACCTAGGTCAGCCTCCCCAACCTCCCTTAGCATTTTATGTTTACTTCCAACAAAGGACTCATTGTGTTTAATTTTAATTTCTAGTTTCTGTAATATGTCTTTAAAATAAACTGAAAATTCATTGAAGTCAGTGACTGTGTATTTTATTTCCTCTTATTTAATGCCTGAGAGATAGTAAGAAAACAATAACTATGTGTTGAGTGAATGAATAAATAAAAACAATATTATTGGATCACCTCAACATAACAATATGTGAATCATTCTAATAAATAAAACTAATTTTTTCTGCAAGTCTACACTCAAATTAAAATAGTGTCTAAGAAAATAAGAACACATAAATATTTGAATTAACATTTGAATAAAATAATTTAATTAAATCTGCATGACCTTCTATCAATCCTATCTCTAGGGTTATCTACCAAATGCATGGGAATTGGGGATCATATTGAATTCAGCTCAGCTTAAGTAATGCCACAAACATTTGATGATACCAAAGTTTGGATAAGAGTTTGGAAGTTTAAAATTTTGCATGCAGCTATTTTCAGGCAGAGCTACAAACATTATTTTGAGTGCTGAATGAATTCCCAGAAGGCAAGAAAGAAGTTCCACTAATGGAAAATAAATAAATAAGCACCCAACACCTGTGTATTCAGAAATAGCAAGCACCGAGAAGCTCCTAAATTGGTTATAGCTAAAGCTTGACAATTGTCTTTTATCAAGACAAAAATAACTAGGTGCCGTGGTACCACAGCTGTGAAGGCTTGTTAAAACAGGTGAGATTGACACATAAAATTATCAACTTCAACAGAGATTACACTGGAAATCCATCAAAATGAGGCCAACACTTTCTGCTGGGGGTTGAGGAAAGGGGAAGGGAGGTGAAATGGGGAGAGGCAGAAATGATAAAGTAATTTTATATATTTTTGTTTCTAACTCTGCTATCAACTTAAAAGATAAACATCCACAGAGCTACTCTAGTTACAGATGGTCAATCTTGAAGTGCAGATCATGTGACTGTGGTCTTTTCCTCTTTTAGCTTCCACTTTTAAAATCTCCCATTTGAAGTGATTTCTCCTAGCACCTACATGAATGTTTCTGTGGACAAAATCACACAGTCATGATACTCATTTTCTGGTCCTGAATCTCACACTGCCTCTAATAAACCATGTTTCTTGAGTCTTATATGAAAATATAGATTTATATATTTATTTCTCACATGATTTACACTCTCTAAATTCTAAATATAAAAAATACATAATATTTTGTACTATATATTACTTTGTTGACATTCTGTCTTGTTCATAATTTTCTGGAATAGGCTCTGTCATATAGTATGAATAAAGATTTGTTGTAATGAATAAAAAAATGATTGAATCTTATTATTGGTGTTTTATTTTAACTCAACAGAGATGAATGCTCAATTGCATATAGCCTACCAATCTTTTTATTTAATAGTTCATTAAGGGTAATAGAGATCGTTGTGAAAATATTAACTAAGAATCCCAATTTTAAGTCTAATTCATTGCTACTTTGTCCATCTATTAAAGACTAAAAGAAATAAAAGGCCACAAGGCCAATATTTAGCTTTTTATTCAGAAATTTATGATGGTAACAAACCATTTGGAGGGAAATTGGAAAAAATAAGATTAATCAAAAAAGAAAAAATAAATTAATTTTTCTCTTTATTTTGACCAGATTAGTTCTGATGATTAATGCAACATATTAACAAATTCAGAAAACTATTTAATTTTTAAGATAATTTTTAATTATCTTATTCTCTATATAGAAGAATTCACCAATTTGACAAATAATTTATGTTGTTAAAGGACTGGTAAGCTTAGAAGCCATTCTAAATCTTGTCCTAGTTAAAATTACTGCCAATAGATACCCTCTAGAAAACTCAATACTATGGACTTGTGTGTATTCAAACCTTGCCAACGAGTCATACTTCTAACAATTCAACAAGCGCATGAATAACACCTAGCACCTTCAAAAGCCTTTGCATGCAATTCTTTTTTTAATGTATGCTTTCACTACAATGTATTAAATGCCAAAAAATATGTATTAAGTACATCACAGTTCACAGACCTTACCATATTTTGGTAATATTTTAACATGTCAAAAGCATATTAAAGTATATTCATGATTTGTCTTAAAAATAATTTAAGCTGTTCTCTAATTTTCCAACAACTACCTAGTAAATGGTATCTTCATACTTACTCCTAAAAAGTAAGATATTTGTCCATCTGAGATTAGCAGTGAAATTCTGAATTCAAAATGTTTGCCAGCCTAGGCTTCATTTTGTTTTTTCCAAGATGGTTGTGGTGATGGCATCTAACCCAAATTCCTGAGCTAGTATTTACTGAATCAAAGGCAATTCCAATACTTCAGGCTCTCTCTAATTTCAATTGGTTGTAGTTTAAAATGAAATCAATTATTTTCCAAGACCTAGAACTGGATGGACCATTGAGAACACTGAGCACTCATGTAATTATCCAGTGACAACTACTAAATTGCCCATATTCTTAGCCTCTGCCCTGATACATACTTTTAACAATAATCATTAATTCACTGAGCTCAAAATCTATACTAAGTGCTTCATAAAACTTCCAGTTCTAACTACCACCCTGAAAGGTGAATGTTATTAAACTCATTTAATAAATTAGCAAAGTGAGGTTCAAAAAGCAATGTTCTAAGTAGTTATCAAATAGAACAGAATATAATACCAATAAGTTATAATGAATTATTAATAATTATGTAATTTGTATAATTAATGATAACCTTACTACTATAGTGAACACAAATAGAGCTTATAATGGTCTGGCATTCTTTCACATATTAATTTCCTCAAATCCATTCTGTCTGTCTCAAAAGATGTCCATTTTACATGAGGAACTTGAAGAACAGAAAGTACAAGGAACTGGACAGTTATTTTTTGACAGGTAGGACTAACACCTACACATTCTGGATGCCAAATCTGTGTTCTTCCTATACTACCAGGCCTACTCCGTTGAGCTCTTGTGACTAGAATTCTATTAATAGTTCCACCACAGGACCAAAGCCTTACTTAAAACCCTGGCCTCACGTGGCTAAAAAACAAAAGACTGGCTAACATCCAAGTGTTTGGATTCTCTGATTCCATCACTAGATTTTGCTTGTCCAGGTAGCAACCAGTAAATAACTATTGCCTGAAATGCAATTACACTTGCCATACCGTTTAGATACAGCAATCCAGAGAATTCAGGAGATAATCTTTCAAACAGATTGATTGTTTCCAGCACCTCTATCCTTTCCTCTTGAATATCTATGGTCATAGTGTATACTGCAACTATGGAGAGAATCAAGACCAATTCTCTCGCTCCTCTGGAGGAGTGCAGAAGTACAGACAGCTGAATATCTTTCCTCTATTTATGAGGAAATGAGAAAAAAGAAACTCTGGATCTGCTTTTAGAAATATGATCTTGCCCA
>VBSM01001265.1:7712319-7729315 GCA_008086735.1 Cheirogaleus medius | reverse complement strand
CAGTAGAGGCCCAATAATATTAGCAAGTAGATGTAGACACTCATTCATTCCTATGCAAAGAAATGTTTTGTACAACAACAAATCCTAAGACCATACATACCTCAATCTTTTGATGTTTCCTTTATTGATAAAATAAATGAATGAAGAAACTATGGTTTGATATTATGTTATTAACTATGGTCAATGAACAACAACAACAAAAACCATACTGTTAAAGTATGATGTTAGATGTTAAAGTCCTGGTCATCAACACATGGATTTCAACTCCATCAGGTTTTATCCAACAAATTCTGACATTGCTGTCATAATGTATTATACAAATTGAGCATCTCATTAAACCCACATCAGAAGATTCCTTAATATATTTCTAACATCAACCTGTAATTTCGTAAATGTGTAACTAGAATTCAGCATCACCAAAGAGGACTCAAATTGCTAAAATTTTTGGATAAGACTTTCAAGTCTCCAAGAGTTCTAAAAAGACTTGCTGCAAATACAATTTTTTTTTAACTTTCAGAAGTTAACTGAAAAGGGAACTGCCCAAATATATGTACTTTAAGGTGCTTGGCT
Source organism: Cheirogaleus medius (assembly GCA_008086735.1). Classification (NCBI taxonomy): domain Eukaryota; kingdom Metazoa; phylum Chordata; class Mammalia; order Primates; family Cheirogaleidae; genus Cheirogaleus; species Cheirogaleus medius. Next base: position 7,728,745 of record VBSM01001265.1, on the reverse strand, counting down.
CAGGCTTAGACCCCCAAATCCTAAAACCTAAGCCTTTTCCTGGAAAAATAAGTATAATATCTGATATCATCAGAGTCCTTAGATATAACAGGATCCTTCTCTCCTCAACTTGATGTTTTTACTCTTAGAGTATAGCCCAAAATATTATGGCAAGCAGCGAAACAGTATGATCTTTCAAGTAGAGAAACAGTTCAGAAACAAAAACTCAGAAACAGCAACTGAGAGTTTTAGAGTTGATCCTCCAATCCCTGGGGAAGCTACCCTCTAATATTCCTGAAACAGCCTGCTGATATAAGACAGGTGAAGCAGGTACCAAGTAACAACAACAAAAAAATAATTTGTTCTAAAATGTAAAGTTATTTGCATTTTGAGGATGAACAGTGTTTCAGTAGAAAAGTTCTAGAGTTTAGAGACCTGGATTGGGATTTGAGAGTGTCACAAACACAAATCACATATATATGTAAGTTAAATTACTGCTCATCAGGGGGAAAATGCTTGTTTATGTACTGTCGTTCTGAAGAGTTACTGAAATTAGTTTCTAAGGTAGTAGTGGTTCAAGAAATGGTTTTAGAGATTACCTTCAACAGCTAGGGACAAGGGCTACTAAGTGAGACACATTGAGTGATATCCCAAGTGTCGGTCAATGGAAATTTGCTTTTTATTTCCAAAGAAAATACACTCTGAATCAATGAGAAGCAGAAACCTCATTACTAAAGTGGCAGGGGATGGGGAGTGGCTTATCATATCATTTGGAAATTATTAAGAATGGGGAATAGCCTAATAATGAAGAAAACTATAATTTTAGTGGGGAAAGGTTACAGGCAGGGTGGACACGGATGGTTCATTAACAAGGCCCAAGATGGACAAGAAGTAGAAAACAGGATAATCAAGTAGCCCGAATTATAAGTCTTCCTAAACTACTGCAGATACTAGAAGTGTGAATGCATGCAAAATAAACATTTTGAAGATGACCTGAGGCACATGTAATGTCAAAATTTCATGGATATTTTATAAAATGGTAAAGAAGTTTGATTCTAAAATTTACTAGCTCTCAAAGATAACAGAATTAGGGTAGGCAAGGTCCAGCACCTAAAAGACATGACTAAGTAATTGGCTGTACCTAGGTTTGATATGCAAAAAAAAAAATGGGAGGGAGGTTTGGTGTTCCATAGTACACTATTCCATACATCACAAGTGACAGTAGTTTATGTACTTTCATAATAAGTACCGTAGCTACCTCTTAATAAGAAATAGAGTTGACCAAGACTGTGTTATATGGCTTCAGAAGTTTGCTAGTAAAACAATTAGATGATATTGAAGCTGGAATTACCTGTGCGGTATAATTGAGTGATGATGATTACAGAGAAACAATGAATCCAGTGGTAGTTTAGTTCCCAGAACTCGAAGCATCCAGAGGCTGAGCACATTGAGGGAGAGTAATTCAGACTTTTTTAGACAATGTCTGTTAGTATTGCAGATGGCATAAAGCAACAGCACCTGTGAATTTTTTTTCACATTCTGCAGTTGGGGAAGGGAATGAAAGAAATGAGTTACGCTTGCTGCAGTGTCCTCATACCACTCTTGAGGCTGCTCAATCATGTTCTCATAAAGGAAATATTTCCACTGAAGAGTAAATGGAGGGGCTAGAAAAAACTGCAAAACCCTTAAATACTTAGGTTGTGGTCTAGGACCCTAAAATATCTCTATGACTGTTTAGTAAGGCCAGCTTAAACTGACACCAGTTATTTCAGTCCCAGAGCACTGTGTATTTCTAACCCTTTTTGTTAATATGGAAGAAATTCAAGATAAACATGAATGTATATTATTCACTGAACAAAATCCAATGGCATAAAATATACCAATACACTGACCTCCATGATTCAAATGCTTTATTCTACCAGCTAAGGAATCAATTGATATCTATGCCAGATTTAAGAATTAGTCATGAACAAATATTTATAGTTGAAGAAGACAAGGCAAAGAAAAATTTAATCTGTCTATTAAGGTGCATCCATTTAATAGGATGCTTCATGGGATATCAAAAATGTTTTTAAAAGTTATTATTATTTTTTTTTTAGATTACAAAACTGGTTTGGCAGACTTTCAGCAAAGCCTCCTTGAGTCTTTCTGCTGGCAGATGTAAAACTGCATATAATATCTTCCAGGCTTGATAGAATGTGTCAAACCAACATGTGAATAGAATTCTCAAAAACTCTTCTATATATCCGTATCCTATTAATTATAGAGGAAATCATATGACTTCTGGGGGTGATAGCACTATAGTAAACTTATAAAACACTATTCTCTAGGACATTGGAAGAGGAATTGTATTAATAGAAAGAGACTCTGGAGGTTGCAGAAATTGTAGGAACAATGGATTCTGAAAATCCTAGGACAAAACCCTCAACTAGGAAATACTTAGCAAATGGCTCAAAGTTGATAGATTAAGGGACCTTCACTTGTAAATTATATATGTCAATAACTTTTCATCAGGCAAATTTATCCTTGTGTTTTCTGATAGTATTATTGCTACTTATTCTGAAATTTCTTCAGAAATTTTTCACTTTCCATGTAGTGATAGATCAATATAGGTTTTCAGTATCTCTGTTCAGCCTTTTACTTCTTCCTTTTTCTTTACAGTTTCCGTTTAGATAAGTTCTCTTACTGAGGGACATGTATTATTTATTCTCCTGAATCTCCTGTAAATTTGATGGGGAGAGATCAATTTTGCAACTTAAAAGCTATCATCTTTTATATTCCAGATGTAATGTCTGTGAGGCTTCTTGGGGAAGAAGTGCCTGATTTGGTTACAATGTACCTTCTAAAAGAACAGTGGTATTAATATCTTAGAAAGTGGTAGTCTCATACTACGCTTAAGAAGCACTTTGATCCATAACAAATTGATGCATTGCTTTGGACCCTAGGGAACAATGACACTGGTTTAACTCGAGATATAGAACCAATAAAATTAGTTTACAAGAAGAAAAAGCCATGGCCCTGTATAAAACAATATTCTTTGTTGGGAGCTCAATTAAAAGGAATAAAACTGATTATAAAAGAATTAAGAAAACAAGGGATAATTTTAAAAACAAAGAAAAGTAAATCTGATAATGATGGTCATCCACCATATAGATATATGCAGATCTTAGCCATTAATCCCTGTCATTCCTAGCCCTACAACTCTTCTGACTTCTGATTTCAGTACTATTGCCTATAAAGTTTGTCTCTGTAATTGATCAATGTTCTTCAATTTATCTTCCTTCTTTCCATTCTTCCTTTTGTTCTCCTCTCCTTTTCCAACTCTCTCCCTTTTCTTCTTTTTCTTCCTCTGTCCCTCTCTTTCCTCTCTGCTTCTCTCCCTCTCTTTCTCTCTCTCTCAACTGAAAGGAGGTATTCTAGCAAACTTAAATTATTTTCATAGTTTGCCTTGCTGACTTATTCACAGTAGGGTTATTTCCATTGCTCTAAGAATCACATTTTATTAGAAAGCAAACATATTTTTTGTTACATTATGTTTTATTTCTGTACTTCCAGTAATTCTTTTCAAAATCATATTTCTGATTAGCTCCAAATTATACTTCCAGTTAAACAGGGTCTGGACTGATAAATCCAAAAATATGATTATCGACAAGGTAAAAAATGGGATTATCTTTACTAGTAATTTTGACAATAACAAAGTAAAAGTAATTAAAATGCAACCAGTTACACAAGCCCAAAATTTGGCAAAAAATGTTTTTTTAATTGGTTTGATTAGAAGGGTGATAAAACAGGGAAAAAATCAAATGAATAAATAAACAGAAATCTGACATGTACAGTGAGAAACTGATAAAGACAAGTCTCATGTCATTTGATTAACTTTGGGATACAAGTTCTCTCCAGTCCCAGTACCAATAAACAAAGGTGAATGCCTGTTATTTGTGGAGACTTAGTTGATTATTACAATAACATAACTCTTAACTTACAGCCTATGCAATAAAGGAAAAAAAAGGCCCATAGGATGGGCTTTTCCTCAAGAATTAATACAATTAGAGCCATCTATGGCAAACACTGGAAATTTAATTTGGACTTTTTAATAGATGCCTCATAATAAAAGTTTGATACTAGATAATGGTCATGGATGTCTCTGCATTTTACATCCGGAAGGGATTATTGAAAAAATAGAATAATTTCCAAGGACCTGAGTTGTCATATACATGTGATAGCACTTATTTTATTGAATGAAACTCAAGAAAATGTTATTGGACCTTGCAAGGATAACTCTTAATTAAAAATTTAGATCATCAGACTCCAGAGCTAAGATATTCCTTAGGTTTGGGTTGTGTAAAATTACGTAAAAAACGCCACTTAATATTTACATAGATAATTAAAACTTTAATTATTAAAGCAATTTGTAAAATTAGTGAACTAAAAAATTCGTCTGTATTGCTAATTTAGTATACGATTTCACCACTTATTGTTTTCTTTTTCTTCTAATTTTATGGAGAGGTTTTCTTCATTGGGAGCAGATTTTTTTAAGTAAATTTACTCAACATGTATCAGAAATAATTATAAAAATATGGAATTATAAATTAATTTTTTGATCATCAAAAGACACAGTTAAAATTAATATGGCAGATTGACTGAGAAAATATTTGCAAAAATATATATCTGACAAGGGACTTGTGTTCAGGATGCATAAAGAACTCCTGAAACTCAATCATAAAGGCATAAAATCAAAATAATGGGTAACAAATGTGAATAGTCACATTGCAAAGATTATATACAAATGGCCAATAGCACAAGAATAGCATTTGACATTGTTAGTCATGAGGGTTATGTAATTTAGAACCAAAATAAGATACCACTACTTCTAGCAGTATAGATAAATAGTAAAAGACTGGTGACACCAAATGTTTTTGAGCCTGTGAAGCAAATGAAACTCTCATAGATTACTGCCAGCAACATAATATGGTATAAACACTTTGTAAAATTTTCTGGCAATTTGTTATAAAACCAGTCACCAACTTTTTAAGGCAATAATTTCACTCATTTGTATTTACTCAAGAGAAATCCAAACATACATTTACACATACACACACAAAAGGCTTATTCAAGAATCCCCATAAAGACTTTATTTATAAAAGTCCAATATAAAGACATCTAATATGTCTACCACTGGGAAAATGGATAAACTATGGCATATCAATACAAGAAAAGAATTACCAGGCGTAAAAAGGTGTAAACTACTGATACATGCAGGGACATGAATAATCCCAAAAAAAACATATAAATAAAAAGATATTGTATTATTTAATATTGCCAGAAGAGATTTTAAATGTTTTCATCACAAAAAAATAAGTGTGTGAGGTGATGGGTTTGTTCACTAGCCTGATTTAATTATTCTACATTATAAACATATATCAAAACATCACATTTTACTATGGCTGACCCTTGAACAATGAGGATTTGAATTGCATGAGTCTACTTATACATGGATTTCATCCCACTTCTGCGACTCCTGAGACAGCAAGACCAATACCTCCACTTCCTCCTCCTCAACCTACTCAACGTGAAGATGACAAGTATGAAGACCTTTGTGATGATACTCTTCCACTTAATGAACAGTAAATATATTTTCTATTCCTAATGATTTTCTTAATAATGTCTTCTTTTCTCTTGCTTACTTTAGTGTAAAAATACAATATATAATACACATAACATACAAAATATGCATTAACTAGTTATGTTATTGTTAAGGCTTCTGGAGAACAGTAGACTAATAATAGTTAAGATTTTAGGAGTCAAAAGTTATATGTGAATATTCAGCTGTGCAGGGGATTGGTGCTCCTAACCACTGCATTGTTCAAAGGTCAACTGCATATAATTATGATTTTTCAATTAAAAATAAAATTTAAAATTATACTAAGGAGAAAAGAACCTTAAAATCACACACTATATTATATGAAAGTCTATAATAGGCATAAGAAATCTATGATGAAAAAAATCAGTACAGGGATTGTCTTGAGGGGTAAGGGTAACAATTGGTTGGGAAATGGCCTGAAGAAACTTTTTGGGTGATATTCATATTTTTCAGTTTACTAGTGGGATGGGTTATGGAATTGTATGCCACTGTCAAAATTTGGCACATGAACATTTAAGGTTTGTGCATACCATTCATTGTATGTAGCATTTATAATAAATAAAAGAACAAGTTATTGTAAAACAAATATTAAAATTTAGTAAATTATACTAATGTGAAAGTATTTAGAGGGAAGTGTCTTAATATCTGCAATTGACTTTTAAATACTTCAGAAATCAGATGGATTAACTGTTGGATGGAGAAATGGATATGTGGATGGATGTATGATAAATATGGTGAATGTTAATGGTAGAATCAATAGGGTGGATTTTCAAATGTTTACTATAAGAGCTTCCTAGGTTGCTATATACTGTATGTATTTGTATACTAATATGTTGGGAAAAAATAAAGAATAGAATGAACAAACACCTTGAGGTACTGATATTTTTCTGAAATATCTATATTTATTTATTTTAGTTTGGTATTAAACATGGAGTTTTTAAATTGGGAGCAGGCTATTATTACTTACAAACATAATTGCATTGTTCCCTAGCTTCATCTTCCCCCTTTGTGTGATGCAAAGAGAGTCAGAAGGACCCTACACATGCAAAATGGGATTTGGCCCTATAGGGGGTGGGTAACCTCTAAAATAATAAAACCTTCTTCTTCCTCTGCTGGGAGAGGTTGAGAAATCCAGTCTCCCTAATGTAAACTAATACTCTCTGGGAAAAGGAAGGGAAAGTCTCTAGTACACAGTCCTTTGGCTCAGGGTGTTATCTTCCTTGGCACACAGCTCTGAGGTGGTAAATCTTTTATCTCTTTAAAGATTTTCCAGATTATTCAATCATGCTTTAATTTCTAAGACTTGACCTTTAACTGAGGCCTCAGTGCTCTTTACTCATGAAACCCTAACTGTGCAGAAACATGAAAATACTTTCTCTTCAGTTCCATGGGCATTAAAATATCTACATTTTGTATCATCATTCTGTATCAGATTAATACTAATTTGTCTAGAGAGTTTCAATAATTGTTTCCTTGTAATCATTTTCCTTTTATTTGTAAATACTTATTAAAATCAAAAGAGAAAAGACCATAAACTACCCTGGCTCTGTTCCCAATGTAAGTTTATATGAGAAATTCTTAGATTTTTTCATCTTCCAACACCAAGGATAAAACACTGGATAACATGCCTGCAATGAATCTGATACCTATAAGGTTTAGAAAGCCTGATTTTTCTCATGCCTTTTTTCTTTCAAATTGTAGTTTTGTAAAATTGGGATTTTAAAAATAATTACTATTAATAATTTAGATATCATAACCCATGCAAATATAAGTTATTTATGAGCTGGTATACTGTATAATAAATGGCATCTTAAATTAAAAGTTAATTATAATATTTCTTAAGGTTCTATCTCCATTGGTAAAATGTTAATGTATTCTATGACCCAAATAAATAATAGCCATAACTTCTTTCCTCTCTCTTAGTACATTCTATATATTTAGAGGATGTTGAGTAGCTGCTGCTATATGTTACTAATATCTCCAAAGAAAGCAAAAATAGATAAGTGGAATTACATCAAGCTAAAAAGCTTGTGTATAATAAAGGAAACAATCAACAAAGTGAAGAGAAATCCTACAGAGTGAAAGAAAATATTTGTAAACTATCCATCTGACAAGAGATTAACAACCACAATATATAAGAAAAACAACTCAATAGCAAATAACCCAATTTTTAAAATGGGCATAAGGCCTGAATAGATATTTCTCAAAAGAAGACGTAATACAAATGGCCAACAGATATATGAAAAAATTTTTATGTTCTATATCACTGACCATCTGGGAAATGCAAATCAAAACGAAAGTGAGATATCATCTCACCCCAGTTAAAATGGCTTTTATCCCAAAGACAAAAAATAACAAATGCCAGCAAGGACGTGGAGAAAGAACCCTGGTACAATATTGGTGGGAATATAAAGTAGTACAACCATTATGAAAAAGAATAGGGAAGATCCTCAGAAAACTAAAAATAGAACTACCATATGATCCAGCAATCCCACTGCTGAGTATATACTCAAAAGAAATAAAATGAACATATCAAAAAGATATCTACACTCCCGTGTTTATTGTGGCACTATTTATTATAGCAAAGATATGGACTCCACCTAACAATCCATTAAGGAATAAATGTATAAAGAAACTGTAGTATATATACATAATGGCTATTAATCATCCATAGAAAAGAATAAAATCCTGTCATTTGCAGCAACATGGATGGAACTGGAGGCCATTTTTTAAAGTAAAATAAGCCAGGCACAGAAAGACAAATATCACATGTTCTCACTCATATGTGGGAGCTAAAATATTGAATCTCATGGTAGTAGAGAGTAAAATGGTGATTGCCAGAGGCTGGGAAGGGATGTGGGAAGAGGAGGATGAAGAGAAGTTGGTTGAGTGGTACAAAAATAGAGTCAGATAGAAGGAGTAAGTTCTAGTATTCGATAATACAGTAGGAAAATTATTGCTATCAAAATTTATTGTAAATTTCAAAATAGCTAGGAAAGAAGAATTATAATGTTCTTAACACAAAGAAAAGATTAGTGGTTGAGGTGATGGATCCCCAATTATCTTGATTTGATGATTACACAGTGTATACAGGTCTCAAAATATCACATGTAGCCCCAAAACATGTACAACTATTATCTATGAATACAAATTTATATATAAGATATTAATTTTATTTGGCCATTCAAATTGAACATAGTTTATAAATATGTAATAATAATGTTATATAATAGTATACCAATTATTGATATATATAATTCAAAGTCCATTTTTACACATATAAACTGAGTATTTCTCAAAATGTGTTCTAATTAAATAGGATTCAAGTTCAAATATAAATGGAAAATAGAGATATATTAATCAGCTCCTGGAGAATCACAATGTACCCCACGATACTAAATCTTCAATAAACCCAATGAAACCTTTTAAATTTGACATTTTGTAGCATTTCTGAATGTGTCTAACTACAATAATCGTTATGGTATCTGTGAGTTTGTGTGTTGGTGTGTGTGCATGTACACATGGTCTATGTGAAAGGCCAATTGATATTTTGCTGGGCGTGAGTTATTTTGCTGATTTAGAGCTTATTGAGATTATTGAGAGTCCCTTGCTCACTCATACTTGAACAGAATACATGAAATATGGACACAGTGCTATGGGCTGAATGACTGTGACCTCCCAAAACAAAGTAATATGTTGAAACCTAATCATCAATGTGATGGCATTAGAAAGTGGGTCCTTTGGGTGGTGAATTAGTCATGAGAATATGATTAATGTCCTTAAAAAAGAGGTCCCAGAGAACTGCCTTGTCTCTTCTACCATGTAAGAGCACAGCTAGAAGTTGCCATCTATGAACCAGAAAGTAGGACTCTCACTAGACACTAAATTTGCCTGTATTTTGATCTTGGAGTTCCCAGCCTCCAGCCCTGTGAGAAATGCATTTCTGGTTTTTATAAGCTACCTAGTTTATATTACCTGGTTATCACAACCTGAATGGACTAAGACATACAGGATGAAGATTAAAACATTGCATCCGTTACATCTACCTACTGATAGAGCCATTGGAAGATGAGCCTCAGGTCTGTAACTAAGCAAGCTTGTTAATACTTTACCACTAAATTATACATAATTATGCACATGGTCACCATAATAGCTGGAGAAATTTCAAGACTGTCTCTAAAAAGACAGACTGTTATAGTGCATAGCAGAAAGCAAACCTGAACACCTAATACCAGGAGGCTGGCATATCTCAAAGTGAATACAAGAAGGGATCAAACTCAATCACCAGTTTCCTTTTACAAGCTCACTCACCATATTAGTCACCTTTCCATGTGACAGGAGGAATAAGGAAAGGGCAGGAAAAGAAGCCAGGAGTACTAATTTCTGTAAGAAAACTTCCTGTTATAAAAACATAAGCACAGATGGCACTTTGACTTCAGAAAAAAAAAAAAACTTGTAAGGTGTAAAGTCAAACCAATTTTGGTCTTTTGGTTTCCAGCCCAGTGTTTTTGTTCCAGAAACAAATTTAGCATAGAGCTAATGAAATTGGAAGTTTAAATCCTTGTACACTCATTATCTACTTCATTTATTCAATAATTATTGTTAAACTCCTACTTTGTGACAGAATGTGTATTAGGGGGCCCAATGTGGTGGCTCACTTCTGTAATCTCAACCCTGTGAGAGGCTGAGGTGCAAGGATTACTAGAGGCCAGGAGTTCAAGACCAGCCTGGGCAACATAGCGAGACCCCTACCTCTAGCCAAGCATGATGGTGCATGCCTTTAGTCCTAGCTACTCAAGAGGCTGAGGTGGGAGGATAGATTAAGCCCAGGAGTTTCAGGCTATAGTGAGCTATGATTGCACCACTGTACTCTAGCCTGGGTGACAGATCAATACCCTGTTGGAAGGAAGGAAGCAAGGAAAGGAATGAAGGAAGCAAGGAAAAGAAGGAAGGGAGGCAGAAAGGGAGGGAGGAAGGGAGGGAGGGAAAGGGAGGAAGGAAGGAAGAAAGGAAGGAAGGGAGGAAGGAAGGAAGGAAGGAAGGAAGGAAGGAAGGAAGGAAGGGAGGGAAAGGGAGGAAGGAAGGAAGGAAGGAAGGAAGGAAGGAAGGAAGGGTGGGTGGGAGGGAAAGGGAGGAAGGAAGGAAAGAAAAGAAAGAGAGAGAGAAAGAAAAAGAAAGAGGGAACAGAAAGGAAGGGAAGGGAGGAGAAAGGAAGGGAAGGGAAGGGAAGGGAAGAAAGAGAGAGAAAGAATGTGTGCATGTATGTTAGGGTAGGGAATTTTAATAGTGAATATGACTCATTATAGTCCATAATCTAGAGTCATGAAGTAAATAATCATAGCACACTATAGTGAATGCAATGATTAAGATACCTGGGTTGTTATTGAGGGAAAAGAATAAGAATACTCTGCCTGCAAGAAAAACAAAGAAAGATTCGTGAAGAAAGTGATTTCTGAGCTCAGTCTCAGATGATTAGGAGATAATAAGTTAAATGCAGGCATGAAGAAGAGGGCATTCCAAACATGAACAAAGAGCAAACACAGAGATAAAAGAAACACTGTGATATTTATGGGACATTCTGGATGTTTTGTTGTGTTACTGTAACACTAAATGCACAACAAGAGATTATAGAAATCAGGATAGAGGGCTAGGCTGTGGTCTGATTATAAACATGTTTAATGTTTCAGGGTTATAAGCTTAGAAGTTATCTTATAGATGATTGAGTACCTAAAGGAGTTAGAATTCACTTAACTGTAAATAAAATAAACACAACTAAACATAACACAATCGAATAAAGGAAATTTATTGCCCCACAGAACTTTGGAATGCGGTGTTGGGCCTTCTAGAGGCTCATATGTTGTTATTAAGTCAGTTATGATGGCAAGAGCTGCAGTAGAATTTTAAGATCATGTGTGAGGTTTTAAGGATAGAATATCAAAAAGATAGAAAAAGCCTGGACTCTTGGCACTTGGAGCCATTATATCAGCCTTGACTATTTATGCTTGGACTGCTATATGAGAAAAAGAGAATTATCCCTTAATCTAGTGTATCTGCATTATATATGCTACCAACCCATGAGCCACTTAGTAGCCATCTTACTTATTAGATCAACTTGTCATGGTATCACATGGCCTCAAAGTGCAAGAATAGTAATGCTGGGGTGTTGTCATAATTGTTCTGTTTTATTATTAGCTATTATTGTTAACTTCTTAATGGTCCTAATTTATAAATGAAACTTTATCATAGCTATGTATGCATAGGAAAAACATAGTATATATAGGGTTCAGTGTTATCTGAAGTTTGAAATATCCACTGGGTTTGGGAACATACTCCCTGAGGAACGTAAGAGTGAACTACTGTATTCCCTTCTCTGCAATGATGATACCAGGCAAAGACAAGTCTGACAACATTGGTTCAAAACCATTTAGTTAATTATTTAAACTTACTATGACAACCTCAGGAGGAAAGGAAACTTATCTGCAGTACCTAAGAATTTTCCAAAAGTTCAGGCTCAGTTTATAATCTTTTATTTACAATATATGAAACTCAATTATGAATTATTTTGTTCATCATACAATTTCCTTCCAAATACTTCTTCCCAAACTTTCCTAATCAAAGCTAGTTCCCTCCGCTATGATAATTAATGAAATTTCAGGTGACTCTTTTATTATAATATCACTATTGTACTTTGTCAATGAAAGACTGACAACATTGCCAAAACTACAAAGAATTTGGTCCAGTACATCCCAGTCTCAGTTATATAGCCTCTTCTATTTTTGAAAATATCACCTTTGGTTTTGGTTCACATGACTCTTATTGTCTCATGAATAAAAATAATTTTCAGCCTCCTGTAGAAATCTTGTTTCTGCTTTGTGTTTTGCTTACCTGTCCATAGTCCCTTAAACAGGCTGAACATATTCTTTCTATTGAATAAACACAATACATTTTCTTTCTCCAGAATAATCACATTCTCTCCTCCTTCTTCTAATTTATGTCACTCAACACTTACTGATTATCAATATAAGCTTTTAAAATTTTTATATCTGCCGAAAATAAACTCATAATTTCAACGTTTACTTTTATTTTTCTTTCTGATTAGTGTTTCCCATAAACTTCTTATCTGATCAATTTTTCCAGAATCAATCACAACATGTAGTAAGCCTGAGGTATATTTCTGACACCAGGTATTGTTTAAATTCTTTTCAATCAATTTATTCATATCCTCCCCTTTCTTTCCTTTAACCGACCTTCCTTAAGGTCCTAGTTGTGCACATCCCTATATATATAGCTTTGATATTTAAAAAGATGTATAAAAGGTATTTTTCCATCATTGTAGAAAAAAATTACAATCCCAAAACTCATTTGCAAGTGTAATATTTATGTAAAGACAAATGAGCAGCAAGAACACAGGGTCAAAATAAATGATAATATGCACAAGTGTTTATAGTAGTAAAAATTTTAAAAAAGAAAAATTTAACTGCTTTGAATATGGGTTGTTATTTAGCTCTTGATTAGATTTTCCAAAACAACTCTTCAATTTCATCAGGCTCCCTAAGTAGCAAGGTGCTTGTGCATTTATTACTGTTTTTCAGATATCTAAATAATAAGTCAATTATCTGACAAATATGAAAACAAGACATAACTAGCTATAGGGTTAAAATTAATTGACTCACAATGCCACCGTATATATATTCTATTTATTTCAAACACTACAAAAAGAATTGAATTTGCAGTCAGATATAATTGGCTTCAAATAAGTCTCTGCCACTTATCTGCTGTAGCAGTTGAGGATACCTTTGGCTTCAAGTCACTGAGAACCCACGTTAAGGTACTGTAAGTTGAGAAAATTCATTTTTTCACAAATAATATGACATCAAACAATGGGGAAAATATAGACTCTATGATTCTCTCTTTTCTTCCTTTAGGCTGGCTTTACTGATGACTGAGAAATAGCCACAAATATTAGCAAAGACAACATGTTCCCTCTTCACATTTAGTGGAGTAGAGAGAGGACTATGTATTTAATCATAAAATAGAAATCCTTTTCTTTAGTCTGATTGAGCTGACATAGACTATGTGCCTATCTGTGGACCAAGAATAATCATAAAAAATAGCATATGTTGATTGTTTAAAGCCAAGACTTCCATACTATCATGGGTGAGACAGATGGAGCACCACATTTATCTTAGACTAATATAGGTTACCTCTGAAAACAGAGTCAACATAACCCATGTCATAAAGACTGTTTGACGGGGAGCTGGATAACTGAACACATTATACTTGAATGCAGTATACAATATTTCTTAAATGTTTCATCTTTTTCTATAAGGCAACATTGTATAATATTTTATAGTTATTATAGCCTTCAAGTAGAAACACAGTTCTAGCCAAAGAGGTGGCACAGAACAAATGCTTTTTTAAAAAATACCCTCCCTTCAAGTAGAATATCCTTTAAGATAGCCTAATTTTCTGGGAGACTAATGAGAAAGATGGAATTCCCTCCATCTGCCACCAACATACTCCTCTGCACAATGTTTTCAACCACTTAATGCAGTGTGGAGAAATAGCATGAGTAGAAGACTCCAACATTATAGAGGAAATAGGTTTGGAATACATATATGTTTTCCTGTACAGAGAAGGGTATATAAGAGCACGTACCTTTTATCCACTGCTACTCCTATCATCTTTGGGCACAAAACAGTACTACATTAAGTAAAATTTTAACACAATTTTGTTTAATAAGTGACTCTTAACATAAATAAATGCAGAATTTTCTCCCTAGGGAAATATCATTTAGAAATTATGATTCATTTCCAGTTATCCCAATTTTCTTGACATGTGACCTATAAAATATCATGAAAATTAATTCCTGATAATGTGCTAAAAATTTATGGAATCAAAAATTATTTTTCTACTATAATGTTATAGTATTTTTAAGTTGTATACTGCTTTAACCTACTAGGTATTGAGCTCATTGGGAAAGATAGCAGTGACAGTGTTCACTTTTACTTTGCATAAGACTTCATTAATGGTACTAAAAAGTAGTAAAAAAATAGGGTCTTTATTTTCTTCCTTCCTCATGTAACTTCCTTCTCTTCAATGATGAGTATAAAGTATCATTCTTAAAAGGTATCCTAAGTAGCTAACCTCAAGCAAAGTAATATTAAAATAAAATAATAATAATTTAATAAAAGCTATTTATATTCTTGATACAAATCTATGTGATATTTTAATATTTTAAATTAATATTGACCTTTTAAGAATTTTTGGAAAATAGCATATTATATACCAACCAAAAAGTCAAACACATTTACTAATTTTCTGATAATTATTTCTTAAATTTATCTGGTTTTATACTCTTTATATATACATTTTCAATGAAAATATGTATTTCACTGTAATGGTTTTCAAAAGTTTTGGCTAATGTATTTCGTCCATTTCTATACTACCAAAAGTTAAGGGAGGGCAGCTGGACGGCAGAAATTTTAGCTGGTTTGTCATATTAAGTTGCATGAATCGTATTTCTATCAGGCAAAATGGCTCAACTTAAAGCAACAGAACTGCTGTAACTTGAAATTGCTGATTTCAAATAGCCTGGATTACCTAGGAAAAATGAAAAGATAAATTTTAGTCAGTACTTTTTAGTTTTCTCTTGTAAAGTAAACTAGTCTTTCCAAGGAACTTACTGCTTTTAAAATCCAAAATCAAAGGAATGTGTTCAGAAGCTCTTTCTTGGCTTTGTGTACCTAAATTATTATAGGAGCCAAGAATTCTCCTACTGTTTGAGCTGGCAGGAGACCAGGCTTAAGTCTATTAGAATTTCTGGTCAGACTGCTCAGCACATATTGCACAGAGCATACTATAACCCCTAGGGAGTAATTACTCTCCAAACAGTTAGAAAAACGGAGGTAGTGGACAGGCAGGCCTCACACTTAGCGAAACTGTATAAGCAATGCTGTCAAGAGAATAAGCAATGCCTCAAGAACAATTCAAAGGTGATACAAGAGGAAATGCAACTGTGCTTATATTATTAATAGAGCTACTTTTTAAAAGCTAGTACCATTAAGTGTTGAGGATTCACTTTGAATTGATTTTATCCTGTTTTGTAATTAATTCCCCTTCCTTCAACTTAGAGAAAAACTGTGAAATCACATTGGAGTATTTTAGTGCTCTTCATAAGCAATTTATTACTGTTTTCTTCACTAAAACTTCCTGAGAATATAACCAGCTAGCTATAATTGTAATGTCATATTATATATAGCAAAATCTCACTTATCCAGAAATACCATGATATATTGCCAAGAAACTGGAAGAAAACAAGAATCTGCACAATCACTAAAATAAATGGCATATACTTATGTATGTAAAAGTATTTTCATGACTAACTAATACTAAACATTTAATCCATATACCAACACCCTTCTTATTCAAGTGCCACACCAGATCTGAATTCACAACTGACAATTGTCTGATTATATTTTTACCACTTAGGAATACTTAACAGTGGAAGAATGTGTTGACTAATAGATGTAAGGGTTTGGTTCTTTTGTTAATTATGTCATATTCAGTATCAGGAATAGATTATAATTCAGATTTATATGAACTTGAATCTATTCCTGAGCTATAGTTTGCCAGAAATATATTTTCTAAATCTTTGTACATTTTGTCAGACAACAATCTTATTGTTCCTTATCATTAGCAACAATTATAGCAACAGGTCAGTTAGAAGTTAATTTCTGTATGGAAAGGCTAAGGGCAAGCTGTAGAGAATGTGAAAATCTATTGGAGAGCAATTTTTCTTTTAAT
>VBSM01001265.1:7678644-7712219 GCA_008086735.1 Cheirogaleus medius | reverse complement strand
TATTTATATATTTAAATATATATTTCATAAACATTGAACTATTAATGGGCTAAACTTATCATTAAAAACTGACAGATTACATTCTTTTCTTTATTATATCAAGAAATTTAAATTATTTTAAAATGTAAAATGTGAAAATATTTAACACATGAATCTATATCAAAATATCACATGTACTCTATAAAGATATACAACTTTTATGGACCCATAATAATTAAAACATTAAAAAGAGAAAAAAATGCTATTATTCATATTATAATTGTAAACTCAGATATGGCAGAAGTTGTAGATTGATAAATATATGAAGAAATTAGACACTTTGGTTTAAGGACTTGGTTAAGAACATTCAGCTACAACATAATAGAGCCAGAAGTAGAATCAGGTCTCTAGTATTCAAAAGGATAATTTTTGAACCATATAATTTTTGTGACCATAACAACTCATCCCAAAGTAAGATTTTAGGTAGGTAAGTAAAGTAAAAATGCAACGCCAGAACGAGGAATGAACAATCCTTAGATGGCCATCTAAGAAGGAGCAAACCAAGATTTTCAGAATTATTCCTAAAAAATTGGGCAGACTTTTCTAGAATTTCTTTTCTTTACCCTAGAGGGAAATATTTGTGAGTATCTTACTATAAACCCTAAAACTTCCTTTTTTGCCTGTTATATTTCAAATTTGGCTTTATTAAAACATTTTCTTTGAAAACAAAGAACGGAACCACAGTGAACTATACCGCCTGCTTGAAGGAGGAGGAGGCAATGAATCTAGTTGTTCTATAACTTTACTGACTCATAATATTTTGAGCTATTGCTACATATTTTGAGTTTGAAGACATTAAAACTCTCTTTCAGAAATAAAGTATTAATGAAAATAAAAATCATAAAACATAATTTAAATGAATTACATACATTTGTGCACAAATTATATAAAAAGCACACACATTGCCACGATTTCCAATCATTGTCTTTCAACAAAAATCCTGAGTTTTTAGCAAAAACAATTAAATATTTTCTCTTATTCCTCAGTTGGTACAATTTTTCTCATGGCTTAGACTTGAGGGACTATCTACCCAAATATCAAGATCAGTAAGTCTTTTCTTTAGGTCAATAGGGAACAATTAGTCTTGACATTATTCTTTTTTTTCCTCAACAAATATTTATCAATCTTCTACTATGTACTTTAGGTGCTTCAGCAACATCAATGAACAAAGACTACTGCCTTCCAGGCTGCTCATTACAGCAGGGAGAAACTAACCAAGAAGCAGTAAAGAAAAAGGATAATAAATTAGAAAACTGTATAATATATTAAGAGGTGATAAGTACTATGTAAAAATAACTAAAAGGAAAATTAAGGAAGGGTAAAAAGATTAACTGAAGATGGGTGTAGGTTGAAATATTAATCAGGTGGTCAAGTTTGGCTTCAATGAGAAGATAGGACTTGAGGGAAAATTTGAAGTAGGTGAGAAAATAAGCCAAGTTGATATTGTTTTATGAGAACAATTGAATGAAAGTCTTGAGGGAGAAACAAATCTGATTTTAAAGGCACAGTCAGGACTATGACTGGAGTGGACTGAGCCAGAGGAGAGTACTGGAACATGATGGTAGCAAACAAAGCGTGAGGATATGGGGGTGTTGGAGGAAAAGATAATGAATCAAGACTTTACAAACCATGGGAAGGACTTTGACATTTACTTTCATGTAAATGGAAAACCATTGCAAGGCTTTAGAGAGAGAAGTGATATGGTTTGTCTTCCCTTTGGAAAGACTCACTCTGGCTACCACACTGAGAATAAACTGCGAGGGAACAAGAAAGAAAACAGGACAGCAGTTAAGAGACTATTGGAACAAGTCAGGTACAGGCAGATGAGAGTGGAAGAGAAGAGAGTGATAGATAGTACATTTCTTCCCTGCTCCCTTCTCTTACTTGGTATCTTGGCTTCAATAGTAACTGCCTCCCTCCACAATCACAGTGACCACCTTGTACTTTATAGAAAGAAAAACTGCTTCATGCACTGGGCCACATTCCTCAAATAATATACCTCTGTAATATATAAGTTAATAAAAAGGATGAAAGTCAAATACAAGAGCAAACTTAAGATAACTATGTTAAGTTTGATTTCAATGAAGAAATTCATTTTGAGGAGATTTTCAATTTTGACTCCCTAGTTTGCTTATTCAGATCTTTAACCACTCAGTGTGTATCAAGAAGGATCTTCAGACACTGGAAATCCAACGTTAAGAAATTTTTATCAGTGTTTAAGGTATAACTAGGAAAAATATATACATACACATAAATATGTCTGTATTTGTTTTTATGTATGTATAATTTATAGTTCACCATTCATAAAAATTAATAGGAAAAACATATGAAAGTAGATGATATTGAATAATTGAACATTTCATTTGTTCATACCAATGTAACCAATTTGACAAAGGGTCAGCAAACACTTTATTTAAATGCCTAGATAGTAAATATTTCAATAATACTTTGTTTATAGAAATTGATTTTCATGAGGATTTGTCCAGAAGGCCTTGGTTCAGACCACTAAGTTAGACTATTAATTACGTAGTCACAGAGTCCATGCTTTAGTCATCTCTGCATTTCTGGTCACTAACAGATCTGTTGCATACTAGGAATTTGTTGAATACTTATTAAATAAGCATTAGATAATAAATAAAACTTAAGTCAGTGTATAATTATGGAGACCATACTATCTACAAATCCCTTTTTAGTAGAGAAATACAATAAACTAATTAGTAAATCTGATGTTATGATCAGTTTCTAGAATGGCCACTCTTAATTCTAGAAAACTCAAACTAAATAAAAGACATTGCAACCGAGTCAGCTCAGAGTAAAAAGAAAATAAGGAGTGGCCAACTACTTGAGTGAACAAAAATTGTTAAGAGAGCAATCTAGCCTCTTTTAAAAGTGAAGAAAGTATATAATGAACACAAAGGACATGAAACGCCAAGTGGTAACATTCAGGGATTAGATATTTAGAGATACATGCTTTCTTGCTCAGACATCTGTAAGACTTTTTGGTCATTATTTATTTTTTTAATATCAATAAAATCTAGATAAATGACTCCATTAGAATAATATGACTTCACAACCATGAAATATTTATTTTTGTACTTTGTAATATGCAGTATGAAGCACCTGTTTATAAAAATAAAAGTCAGAAAAAAAACCTCACACATTGAATATATGAATACATATATTCTGGCACTGTTTAACTTAGAGCTATCAATAAATTAATGAGAGTTTAGAAAGCTCTTTAAAAGTCATTAAGTATAAAGATGACCTTCATGATATAATATTGAACAGCTGAAACTGATCTACATTTATGGAAATTCTGATTTCAAAGAATCTGAACCATGGGAAAAGTTCCTGACAAATTCTTTGATGTTTCTATCTATAATAAGGGAAAAAACAAAAACAAAATAAACAAATAGATAAATATAAATATATGATTAGAAATCTTCCAAAGATTTGGGGAAATGACATGTGATATTACATTTGATCTAGAATTTTCTAAATGAATTTTTAAATACATTTTATGTTTTCTTCTCTACTGCAGGAATGTAAACAATCAAAGACAAGGTCAGACATCAAAGGAGTGAAATAAATAGAAAAGGAGAACTACTAAATAGTGACTCAGCTGTATGCAGCAGCTAACTTCTTTCATATAAGAAAATATGAAGGCCACTAACTAGATTTAACATATATTAATAGAATTAAGCATGTCACTTAATCTTTTTTATCAGCACAAATAATGTATAAGGAAGTAAATCCAGGACACGTAAGCTCTGCTTTTCTAATGTACTAATTTGTTTAATGTGGATGACCACCCTGAGCTCTTTATTCCTTGTCCTCAATAGTAGAGCTTGGAGAACGAATAAAATAATAACTATCATTACTTTCCTCTCCCCATTTTCCTCCTCTCCCTCCTCTTCCTTCTTTTCCTTCTCTTTTCCCACTCTTCATCTTTCTACTCCTCTATCTTTTTATTCAATGCCTTCTTTATCACCACCATCTCTTATACATATATTCAGTAATTTTTGTTTTAAAAAATGTTTTCACATAATGTGCATGGTTGGTAATGTGTTAAATATAAAAGAAAAAAATGGATGGGTACATGAATGATGAAAATGTGTCTGGATAAACAAAGAAAAAATCAGTAATAATAATTATATAAACTATCTGAAAAATCAACCATATACTGAAAAGGAGAACATGTTGCAAAGTCCTTTGTAAGAGTTGCAACTATAGCAATAACATATCTGCAGTGACACACTTCTTTTTAGACAGTCCACATTCCTAGGAATTCCTTTAGGAATTTTTCAATAGAGTGTAAAATGCATAGAAAAGCTAGTTGTATTCACATAGATACACTGATAAGTAGATAGGTAAAAATTAGTGCTTTATTTTGTATGTGAGACTCAGGTGGGATTGGTTCTCCTAGTCAGTCAAAATAAGTTTATTATGGAATTTTATGTTCTTATTGCTATACTAATTAAGGGTAATAAGAGGGAAATATATAAGACATGATTCCACAATGAGCATGTGGTCTGATAGAAAAGGAGAGTAACCTTATAATAAACGTAATTATAGATAATCAGGGAAATGATTAAAAATGTGAAACCAACTTCAGCTTCAATGAGGTATATTAGATAATGCTTGACTATAGATGGGTTGATTAATCTTCAGAGGATTATATAAGTGTTCCCTTGATCATGCACAGTATCTTTAAAATGTTTTATCTCCATACATCATTCACTCCAGGCTGGTAATGGCTTTCTAACAACGATAATTCTGCTGTCAGTTACCAATACGATACCTAAACTGATCCTTATATAAACTCTGGAACTAATACTCGGAGACCTTTTGAACAGAATCACACAGCCAAAAATTGGTGGAATTGATATTAGGCCAGAGCCAAAAGAGTTTCTGAATAACAGGTGAATGTGCTTTCATAAAATATTTGCAGTTAATTAGCAATAACACCCACTTCCTATTTTCAGGCTAATCTATGATTCTTATGATGGTCAATGTTACCTAAATACAAATAAGGGAGATGAAAAGCTATTAATAAGTTACAGCATTCACTGCAGCATGAGATGTACTTTATTATTTTATTTTAGTTCTGTATATAGCTCTGTCACCTAATGAAAATAGCACGAGAAGATTGGGAGTCTGTGTATTTAATCTTCATTTGACACATACCCATTTTGTGACCTTAAATAAGCCATTTAAGTATTCTAAGTTTAAATACTCCTAATTATAAATTCAGAAAATTTAGCTAAGATTATTTGTGTATTGTCTCACCTTTAGGAAATTATGGTACTGAAGTTCACAAACTTTTCTTCTATCATTCACCTTTCTACATTTAAGACAACAAAACTTTAATGAACATGGAACTCACCTTAAAGCTGCAAGTGAGAAACTTAGCACTGCCAACTTGTTTGATTCACAGCAGTCAAAACATTGAAATGACAAACTAAAATCATTCAGTAAAATATTATTTTGTGGTAGTTATCAATAATAAATAACATAATATAATTCCTTCTGTTTACTTGTTTAACAATCAGCCACAGTTTCTTACAACGAAATTCTTGAATAACCATACTCTTGGTTTTCTTTTAGAACGAATTGAAATTAAGATTTGACCTGCTTTGGGCAGTAGTTCAAGCAAAGACATTGAGCATTGATTTAGACAGATTCCATTGAAACACTCTGTTTCACATGAGCCATGATCCTACTGCGTTATATTTTATTTTTGAAATAAAATCCTATGAGAACACCTAGGAAAGATATCGGTTTCAAACTAATGGAATGGTATAAATTTGAGTTGGAGGGAAGTAGACACAGAAACTAAGTGGTCATCCGTGTGTATGATCCTCCCAATCTCACTCTGAAAGTAGAATTAATCAGTAAAGTTTACAAACTCAGTTTCTTAGATTCAAATCCAAGCACTTTTCAAAGTTTTTGTTATGTTACAATCTGAAAAAAAATACTTTAAAAAATTAATCTTTTGTTTGAATGACTTGACTGTGCCCATTAATATAAATGTCCAAGTAAAAACTCTACAAAATATCTGTAAAATTAAGTTATTGGTAAGACTTTTTACAACTCTATTAGATGTTGTCTGTGAAATTACTGTTATGGTTATTCAATGGACATTGCCAGTGGATATGTATTGCCAATGGATTATGTATTGTATTAATGAGACTGGAGCTTTACACATTTTTTAATCATTCTCTCAGTGTCATAAATACCATGTAGTTTTGGGTGCTTATGGGAGGTCTTTCCTGTAATTAAAGAGTAGAGAGATGAGTATGAGGGTCTCTTCCTCTTACAGGGCAGAAAACAAGATCCACTACCCCTTCCACTATTAATTTTTCTATGACACCTTCATTCTATCTTTTAAAATATTTTTCTTCCATTAAAGATAAGGACTTTCAAAAGAATTCTAGAATAGCTGCAGAGGATGTAATGGGAAAAATCATAGCATCTTCACTTTAAGTGGGATATTTTGGGCTATAAAATTCTGGACACTTAAATACTGTACAACTACATGGGGAAACAATAATTTTGGTCAAAGTAAAGAAAACTGAAATATTTATCTGAAAGAATTTGAAGAAAGCCATCTCTCCTCATGACTTCCTAATTTGATGATCCCATTAAATAAGTAACACTGATTATCAGTTTTGTGAAGATGTTACTGAACTTTATTTTATTTTTTTGTAAACTAAAAGAGGTCAGAAAACTCTATCACACAGGCAAAACCCTGACTCTCCATTTTTGTGAATAAAATTTTATTAAACATCTTTGCCTAGTCATTTAAAGTTTGCATGGTTTCTTTAGCATAATGGGAGAGTTGAATATTTGCAACAGAGATTATAAGGCCTAAAAATGTTAAGATATTTAATATCTGCCCCCTTACAGAAATTCTATGCCATTCTTTCTTCTATACTATGGTATATTAGCTATCATTGCTTCAAAAATACTTTAAAATGTAATGATTTAAAACAATATCTTGTATAGTTTTGTGTATCAAGAATTGGGAAATGGCTTAGTGGAGTGGTTCTGGTACAGGGTTTCTCATGAGGTTGCAGGCAAAATGTTTGTCAGAGATATAAACATCTGAATGCAAGGTGGAAACCTTCATTTTAAAAAAATTATCTATCCACAGAAGTCACAAAACATCATTTTTGTAGTATACTGTTGGTTACAAGTTGGTCCTAATTCAACATGGGCAGTGAATATACAAGGTTGTGAACACTAGGAGCCAAGGAACACTGGGCCATCTTGGATACTGGTTAACACATGTGAGTACACAGTTTAATGTTAAGAGATGTTATAATGATAAAGACTCTAACACCATGCTGGGAATACAATAGATCAATAGATGCATGGAAATTACTGTGGTTTTTTTTTTTGTCTTTTGAGGTACATGGTAAACAGCAAAAAAAAAAAAAAAAAAAAAAAAAATTAAAATTGGTAATAGCACAATAATTCTTCACATGCTTATTGGCACATTATCTGTACATGCCAGGGATTAGTAAATATTGGCCCAAGGAGCAAATCTGGCCTACTGCCTCATTACGTAGATAAAGTGTTACTGGAACACAGCCATGCACATTGGTTTATGTATTGCCTATGACTACTTTTGTGCTATAATAGCACAGATGAATAATTGTTATAAAGGTTACATGGCCTGAAAGCCTAGAATATATTCTACTTGTCCCTTTACTGAAAAAGTCTTCTGATCCCTGGTTTATTCCATATATTGGCTGACATTCTTCAAGTTTAAATTTATCATTGAATAAACTTTGAACTACATAACAATGTGACCTAAGCAATCAGTATCATTCTCCCTAGCTCCATGGAAAATACTCCTGGTTACAAAATATGTCACTCTCCATACAATGCTAGAATAGCAAATCAGAACTTTTTTAAAAAAATAGAGAGAGAAACAAAAACAAAACAAAGGTATTAAGGTAAATGCGAGATTGAGCAAAACAAAAACAGTGACTAATTATTCTCCACAAAAAAATTGGTTTATAATTGTTTGTAAATTTTGGAGTTAGTAGCATTTTTCAGCATAATTCTTTAAGAAAGGGCTTTCTGTCAAATTCTATCTAGATAAGACACTCTTTCAATCCAGAACATACTACGTCAACTAAAATAAGACTCATTTTATGATCTTTTGTTTAATTCAGAACATTTCAGCCCTCATTCACCTAATCCACATATTCCATTATACTTTTTCACTTGAATTCAATCTGTCAAAGTGTAATAAACTTTACCAATACATACCAATCAATTTAACAAAATTTATTCAATTTGATTTGACGAGTGAGATACTTTTATCTTTCCTGTGAATTAAATTGAATTTTATTCAACCCAGATCAGAAGTCAGATTACTCCTGACCTATCTAGTTCCATTCCACTCTCAAACAAGATCAGATATAGTACAAAATGTTCAATTTAATTAACATCAATTTTATTCCTCCTTTTCATTAATTTCAAACCAAACTATATGCTTATTCTACAAATCTCACTCTTAATAGTACAAGAAATCTAAGACTTTAGTGTTTTATAATCAATATTCTTCTTTTGGTAAATCTTTAGCTTGCTCAAGACTGAACTTTAATTACAAAAAAATCTTTATTTGTGGAACTAACTTATCTGTCTTCTCAACCACCAGTGATTTCATGTTCCAATATTTACACCCTTCTGTGTGTAAGGCACTATGCTAAGTATTTCACAGCATATTGATGAGTTTTAATAAAAGTAAGAAAAAATATCTGAATGCCTTCAGAACCTAAGACAAAAAACAAAAAGTAAAAAATATTATAGTGGATGAAAATCTGAATGAAGTATTGGAGGCTGAATAGTTGTATATGCACATTGAAACAAATCAAAAAAGAGATATTCTACAATTGCATATTTCATAGATAGCTAGTAACATATTTCTTGGAGATGGCAAATATATTTGAGATGAAAAACCTAAATCTCTTGTTTGGAAGATGTATTAATATGGGTTCTCTAGAAACAGAACTAATAGAAGATGATATAGATGATACAGATATAGCTGATATAGATATAGATACAGATAGATATAGATGATATAGGTATATATACAGATATAGATAGACATAGATATAGATATAGATGATATAGATATAGATGACAGAATATTTATTAGAGGAATTGACTCCCACAGTTATGGAGAACGTAAGCTCCATGACAGGCTATCTGCAAGCTGGAGAACCAGAGGATGTTGACAGGTAGCATGGCTCAGTCAAAGCCTGAAAGCTTCAGAACCAGGAAAGCCGATGGTGTAATTCTCAGTCCTACATCAATGGTGTGAAAACGCAGGGACTTACTGATGTGAAGACAGAATGCCAGGACTTAATGCAATGTAGAAATTCCCAAGAAGGAACTGAAATATGAGTAAACATTTGAAGAATGTCAGTGGTAAAAAGAGGGACAGATGTAGGGCAATACTTGAAGTGGACAAGTGAGAAAAAACTATTCCTTTCTGATTAGATTTAAAGATAGATTGATAGACGGTAACATATAATATAGAAGAAAAAATTTAAAGGAGAAACACAGTAGATAAGGGCAAAATAACTTAAGTAGTAGTAGGCAATGAGTTTAGATATTCACATGGGGATGGATGTATATTGGCAGAGAAAGCAAAGAATGAAAGGTAAAATGCCAAAAGAATGAACATTTCTCTGCTATACAGACATTCATAGTACATACCTTCAATCAGCTCTAGAAAACTGATGTTGATATTAAAATCAAATCAGAGTGAGTGAGATTAGCCAGGGACAAGAGGAGAGTGAAGATGCTTTGGAGGAGCAGCTTTCATTAATTTTATAGGGAAGAAACAAGGAATGGGCAAGATTGTTAAATCCCAGTGAAAGCCTTTTGCCAGAATAAAAGTTTTACTGCTTAGCACTAAAATATAAATGCTATGTTTTGTGACACTACACACATGAGTTCTACAATCCAGAAATGAAAACAGAATTAAGTTTATCCCCAAAATGCCATTGTTCAAGTCCAGCTTACTATTTCTTTTCTTTCCCTAAAAGAGAATAAATGTGTAAGAAGATGATTTTTTCCCCTGCTGGTGTGAAATGTTGTATAATTTTCTCCATCTAAATTTGCTACTAATAAGATATGTCTAAAAAATTTTAGGTGCTACTGACAACTTATAAGGATAGAATACTGACAACTTATGAGAACAGAGTAGTGTTCTGTAAATATTGAGAGTGTTCTGCTCTGATTTAGTTATTTCTTTTCTTCTGCTGGCTTTGTGTCTGATTTACCCTTCCCTTTTTTGTTCCTTGAGATGTATCATTAGATCATGAATATGTGATCTTTCTGTCTTTTTGATGTAGTCATTTAAGGCTATGAATTTTCCCTTTAGGACTGCTGTTGCTGAATCCCATAGATTTTGATAGCTTGTGTCCCCTTTGTTATTCAGTTCAAGGGATCTTTTGATGTCCATTTTAATTTCATTATTGACCCAATAATCATTCAGCAGCAGGTTGTTTAATTCCCATGACTTTGCATAGAATTGAATGTTTCCCTTGGAGTTAATTTCTAGTGTTATTCCACTGTAGTCTGAGAAGATAGATGGTATGATTTCTACTTTTCTGAATTTGTTGAATCATGTTTTGTGGCCTAGGATATGATCAAGTTTGGAGAATGTTCTATGTGCTGATGATAAGGTATATTCAGTAGTTTTAGGGTAGAATGTTCTATAAATATCTGTTAGGCCCATTGTTCTAGAGTACCATTTTCTTTATTCCAGTGTTTCTTAATTTATTTTCTGCTTGGATACTCTGTCCCAATCTGTCAGTGGGATGTTGAAGTCCCCAGAAATTATAATGCTGACATTTATCTCTTTGCTTAGATATAGTAGAACTTATTTTATGAATCTGGTCACTCCTGTGTCAGCTGCATAAATATTTAGGAATATTATGTCTTTTTGTTGAATTGCTCCTTTTACCATTATATAATGTCTATCTTTGTCTTTCTTTACTATTGTTGATTAAAAGTCAGTTATATCTGATATGGGAATGGCTACACATGCTTTATTTTGGTTTCCATTTGCATGGAATATTTTTTTTCCATCCCTCACCTTGAGTATGCATGAGTCCTTGTAGGTTAGACGTGTTTCCTGGAGACAGCAGATTGTTGGGTTGCATTTTTTTCCCTCCATTCAGCTAGCCTATGTCTCTAGAGTGAAGCATTCAGATTGTTCACATTCACTGATAGAATTGATATGTAGGATGCTGTTCTGTTCACCATGTTGGAAATACCTTATTGCTTTGTTTTCCCTCTTGTTCTGTTGTTTTATATGAGCTCTGAGCTTTAGCTTTTGGGTGGTTTTATGCTCATGGGTGTCTATTGTGCTGTTCCATGCATAATGCAGTTCTGAGTATTTCCTATGGGCAGGTCTAGTCTTGATAAATTCCCTTAGCAATTGCATGTCTGGAAAAGTCTTCACTTCTCATTCATATATGAAACTGAGTTTTGCAGGATACAAAATTATAGGCTGGCAGTTGGTTTATTTCAGATAACTGAAGATTGGACTCCAATCCCTTCTTGCTTGTAAGTTCTCCTTTGAGAAGTCTGCAATTAGCCTTATGGATTTTCTTTTATAAGTTACTTGATATTTTCACCTCATGGCTCACAGGAATTCCTTCTTCATGTTGACTTTGGCCAGTCAGATGACTATACATATTGGTGATTATCTCTTTGGAATGAATCTCCCAGGTGTTCTTCGAGCTTCTTGTACCTGGATGTCTAAATCTCTAGCCAGACCAGTGAAGTTTTCCTCAATTTTCCCTCAAATAGGTTTTCCAGCCCTCATACATTTACTTCTTTACCCTTATGGATGTGTATGATTCTTATATTTGGCCCTTTTACATAATCTCATATTTCTTTTATGTTTTATTCATTCCTCTTGATACTTTTTCTTTATTTTTGACTGAGTAATTCAATTTGAAAGAGTTGTCTTAAAGCTCTGAAATTCTTTCTTTTGGCTGGTCTAGTTTATTCTTAAAGCTTTTCAGTGGGTTTTGTATTTTCTTAAATAAATTTTTCATTTCCAGAAGTTCTATTTGGGTTTTTAAAGCATCTGTCTCTTTAGTAAATTTTCATTCATTTCCTGAATTGTTTTTCTGGTTTCTTTTTGTTGGTTTTCCATTTTATATTGGATTTCCTTGTACTTCCTTACAGTCCATATTTGCAATCCTTTATCTGTCATTTCAATATTTTCATTTTGGTTGGGATCCATTGCTAGAGAACTGGTGTGCCCCTTTGGGGATGCTCTTTCACTCTGATTTTTCAAGAACTCACTTCTTGAGTTCTTGTACTGATTTCCTCTCTTCTGGAGCAGCTGTTGCTCCTTGTTTTGGGATTTGCTTTTATTTAGAGTGGGCTTGTTTTCTCCCTCTCACTCATAATGGTGTGTTTGTAGCATATGTTGGGTAAAAACCTTTGGTTATACTTGTGGGTGCTTTGATGGCAATCTATGTTCCAGATGGATGCCTTGCTTATAGATATCCTTGGTATGGGTTTTCTCAGTTGCTAGTTGTTTGTAGGCTATAGCATTGGTGAGCTATGTGTGTTGGCAGATTCCCTCTCTCTTGTTGATGAGGGAGGATGGAGGTCTTTGAATTCCTTTCTCTTTCTCCAGCCCTGTGGTTTTCTTAATTGTGTGAATTATATTGGGACCTCCAGTTTAGTCTCTGAGACAGTAGTTGGTACTTGTGTGTAAGAATCAACCACACCCTGTATGATTGAGTCAGTAAATGTTGTAAAAGGCAGTACAAATTGACCTCCCTGCCAGTAGGGTTCACTTACCAGAAGGCAACAGTTGAAATATTGTGTTTAGGACCTATGACCAGCTCTAGACCCTCTAGTACTAGGTGGTAAGTGGGGCTCTGGAACTTCCAAGTGAGTTCTTATTTTCTACCACAGCAGAGACAGGTGAGGGAGTCAGCTGTTCAGGGCTGGGTGAGGTGAACCTGCCTTCAGGCTCCACAAATGCCTCTAAGGGAACTGTCTTGGCAGGGTTCAAAGATCTACTCCCAGGCTTCTGGGAAAAGCCACCAGGGAGGGGCTGAATTGGCCCCACCAAGCCAGAAACTCTGCTTGTGGGTGCAGCACCATCTGAGATTAACAGGCTGGCTGTCAGGAGCATGTGACCCTCTATCCCTGTTCCCCTGCTCCACAGTTTCCCTCTGGTGTCTGCCAGCAGGCAGGTGCCAAACCAGACAAGCTCCCCAAATGGCATTGCAGGCTGGGAGCATCCCTGTCCAGGGTCCCACCCTAGGCTGAGAGCATGGCTTTCCTGTGGGAGGAGTAGTGCTCCACTAGTGGGCTGCATCTGGGACCCACACTGCACTCTCTTTTCTGTTCTGCCCACATGGGCTCTCTTGCCTCCAGAGCTTAGTTCACAGATCTCCACTCCATGTCCCCAAGCAACACAAATGTATCCTGTGGATACAGGATCAGGCCTGCAGATCTATTCCTGGGTCCCTGAAGATCAAACCCTGACTGTGCTGGGGAAAAGTGTGCTGGTCCTGAATTGTCTATGGGGTGCTCAAGCAGGTTTGATGTCCCTCTGCTTCAGGGTGTACCTTGCTCTAATGGAACAGCCAGACAAGTAGCACTGGGGAGGGCAAGTGATCAGGGAACTCACAGTCTGAGCACGCCTTAACCTTCAGCAAGTCTTTCAGAGGAAAAGTTTAAGCCCCACTCTCTGTGGAAGCCTTGGTGTGGTGGGTGCACCAACAGAGGGGAAGCAGGTTGCTGCTGAGAGGTCCAGTTCAATCATGTCTCTTCGTAGCCATGTGTGGGGGAGTGCAGGGAAGGAAAAGAGTCTGAATGGAGGAAAACTATCACTCTGGTCATCTCTGTCCCCTCCCCGGAAGGCAGCCCACCTGGAATATCTAGGCTCTGGGATCACATAGATCTCCTGGGACCCATTGGCCCTTGTGGCTCCCATGATCTAGGCCAGAGTTGGGAAATGTTTATGTGGGAACAACCTATATGAAAACTGAGGGGCTGAAGCCCTCTAGGGAGGATAAAGGTACACAATAACTGGAGAATCAATATGGCACCTGCCATCTCAGCTCAGGTCTGTGATGATGGGAAACAACTCCAAGGGGCTAGCACCTGGTGCTTTGTCCTCAAGAAGCTCCCAGTTCACTGGTGGCAGCCACTTTTGGGCTTGTGAGGGAGGGTAGAAAGGTTCTCCAGTAGCTCAGGAGCCTGCTGACTACCAGAGATGTGAGGGGGGAGGAGAAAAGAAAAACTCCACACCTCACCTTTTCATTGGACTCTAAGCCTCTCA
Organism: Cheirogaleus medius; assembly: GCA_008086735.1. Lineage (NCBI taxonomy): Eukaryota > Metazoa > Chordata > Mammalia > Primates > Cheirogaleidae > Cheirogaleus > Cheirogaleus medius. Next base: position 7,697,830 of record VBSM01001265.1, on the reverse strand, counting down.
GTAGCTTATCTCTGCTAATATCTTGGTCCTTCTGTTCTGCTCTGTAACTTCTTCCTGTGGAATCTCTGGTAGGTTCTGACACTTTTCTCTCAGAATTATACTTGATCTATATTTTGTTTCTTTCTTTTTAATCTAAAACATTTCCTTCTTTCTGAGACAATTTGGTAGCTGATGTATCTGATTAGCCATCTTGAAAAAAATGGAAATTATTTTTAATATGACTAATTTTAAAATGCTATATTCAACTCTGATCAGCATATGATTGTAATTATAGTCTTAAAAGATAATAACAATAGTAATTAAATTTCCCTAGCTCAATCCAATGACTTCAGCAACTTTAGGAACTCGGGTAAAGTCACATTGTCATAATTTATTTCTATGTGTGTGTATGTGGGTGTGGGTGTTTTCCTGGGTTCTTGTTGCAGGTTCTCAGGAACTAGTATGCTCATGTTTTTGTGTTTTGACTCTACTACTTTCTTACAAAAGGTGCCCATTTAAATCCATCAAAAGGCATTTGATGGATTCATTTCCATGGATGCCAATAACATCCATAAATGGGGATTTCCTAACCAAGGGTTATTCTTCTTGTACCACTAAAACAAAAAAAGGACAACATGTCAAATCTTTGAGTAACTTTGTAGTAATTTTTAAATATTTTGACATATCTCACTCTGCCAAAGAGAAACACAGCTAGATATTATTCAAAGAGGTAGAAACAGATTTTATTCAGTAACTACTGACTATAGGAGAAAGAGCTGAGCTTGATAAAAATTTGTGCTTATATGATTTGGGTGTTTTAAAGAGAAAATGTGGGAAGGAGAAGGGCAAGTGTTCAGTAGAGTCAGAGAAGTAAAAAGTACAAAGAGTTGGTCAGTATAAATGTGATGAGGTCAACTGTGTATACTAGCTGACAATTAGTTAGGAACCTATCCTCCCACAAAGACTGGGAGACAGAGAATAAATCCTTCTTAATGATTACATCTTAAAGGAATGACTCTCAGGTTTTTGAGTGAGATGTTCCTTAGTTTTAAGAGAAATATATTTATAATTGTAAGCCATTTTTAGTAAATACTAAAAAATGTAAGTCAGGGGCCTTGTATCAGAATAAATTGTAAATTTTCCTGGCAGTATTGACCTTTCTCAGACAGGCACTCAAAGGTGGGCCTGGGATCCTCCTAAGGAGGTACCATGGTCTTATGCTGCTAGAAGCTATGCTAGAGTTTGGTCAAGTTTTTTAGTACGACTTTTCTAAGAGTTCTGTAGTTGTCATCGAATTACCCATTCCTTCAATGTGAGCCTGATAATGCCACCATGTAATGAATAGAATGTTGCATAATTGATGATGTATGATTTCTGAGACTAGATCTTGAAAGGAATTGCTGATTTCATTCTGTTTTCTTGAATCAACTTGGAAGTGGATCTTCCAAGCTTACTCAAGCCTTCAGATGATTTCAGGTCCCCAATCATTAAGTCTTCAAACTGAGGCCCTGGATACCATAGAGCAGAGGCAAGCCATCCCCATGGTCTACTTGAAACTACTGACCACAGATACCATAAAGTAATAAATAACTATTGTTGTTTTAAGCCACTAATTTTGGGGATAATTTGTTATGCAGTAATAGATAACTAATAAAAATGTATATGGATTTCTTTTACAAATGTCATATGATGTATACATGAATACCTCTTGTTTCCAATTTCAAAATAAGGAAGTGAATTTATTACATTTACTGTAATATTATTTTACAAGTTTTCATATACATTTTGGCCAATCCTATAAGCAGCAATCACCAATGAAGAATCATACTCTACAAGCAATATTTTTGGAAGAATATGTATCCATTTCCTTTAGCAATAGGGATATGGAAGATTCATGTTTTAATGACAACATATAAATGTCTTAAAGCCTAGCTATTGAAAAATTATAGACCACAAATATGCAAATACGAATCAGCACATGCTCTAGGGTTATACAAACAACTCACAAAATACTAAGCAGATAATGATTTATAATTAAATAGCTAAAAAGTCAGCAAATAGAAATCAAGACCAAAGCAAGATATCACACATGATGTATTACTAAGAAAGTATTCTTGAATAATGCATAATCTCTGGCCATCTGTATGTAAACATATGCTGACTCATTAGGTTGCTGCATTAGAGCCTCAATACCTCCAATAATAAAAAATATATTTAGAAATACTAAACTTACTGATCTTTGATAATTATCTACTTTGATAATTATCTAACTAAGTAGATATTATCGATGTTTTAGTTGTATGCAAATATAAAAGTTTATTCAATTCTGTGTTATTGTTAGTTCAGTTTTGTGTTTAATAAATATCTGTACCTTTAAAAAAGTTGTGACCTGTCAATGAGGATTTTCAGAACCCCCATGCACCAGAACTTGGAAATCTTGATTCCATAGAAATTAGACTAGGTCCCTGGTCCATCTGAAAAGGATACTCATTATCTTGTCTTCAGTTATTTTCCTTTTTTCCTCATTTTTATCCTAAGCATCAAATACTTCTTCCCCCTTTTACTCAGTAAATGAATATTTTACAAAGAAGCTTCACTAATTCATGTGACCAGTGTGGGTTTATGTTTAGTGTAGTTGTTCCACACTAATGTTAAATGTTATATTTAACATCTCAACAACAGAAATGAAGACAAACTCTTGGTATTACACTGGATGACAGAATTGTGTCCACCTTTACCATCACGGAGAATGTGGAATTTGGGGAAAATTAGCGCAGATTCCTCTTGTACCCACCACCTGTGTGAACTTAGACAACTTAAATGCTTTATACTTTAGTTTTTTTTACATGTAAAATGAAAATTATAATAGTACCTATAACATATAGAGTTTGTTTGTTTTTAAGATTTGGACATTCAGGCAAAAATATAGAATACTTTCTAACACATATCAAGATGTTATTTATCAATATTATTACTATTATTGGCTAATATAAGAGTGTATGTTATTAGGATATCCATATTTTATACTAATAATACTATACTAATATTTTACTATACTATTCTATATATATACTAAATATACTATACTATACTAATATACTAAATATATATACTAAATATACTATACTATACTAATATTTTATACTAATTTTATACTAACCTAAAATCCATATTGTAACAAAATCAAAATTTTACTCTTGGTTCTTTTCTTAAATTAATCAAATTAAAACCGTAATTCCCTGAAAACACAAAACACCAACATCAATAGCATTCTTTGTAACTTGTAGAGTAAAAATATTTAGTATGTTTGAATGATTGACTGCTTCAATTCACCTTAACTCTAAAGTCAACCTTTCAAAAATGTGGCTGTTATTTTCAAGTGCTCAATTCTATGGATTACAGTAAACTAAGGAATCATAATACCTAAGGTAAATTGTTCAAGTTTAATAGCTTTCCTAATGGAAAGTTTATTAAGAGTAAAGTATTAAAAATTAACTTGAGATGAATCAAAGACCTAAAACAGTAAAAACTCTGGAAGAAATCATAAGAAAAACTCTTCTAGACATGGGGCTAGGCAAAAAATTTATGACTAAGACCCCAAAGACAAATACAGCAACAACAAAAATAAATAAATGGGACTTAATTAAATTAAAGTTTCTGCACAGCAAAAAAAATAATCAACAGAGTAAACAGACAACCTACAGCATGGGAGAAAATATTCATAAAGTATACATCTGACAAAGAGCTAATATCCAGAATCTACACAGAACTCAAACAAATTAGAAAACAAAAGCCCCATTAAAAAGTGGGCAGTAGACATGAACAGAGTTTTTTCAAATGAAGATATACAAATGGCCAACATACATATGAAAAAAAATGCTCAACATCACTGATCATCAGAGACATGCAAATTAAAAGCAGAATAAGATACCACCTTATCCTTATCAGAATGGTCATTACCAAAAAATCAAAAAACAGTGGATGTTGGCATGGATGTGGTGAAAAAGGAAAGCTTCTACACTGTTGATGGGACTATAAATTAGTACAACCTCTATGGAAAACAGTATGGAGATTCAACAAAGAACTAAAAGTAGACCTACCATTCTATCCAGCAATCCCCCTACTGAGTATCTACTCAAAGGTAAAGAAGTCACTGTATCCAAAAGACACCTCTACCCAAATGTTTATCACAGCACAATTCAAAATTGCAAAGATGTGGAATCAACATAAGTGCCCATCAATTGATAAGCTGATAAAGAAAATGTGGTGTGTGTATATATATATATATATATATAAAAATGTGGGGTGTGTGTGTATATATATATGTATACATATGTATATATATACACACACACATACACATATATACATATACACACACATACATCCCATGGAGTACTTGTGTTCACATTACTTTTACCCTCTTCTTCTTCCAGCCAATATTACATACGGCAGTCCATTTCCAAACATGATGCTTAATGCATTTAACTGTTATTCCTCTCATAATATTTTCCATAGGCAATTCCCATGTACCTAATAATAATATAGTACCTATGCATATTTTGACTTGTCTCTTCTTGTTTTCCATAGATAACTTTATGTAGAGGGAAAAGCTTGGTCAAAGAGTGATATACTTTTAGAGGATTTTGATGCATAACCATTGAATAACTCCTCAGCTACATTGCAGAATACACCTCGTTGTAAAAGTTAAAACAATCCTTAGATGTGTAAGCTGAGCATTAAAAACTTTTCTTTTCTATGTATACTCACATGAATTTATATATATTCTCTCTAGGACTCTTAAGGGCTAGGGAATAACTGTTTCATAGGTACCTTCTTGTTTGGCATGTAGGTCAAAAGTGGGAGTAACTTTCAAAATGTTTTGGTAGAGTAGAAATAAAATCACCACTTTAAAATGACTTTTAAAGCCTAATTCTAGACTCACATATCAACTCTCATTTTGCATATGTTTGTTATATTGGCACCTAATATATATCATAAACACCACTGTTTTAAACTTACTCTTATATCTAAAGAGTAAGAGTAACTCTTAACTCTAAAGAGTTTTTTTGTTTCTTGCTTATATGCATAAACTGCATTTTTACAAGTGATTCCTTAAATCTCTTTGTTGCTTTGTTTTTAATATTTATCTATATGCCAGAACTATTAATTTAGCCAATTTTGCTTCAAATGCTATGATCTGAATGTTTATGTCCCCTCAAAATTCATATTTTGAAATCTTAACCCCAAAGTGATGATAACAGAAGGTGGGGCCCTTAGGAGGTGATTAGGTTCTGAGGCTGAAGCCCTCATAAATGGGATTAACGCCCTTACAAAAAAGGCCCCAGAGGACTGCCTTACCCCTTTCACCATTTGAGGACAAAGCCAAAGGACCATCTATGAACCAGAAAGACACCAGATACCTCACCAGAAACTTCACCATACATAAAATCTGCTGGCACCTTGATCTTGAACTTCTCAGCCTTCAAATCTGCAAGAGACAAATTTCTGTTGTTTGTAAGTTACCCAGTCTTTGGTACTTTTTATAGTAGTACAAACTAAGACAAATGCCTGACTCTGCTGAAAGTCTAGAAATGTCTAGATAATTTCTCTGTTTACTATGGGAAAAAAATTGGGCGGAGGGCTTCCTTCTTGCAATACTATGTCTTCCTGAAAGAAAGTTGTTTACTGTTTCCTTTACAACTTCTTTAGTGATCTGTTTAAGTGGAATTCCCATATGTAGTTATGGACTCAAATGGAGAAAGGTATATAGGAGTCAAAATGAAAGATTTTGGATACTAGGATAAGGGACTCTGTAAAAAGGAATAATTTATTTTTATGAATTTTACTTATAGGAATGATTTTATTAGATTAGAAATTTAGAAAGTTTACTCCAACTTCAGTTAAGGATATAGGTTTTTCCATCCATTCATTCCACAGATATTTTGGTGCCTACTCTCTGCCAAGTACTGAAATAATGGGGCTTTAAAATGTTTAACTGAATCTTTAAGTTCTAATCTTAGATGACACATTCAATATGTATTTATTTATCTATGTATTCATTCATTCATGCACCATTCAGTGTACATTCAGAGTCAAGATTTATGATGGCTCTTGGGGAAAAAAAGCAATGACCTTGACATCACTGAACTTACGAATGACTTTCTCTTATATACAAGACTGGGTTATGCACCCTTTAATATAATCCTCTCACACCCTTATTTAACTGTTTAGTAGAATTTATCATATTTTATTATAATTGTAAGCACCAAGAGGTAGTTACTATGCATTATGAGGAATATTAACAATAATGGGTAATATTTATTGAGCAACCGATGTTTCAGTTGTTCTATTAAGCATCTTACCATTTTTAAATCATTCTTCCTTGCCTATTTTGCATCATTCACTCTAGAGTCCCTAGAAAAATGGTCTTTGAGAGAATAAAGTATGTAGATCATTTTATTTAGAAGGCTACTTAATATAATAAGGGAGAAAGCCAGAGGCCTGAATTAAGATGGTGTCAAGGTTTAGGCAGATAGGAGGGCAGGAGTGCCAACCAATTTAATGTGGGATAAGGAAGAAGGAAATGATGTGGAGCATGAATCACAAATTTCTGGTTTGAAAAACTAGATAGTGATTTTGCCATTAACTAACAGAGGGATATGGGAATAAGATCTGGTAGGATAAATGTGAAAAAAGTAACTAAATCATGCACTTCTTAAGTTTGAAGTTCATGTAAGACAACCAGATGGAAGAATCAAGTAGACATTTGGATACTTGTATCTGAAAAGTGGAAGAAACCTCTGGCTCAAAATCAGATATGTTTTGAAACTGTAGCATATGAAATTGTATAAAATAGCAAAATGAATTACATAATAAAAGCATTTACCTTGTGCAGATTTAAATGTGTGTTTGCCCAAAACTAGAGTTAGAGAGAGAATACTTCAGATTATGTAGGTATCTTGCACACACTATTTCCATCATCAGGAAAATGAACCAGAGAAGAATATAATGTGAGAGATATAAATGTGATATTAAGGATCAGTATTTTCATAATTTCTTTTCAGTAGCATCTTGCTCTGTTGAGTGATTCTATATTTGAATAGATAAATACTTTTTTCAATATAATGCCTAAATGGAAGAAAAATACTTCATTTTATGTCCAACAAAAGAGTAAAACTGAGAGCAAACTTGGCTCTGGGATAGTATGGCAGACAGAATGTCAGTTTCCAGTGCAACTTTTTCTAAAAGATGTCCAAGGAAATCATTGAAATTAGTCATTAAAAATAATTGAGTACAATTTTCAATGTGCTCAATCATTTTACCTTAATTTTAGTTAAGAATAAATTTGAACATAAGCAGTAAACTGTCACTTGTACTTTGTGGCAAATGCCAACAGAAAGAATCTAGAAACTGTTTTAGAGGAAAGAATCATGTGACTCAATAGGAGACACTTAAGAAGAAGAGATGAAAAGCTGATATTTACCAGAAAAAGGACATACATTTTTCTACCAGTGATTTCCATTTACTCTTCTTTGAAATGTATCCAGATTCTGAGGGCTTAATCTCACTTTATGCTTCAACCTCGCTCAGGTCACCATAATCTTACTTTCGAATTATTGAAATTTTCTTTTAAATATTCTTTATGATTCTCACCTTGCTCCCCTACAGCTTAATCTCTACAGAGTAGCCAGAATGATCCTTATAAACTGCAAATCAATTAATGTCATCTTCAGCCCAAAACTCTCCAAAGTCTACTCATAATAAAAGGTAGGAACTTCTTCATGCCCTATGCAGTCCTTCACAATCTAGCCTATTGTTTCTACCCTCTCCTCATCTTCTGATGATTTCCTTGTTGTTATTTTGCTCCACGATAATGGGTTTATTTCTGTTCTTCACAAACATGAGTCATGCTCCAGACTCAGAGCTTTTGCATGTGCAATTCCTCCTGCCTGGAGAGATCTTCCCCAAGATATGTTTATGTCTACTATCTATCCTCCTTCCTCACTTTACATTTCCCTAGAGCACTTATAATGATTTGACATAAAATGTTTTTTTTCTTTTATATTTAACATTTTTATTCACATACCATAAAATTCACCCATTTAAAGTATATGTGTTAGTGTTTTAATATTTTCTCAGAGTTGTTCCACAATCATCACAATCTAATTTTAGAACATTTTCTGCATCCACAAAGGAAACTCTTTACCCATTAACTATCACTCCCCTTTCTCCCTTTCCCAATCCTAGGCAGCCATTAATCTATTTTTGCCTCTATAGATTTGTCTATTCTGAATATTTGGTATAAATAGAATCCTACAATATACAGTTTTTTGGTGACTAGCTTCTTTCACTTAGAATGTACTTTTCAATGTTTATCCATGTTTAGCATGTGTAAATACTATTTTATGTCTGAATAACAGTCCATTATATGGATGTACATTTTCCTTATTTGTTCATCAGGTAATGGTTATTTGAATTGTATTCACTTTTCTGTATTATGAATAATGCTGCTATAACATTCATAAACATGTTTTTGAGTGGATATCATAATATATATTTTACTTGTGTATTACCTGTTTTTTTTACATCAATAAGAATATCAGCTCCATGAGGGCAGATTTTTATCAATTTTATTCACCTTTAAATTTCCATTGATGAGAAAACTGCCTAGCACGTAGTAGGAGCTCATCACCATTTATTGTATTTTTAACAAATGAATGAAGAAATGATTGGTAAAGATTCAGCAATAAGTGAGACATAGAGTTTAAGGGAATCACAGCTTGTTTGCAGGCAGCTGAAAGTGATAGTGGAAAATGTAGTAGGATCATAATTTATTTACATTTCTTTCATCTTACATAAGCCAAGAAAAGATATTTTATTAATACATGTAGTATAACTTTTTATCCCTTTCTTGCTTAACATTTAGTGGTGGTGGTGGTGGTAGGGGAAGTAGACAGAAACAACAAAAGGATTTTACTTCTATGTTTTTGAATACCTCAGGCACTGCTTACATGGATTAGGTAAATGACCAGTCATTCAGTTCTCTTTACGCTACACTTTCTTCTTCCAACCAGAGGAAAGCTTAGGAAGCTAATCTCCAGCACTCCTCTGACCATCTATGCCCTGATATCCAGTTTGCCTTGATGTTTCTGCCTCCAAGTTGGTGCAAAGATAGCTTTTAGGGCAAACTCCTGCCTAAGCTCTGAACATGAAATAAGCTAAACCCTCTCTCATCAGCATCTCAATACATAGAACGAGTTATCTAGGGAAGTAGAATGAAAATAGTTGAGAACTAATAGTTGATACCTCTTCTGACTTACTTTTAAGAAAAAGGCAATCTGAGGCCAAAAGAATAGAAACATGTGCCTCTAGTCCTAGCTACTCCAGAGGCTGAGGCAGAAGGATTGATAGCCCAGGAGTTTGAGTTTGCAGCAGTGAGCCATGATGATACCACTTGACATCACTGCACTCTAGCTGGGGCAACAGAGTGAGACGCTGTTTCAAAAAAAAAAAAAAAGAGAGAATAAATAAATAAATAAAAATAAAAGGCCAATCTTTTTAAAACACTGTTAGTTATTTAGCTTAATATTTAAGAATACTGACCTTGAATCAGATATTCCTGAATTTGAAACTCAATTCTGCCACTACTTGATCATGTTCTGTTGGATCTTTATCAGCCTCTATTTTCCCATTTATAAAACTGACCTTAAAAAGATTTCACAGTAGTCAATTTTTTCTTCCTTCTATAATATTTTAATTCATTCAATCGGTAAAAAGGTGAGACACTTTGAAATTTTTAAAAAGTATTAAGAATAGCCAACATTTTATTGAGTTCCTACCATGTTCCAGAAACTTAAACAATTTAATGTTTAATCTGAAAATGATGTTTAATGAGGAATGTCCCCACCTTAATGCATTTATGTCGCTATAGCAAAATGCCTGAGATTGAGTAATTTATAAACAAAAGAACTTTATTCCTCATAGTTATGGAAGCTAGGGAGTCCCAGGTCAAGGTCCCGGTAGGTTCTGTATCTGATGAAGTCCCAATCTCTGCTTCCAAATTGGCACCTTGAGCACTGTGTTCACACATGGTAGAAAGGATATAGGAAACAAAGGGCTCCTAGCTAGTTTCTTCCAGCCCTTTTATAAGGTCTCTAATCCCTCCCATGAAGGCGGAAACTTCGTGGCCTAATCACCCCCCCTAAAAGGCCCCCTTCTTAAGACTTTTGCATTGGGGATTAAATTTCAGCATAAATTTTGGAGGCAACACATTTAAACCATAGCAATGTAGGGGTGGGAAACCTGTGACCTGAAGGCCACATGTGGTCATTAGACTGAATCCAAATTTTATAGAACAAATCCTTTTATTAAAAGAGATGCAGCAGAGAAAGATGAAGCTTTTCTTGCCTCCTTTGGTGCTTAAAAGAACAATTTTGAAATCAGAAAGCCACAGGTTTACCACCCTACAGTTTCTTCTTTGACAGTTTGCCCCTTCAATGCCTGCACTTCTAGTTGGGGAACTTACTGAAATCCATGGTTTTCAGTACAATACATGATATTAAGGACGTCCTGAGTCTATATCTTCATTCCAGATTTCTCAGCACCTCATACCAACATATTGGGAATCTAATTCATCATCTTTTGCTCAGGCTATGTTTCTTCTACAGTATGTTTTATTCTCAGTAAATAATGCCAGGGTGAACATATTTGTCGAAACCAGAAAATGGAAATACGTGTGTTCTCTTCATTCTTGCTTACCACTTCTTTCATATCTAGTATCTGAACATGCTATAGCTTCTACTTCTATAATAATTCTCATGTTTATCACCATTCATCATACATTAAACTCTTTCTTCTTAAAATCTAAATTACTGTAACAGTATAACTAAATGTCCAGCCTCTGATTAGGATCCCCTCCAATCCCTTCACAATACTGCCAACAGAATAATCTCTTTAAAAATTATCATAATAGTTGTATTCTGCTTTACATATTTCAGTAATTCTGCATAAATTTCAGGTCCAGTTCCACACTTGTCCCTCCAGTCTCATCTCAAACCACATTTCCAGTTGTGATGTTTACCGTATTAAATGACATCAGGTTTATTGAGGAAATCACATGGCTTTATGCTACTAGGATTTGATGTAGGCCAATTCGTCTGCCTTACGATGTAGACTTTTTACCAATATTTTAACTTGAAAACTCAATAAGAAAACATTTCTCTAGAAATCCAGCCCTGGCTCCAGTATCTAAATCTTATTCAGATCTTCCTCACAATTCCTCACATAGCATGTTATTTAGTCCTCTATCATGAACTCATATTTTATTGCACTTCACTTTTATCTGATCTTGTTTAACAGACTATATATAAACCCATTGAGTGCAGATACCACATATTATTTAAGCTAGTATCCTACACGATTAACACGATGACTGCTGTGAAGTAGGTACAAAAAATACAATTGCTTATAAGATGAAATTAGTGTTGATTCATACAGGCATTTAAACCATAGAAAATGCCTCTCATACAGGCATTAAGAAATACTCAGATCTTCTGAAGGAAACTGCTTTAGTTGCACCGTGACTGGATAACAAGGTAAGGCTGGAAAAGAACTCGTCTTCATCTGATTTCTGCCCTAGGAATTACAAGATGGATTTAAGTGCAGCTTATGTAGAAGATGCTAGCAACACACTATTTTTCCTTGTCATATATTAACAGGATTTACACGCTTTAAATGAAAGATTTTTTTGTTTGTTTGTTTGATATCTTGGTTTCAGATATTATAGTGCTTCTTCAAATACTTTGATGACTTGTTAAATCTGAAGAGATTCACAGTAATTTTATTTCAAGAAGCTCTGGACAGTATATGCTAAAACAGAAACTGTTGAATTAATCTAGTGGCATGAAGTAGGGGATAAGCTACTCTAGTAATTGTGTGAAATGTAATTATCAATTGTCAGCATTTTTTTATGGAGCGTAACAGAGTGTTTCTATATTTCTAAACAACTCATATAGACTGTGTATAAATAACAAGCATTCATCATTTATAAAATACCAGTAGGAGGTACATAAAGTGAATGTTCTTTTAAACATTTTCCAGACTGACATACTTAATATAAAGGGAGGGGTGTGTGTGTGTGTGTGTGCATGTGCGCATGCATGTATGTAATTGCAGGTACCTCCAAGTATGAACAATTTCATGGTTCTAATTATATCCCCCAAACTTTATTTCTTACATCATTGCTTTGTTAAAAGTCCTGTAACTCTGTGAGGAAGAAAGTAACATAAATCTTAAAATTGACCTCTGCAGTTCAGATTTCAAGTTTCACTACTTAATATCTGAACACGGGCAGGTCATCTGCTTTGCCTTTGCTTTGCTTTCCTTATCTGTAACTTAGGGACAATAATCATTATTATTATCCTATTGATGTTTGAGGATTAAACAAGTTGAAATACATAAATAATTTAAAAGTATAACCAAGCTGGTTTTTGCAAGTGAATCTATTAACGTTAGTTATTATATAGGCTCTCATTACTCTTAACTCAGTAATTACTGTGGCTCATTATTGTAAGCAAGTGCACAAAGCCAAGTGAATATTCTGATAAAAATACATATCTGCATTATTGCTACTGTTATGCATAATAATTCCACAAATAAATTAGTTGTAGTCCATAATTATGAAGCAAAAACTGCATTGATAGAGCAGGAATAGCATAGATATAGATCTTAAAATTGAGTTTTTTGGATCTAAGCTTTCTTTAGAAGAACATCAGGGACTGCTTTCTGTTTTTCTGTCTGTCGCTGTCTCTCTGCTCTCTCTCTCTCAGTTTCCCTCTCTCGTATTTTTTTGTCTTGTCCACATATATGTGGGCATGGTAGGTAGAGGGGAGAGCTAGATGGAGCTGGAGCATCAGTTCAAAGGGAACAGCTCTGTATTTACATTGTTTAAATTGGTTGTATCTTACATTTATTTTGACCAAGTTCTTCACTTGATAGAAGATAACAAAAAAGCTAAATTGAATATAATAGGCAAAAAACAAAAATAAACTTCTAAGTAGGCTTACAAGAAAAAATAAAACCTCATTTTTGATCTATGCATTAAAAAACTATAGGTAATTTATTTATTGCCTGTCAACTAGTTTTCTCAGTCATGTATCATTTGGTTTTAATAACTAATTTTAATGTCTAGAAAAAAAACGGCTTTCATTAAAGTGCAGCCAAATTTGTCAGTATTTCACATGTTCTGCCTCCAGAACAACTCTGTGTAAACTTTTACACTGAGGAAACTTACTCAATAAAATGAAATCTGTTTGATATTCGAGCCCAGGATATTGAGACCTAAGTAGCATAAGTGTATGTAAGCAAATACTTCATAGTTACAGAGTATAGTAAATGCCTTCTCTTATTCTGCTACTATTCCCAGGAATATACACAAAATGTGCTGGCTCATAGAAGAGTTAATGGTTAGTGAGTCTTTTTATTTCACATGGTTACTTGCTTTCATTACAAAGAAAATTCCTAATCTGAGTTTTCTGTCCACTTTTTTAACATACGAAGAACTCACTATAAAGAAACACTCCATTAGGAAGCCCACAAATTACACGTCCAGTGTGGATGTGGAGACTAGTGTCGCACTATTCTGTTACTAGTGTTGTAATCCAAAAAGAAAAAAAGAAAATTCTTTGTTTTATAAATTTCCTATTAGCGGCTTGATTGTATCAGATATTACATTCAGTTTTGATTTTGTGCTTTTCTGTAGAAATTCTGAATTCAATATTAGCAATAAGGACTGGAAACTACATTGTTTCCACTACAAGTTGCCAAAAGAACCAATCAACAGAGTAAATGTGTATGGAGCATGATTCATATTGACTGGGTGTAAGACATCTGTTATATAGGACTCTGTTCCAAGGCAATTGCAAAGTGAAGAACAGTCTAACCAAAAATGTTTTGACATTGACTACTTAGTTGAAGACTGGATTCATGAACATGTGTAAAAATAAGAATTTTGCTGAAAGTTGCCAAATGATCCACCAGAAAATTAATGAATATCATCATTATCCAAGAGATATTCACTGGGTCCCTGACAGTCAATAATTATTATCAAATATTCACAAAGACATTAAAGAAATGTTGCTAGCCCTTTAGAGATTAAAACATAATCAATCACATATCTAGGATGTATGGGGACATCTATACCTTATATAAGACAAAACCAAACTAGAATCATCATAAGCAATATCAACAATATAAATAACAAGGAAAAAGAGAGACTGTGGGAAAAAGGACGGCAAAGAATAAAAGATGATGATTTTATTAAAAAATTTCAAGATTTTCCCAAACTTCACTCATCTTATAATCAAAGACTCTCTCACTTACAATAGCAGGCACCAAATAGAAATAATTTAGGTATGGGTTAGAATTGATTTAGTATGCATATTCAAATGTGCATCCTATATGAATTATAACTTTAATGGTATTAATAGAGAAAGGAAGATTCTCAAACTTGGAATAATGTTTTTATATTTAACTATTCACTTTAAATATTTTGGGGGAAGCAGTGTATATTCTGACTCTTTTCTCACCTCAAATTGGTAATTGTTAATATTCTCAGGATTTTGTCAGGCATCTTGGCAAATCTCTACTTGCTTTATTATTATTAATTATTATTATTACTTTTTATTTTTACTGTGGTAAGAACACATAACATGAGATCTACTCTCTTACCAAATTTCTAAGTGTATTCTGCCACAGGTGACAACATGGATTAAACTTGAGGACATTATCCTAAGTGAGTAAGTATAGGCTTTTTGATAAGAGGCTATCCATCTCTACAGAGAATTATTATTTTAGTTGGCTTCTAATTAATTACTATTTATGTTTTCATGTCCCATGTTTTTTATAACAAGTTCATAAAAATATCAATAATCAAAACTCATTCAGCATGTGGAACCACATTCCATTTTGGCTGGAGTTCAATGTTTGCATGTCATAATAAATATCTCTGCCAAAATGTTAGCAGGCTGCAAAGTATATTTTTAGATTCTTCATCCAAGGAGATTCTAAAGCAAAGTCAAACAACTTCTGGATACATTCATCAGTGTTTTCCAACCAAATTACATTGAGTACAAAGAGCAAAGGGAGCTGATCTTTTAGCTCTAGGCAATTTGTGGTTATCACTAGAGTAAAATCTGAAGCTCAAAGTTGCCTTCAACTTATCACTATCTCTCTGCCTGCTGTTTAGCACCATAAAGGGCTAGAGAGGCAGCAATGAAAAGTACCGTCTTGGATAATAGAGGAAAACATACTGTTCTCCTTATGTTTGTTAATAGGGCATGACAATTGTTCCCAAACTGCCTGGAAGCCATTGTGCTTTGCTACTCTGGAGTATGGCATCTAATGCAAGGAAGGATACAGTTACCCAGCTAATGCAAGCAAGACATTTCCCCCCACCCAGAACCCCATTTACTTGAAATAGGTCAAAAAAATAAATTATTTCTTTCGGAGTTGGAAAAATTTATGCTTTAGAAACTGTCATTGCCCTATGAAATTATGCAAAAGAAAAATTTAATTTCATATAATAAAAGGAATCATGGATATTCATCAAAACAACATTCTGTAATTAATATAATTTCATAGACATTTGTGGTTTCCCAAGCTTTTGGTAAATTCTCTCACTTAGTAATGTAATTCTCACAATAATATTGTAAGGTAGATATTATTATAATCCTGTATTATAGATAGAAAAAGGAGACTAGGTGAGGCTCAGTAAACTGTCTAGGGACACAGAGATAATAATTGGCACAAAAAGGATTCATATCCTGAGAAACATTCACTAGGAAAGCAACATGCTTATTTGAGATTTCATTACTATTTTTTTCCAAATTTTAAAAAATCGTGGTAAAATACATATAACATAAATTTTACCATCTTAACCATTTTAAATATACTGTGCGGAGGTATTGAATACATTCATAATGTTGTACAATCATCACCAATATCCATTTCCATAAATATTTTTATTTTGTAAAACTGAAACTCCATATCCACTGAACAATAGCTCCCCATTTCTCCCCACCCATGATTTTGACTACTTTAAGTGTATTATATAAGTGGAATTTTGTACAGAATTTTTCTTTTTGTGATTGACTTATTTCACTTAACATAATGTCCTCAAGGTTCATCTATGTTGTAGCATACGACATAATTTCCTTCCTTTTTAAGGCTGAATAACACTTTACTGGTGCAGCTATGTATAATGGGATATTACATTGTGCTTATCTATTCATCCATCCATACACAACTTGGATTTCTTCTGTATTTTTAGTTATTGTAAATAATGCTACTATGAACATGGGTGTACAAATACATCTTCAAGATTCTGCTTCTAATTATTAATATTTGGGTATATACTCAGAAGTGGAATTGCTTGATCATATGGTAATTTTAATTCTTTGAGGAGCCACCATACTGTTTTTCACAAAGTGGCTATACCATTTTACAATCCCAACAACAGTGTACAAGAGTTCCAATTTATCCACATTATCACCGACACATATTTATTGTTCTTTTGATAGTAGCCATTTTAATGGGTGTGAGATAGTATCTCATTGTAATTTTAATTTGCATTTCCCTGAATGTGATGTTGAGTATGCTGCATGCACTTATTGACCTTTTATATATATCTTCTTTGGAGAAATGTCTATTCAATTCTTTTGCCTAGTTTTGACTCAGATTGTTTTTCTGTTGTTGAGTTTTAGGAATTCCTTATAATACTGTTTGTTAATCCCTATCAGATACTTGCTTCACTAATATTTTCTCTCATTCTGTGGTTTGCCTTTTTACAATGTTGACATTGCCATTTGATGACAATTTTCATTATGTCCAATTTATCCATTTTTTCTTTTGTTATCTATGCCGTTGCTATGGTACCCAAGAAGTTACTGACAAATCCAGTGTCATAAAGCTTTTGTCCTATGTTTAATTCTACGAGTTTTTGTAAGTTTATGTCTTACTTTTAGGTCTTTGATCCATTTTGTGATAATTTTTCTATATGGCTTTAGGTAAGAGCTCAACTTCATTCTTTTGCTTTTGTATATCCAGTTTTCCCAGGACGATTGTTGAAAGCACTGTTCTTTCCCCTTTGAACGGTCTTGGCACATTTGTCAAAAAACTTTTGACCATATATGCAAAGAATAATTTACAGACTATTTTATTCTATTGCTCTATATTTCCTGTCTTTATGCTACTATGACACTGCTTTGATAACTTTAGCTTTGTAATAAGTTTTGAAATCAGAAAGTGTGTTTTCTAGCTTCTGTTTCTTTACAAAATTGTTTTGGCTTTTATGGATATCTTGTGGATTTTTTTTTTATTTCTGTAGAAAAGAAATCATTGGAACTTCGATAGGGATTACATTGAATCTGTACATCCCTTTGGGTAGTACTGATATCTAAGCAACATTAAGTCAGTCTTCCAATTGATGAACATGAAATGTATTTATTTATACCTTGTTTTATTTTCTTTCAGCTGTGTTTTATAGCTATCATTGTACAAATCTTTCAGATCTTTGATTAATGCCCAAGTATTACATTATTTTTGATGATTTTGTAAATAAAATTGTTTTCATAATTTCCTTTTCAGGTTGCTCATTGTTAGTATATAGAAACACAACTGATATTGTAAATGTATTGAATTTGCATCCTGCTACTTTGCTTAATTCATTTATTATTTCTAACATTGTGTGTGTGTGTTTGTGTGTGTGTGTGATCTTTAGGGATTTCTATACATAAAGTCATATAATCATTAAGCAATGATTATGTCACGCCTTCTTTTCTAATTTGGATTTCTTTTATTTCCCTTGCTTTCCTAATTTCTCTGGCTAGAACTTGCTGTACTATATTGAATTGAATTGGTGAAAGCACGCTTGCCTTGTTACTGAGCTAGAGGAAAAGCTTTTAGTCTTTACCAACAAGAATAATGTTTGTCGTATGTTTCATATATAGCTTTTTATTATATTGAGATAGTTGAGGGAGATTCTTTCTATTCCTAATTTGTTGAATGTTTTTATCATGAGAGGATGCTGAATTTTGTCAATAGCTTTTTCTGCATTAATCGAGTTGGTTTTTTGTTTCTTGCTAGTGTGGTGTATCACATTAATTGAATTTGGTATGTTCAACTATCCTTGCATTTCAGGAATAAATCCCATTTGAACATAGTGTATAGTCCTTTTAATATGCTGCTGGATTTAGTTTGCTAGTATTTTGCTGATAATTTTTACATCAAAGTTTATAAGAGATATTTATATTAGTCTGTAGCTTTCTTTTCTTGTAGTATCTTTGTCTGACTTTGGTAACTGGGTGCCTTAGTCCTTTTGAGCTTCTATAACAAAATATCTTTGGATAATTTATAAACAATAGAAATTTATTGCTCATATTTCTGGAGGCTAGAAAGTCCAAGATCAAGATGCCAGCAGATTTGGAACCTGGTAAGGGCTCTCTCTGTGCTTCAGATGGTACCTACTTGCTGTGTTCTCACATGATAGAAAAGATTAGCTAGATACCTCAGGTTTATTTGATAAAGACCTAATCCTATTCATGAGGAAGTAACTATCATGACCTAATCACCTCTGAAAGGCTTCACACTTCTTAATAGCATCATTTTGGGTGTTAGGTTTTAACATATGAATTTTGGAAGGTCACCAGCATTCAGACCGTAACAGGGTAATGCTGGCCTCATAGAATGAGTTAGAACGTTTTTCCTCTTCTGAAATACTTTGGAGATATTTGAGAAGAATTAGTGTTAGTTCTTCATAAAAAGTTTAATAGAATTCACCAGTAAAGCCATTAGGTCATTAGGTCTAGGGTTTTTCTTTGTTGGAAGATTTTATTACTTACTCAGTTTCCTACGTCTATTGAGATTTCCTGTTTCTTAAGGATTTACTCTTTGTGGATTTTGTGTTTCCAGGAATTTTTCCATTTCATATAGTTTACCCAATTCGTTGGTATGCAATTACTTATAGTACTCTTATAATTGTTTTTATTTCTGTACAATTGGTAGTGATGTCCTCACTTTCAATTCTGATGTTAGTAATTTAAGTTTTCTCTCTTTTATTCTTAGTAAATCTCACTGAAAGTTTGTCAATTTTGTTGATCTTTTCAAAGAACCAACATTCAGATTTATTAATTTTATGTATTGTTTTCAT
>VBSM01001265.1:7618988-7678544 GCA_008086735.1 Cheirogaleus medius | reverse complement strand
CTCGGCCTTCCAGAGTGCTAGGATTACAGGCATGAGCCACCATAATTACGCCTGGCCATAATCTTTATTATTTCTTACTGTCTGCTAGTGTTGGGTTTAGTTTGTTCCTTTTTTTCATGTTTAAAATTGTAAAGTTAGATTGTTGATTTGAGATATATTTTGCTTCTTAATATAAGCATTGAGAGCTATAATTTCCCCCTTAGCACCAATTTTGCTACAGCCCATAAGTTTTGGTATGTTGTATTTTAGTTTTCATTTATTTCTAAGTATTTTTTAATTTCCCTGTGATTTTTTTCTTTGATCAACTGGTTGTTTAAGAGTATGCTTTTTAATTTCCACAAATTTGTAAATTTTCCAGTTTTTCTTGTGTTATTGATTTCTAGCTTTATCTCACTGTGGTCAGAGAAGATACTTTGTGTAATATTTATCTATTTAGAAATATATTAAGACTTAATTTATAGTGTAATGTATGACCTATTCTGGAATATGTTCCATCTATACTTGAGAAGAATGTGTATGCTCTTCCTGTTGGGTATAATGTTTTATATATGTCTGTTAGATCAAATTGACTTACTGTGTTTTTTAAGTCCTCTATTGTCTTCTATCTTCTGTCTGATTGTTCTATTTATTATTGAGAGTGAGGTAATGATGCTTGCAACTATTACTGTACAACTATTTATTTTTCCTAATTCTGCCCATGTAGAATTAATTTTTGTTTCATATATTTTGATTGTCATTAGGTGAGTAAATTTTTATAATTGTTATACCTTCTTGCTGAATTGAACATTATAATAATATAAAATGTCCTTCTTTATCTCTTATAACCTTTTTTATTTAAAATCTATATTGTCTGATGGTAGTATAGCCACCATGCTCTCTTTTGGCACTATTTGCATGTAATACATTTTTCATCCTTTCACTTTCAATCTATTTCTGTCTTTGGATCTAAAAATGAGTCTTTTATAGACAGCATACTGTTAAATCATGTATTTTTATTCGTTTTGTCAATTTGTTTTTTGATTGGAGACTTTAAGCTCCTTAAATTTAAAGTGATTACTAATAAGGAAGGACTTCAATTAACTTACTATTTGTTTTCTATGTGCCTCATAGCATTTCCTGCATTGTTATCTTCCTTGGTGTTTAGTGACTTTTTTGTGTGGTGAAATGTTTAAGTTCCTTTCTAACTTCTTTTTGTAAAAATTCCATAGCTATTTTCTTCATGGTTGCCATGGGGATTACATTTAGCATCCTAAAGTTATAACACTCTAATTTTAATTTATACCATCTTAACTTCTTTTATTAATGTTTTATATTTTTCGTAAACTAATGTTTTACTTTCTTAAGTTTATTCCTAAGCATTTTATTCTTTTTGATGATAATGTAAATGAGATAGTTTTCTTGATTTATTTTTCAGATAGTTTATTGTTAGTATATAAAAAACACAAATGAAATTGGACATATACCATACACAAAAATTATTCAAAATTTATTAAAGACTTAAATACAAGACCCAAAACTGTTAAGCTCCTAGAAGTAAACATAGGGAAAAACTTTCCTGACATTGGCCTTGGCAATGATTTCTCAGATAGGGTACCAAAAGCGCAGGCAATAAAACCAAAAATGAGCAAGTGAGATCACACCAAGCTAAAAATCTGCACAGGAAAGGAAACAATCAATGCAATGGAAAGGTCAGCTACAGAATGGGAGAAAAGACTTGCGAACTGTATATTTGATTAAGAGTAAATGTCCAAAGTATGTAAGGAACTCCTACAACTCAATAACAAATAATAATAATAATCTAATTAAAAATAGGAAAGGAGCAAAAAAGACCTTTCTCCAAAGACAACATACAAATAGCTAAGAGATATAAGAAAAGGTGCTCACCATAACTGATCACCAAGGAAGGGCAATTCATAACTATAATGAAACAGCACCTCACAACTGATAGGGTGGCAATTATTAAAATAAGAAAAAAGATGTGTTGGCTGGGATATGGACAATTAAGAAACCTTATCCAATCTTGGTAGGGATGGAAATTGGTGTAGCCACTATGAAAAACAGAATGGAAATTCCTCAAGTAATTAAATATAGAACCATATAATCCAACAATTCTGCTCTTGAATAAATGCACAAAAGAATTGAAATCAGGATCTCAAAGAGTTCTCTGCATTCCCACAATCATTACAGCATTATCCCAATAGCAAAGATATGGAAGAAATCTATATATTCCTTGTCAGATGAAGCAATAATGAAAATGTGATATCTACATACAATGCAATATTATTCAGCCTTAAAAAATGAAAGAAATCTTGTCATTTGTGACAACATGAATTAATCTAGGGGACATTATGTCAAGTGAAATAAGTCAGAATTAGAAGGACAAACACATCATGCCACATATATGGTATGTTTATGTATGTAAAATATTCAAACTCATGGAAGCAGAGAATAGAATGGTAGTTGTCAGGAACTTGGGGAAAGAAGAAACAGGGAGGTATTAGTTAAAAGGTACAATATTAAGTTTCAGTTATACAATATGAATAAGTCCTAGGGATTTACTGTGCTATACACTGAAAACTTTTCTAAGAGGATAGATCTTATGTTTAGTGTTCTTATCACAAACAACATAATAATAATAAAGAGAGTAGGCAGAAACTTTGAGAGGTGATGGATTTATTTATGGTATAGATTGCTATGATGTTTTCACTGGCATATACTTATCTTTAAACTCATTAAGTTGTATGCATTAAGCATATACAGCTTTTTGTATATCAATTATTACTTAATAAAGTAGTTTGAAAATATATAAATGAATAATGAAAAAGACTATTGGGAAAATTGATACTTATTTTTGCCCCAATTTTAAATGATCTTAGTAACAACATGTTAGTGTACTTTCTAAAGTACTGCCAGGATTTAGGTGAGAATAAAAAGCTGCATGCAAACTATAGTACAGCCAGTTTAACCACAGTTCGAATCTATTATTTTAGAAATAATTCATTATTGTTACAATACCTTCCTCATATAAGTGCTTAAAATGAATGTGGAATAAATTAATATGACTGTTGATTTCTGATGATATCTTCTTTAATATAACTTCCAAGCAAAATGTAAAATATATGTAATAATACTGGGTGATAGTCATTGATCTACTCAATTCTTCTCACATCTTTATGGAGTTGGAAAAATGGAGTTGGTGTTTTCACAAAGCTTTAAATCTTTACTTTAGAGTGTTTAGAGATGTCTCGACAACTTGCAAATATCAAAGAGAAATTTTAATGTTAAGGAGTGTGACATCTTTTTCAATGATTAAAGCCACACAGACATGAGTATAAATTCTTATTTGGGTCTCTACTAAGTACCTCGTTTGGAGTATATTTCTTAATTTATTTCATATAAATAATTTTCACTGGTAAAATAGTTAATATGAGTACTTCCTTTTACCCCTCTGAAGGTTAAATCTGATTTTATACATAATATATCTTAATAATAATATATATAATTTGATTATATATCACATTAATCAATTACTTTCTCTGACAAAGGGAATACTCATAATACATATTAGAGCTTTTTGCTTCTAATTTTTCTTTTTTGGAGATGGGGTCTTTCTCTGTCACCCAGGCCGGCATGATCATAGCTCATGGTCCCCTTGAACTCCTGGGCTCGAACAATCCTCCCACCTCAGCTTCCTGAGTAGTAGCTAGGACTATAGACATGTGGTACCACACTCAGCTAATGCTTTATTTCTCTAATTTCAGAATATTATGGGAATACAAACATTTTGGTTACATAAATCATTTTTGTACACTTGAGTCAAAGTTATAAGTGTGTCCATCATCCAGATAGTGTGCATTGTAACTGTTACGTGTGTATTTACCAATCCTTTCCTCCCCCTTTCCACCTG
This sequence comes from Cheirogaleus medius, assembly GCA_008086735.1. Classification (NCBI taxonomy): domain Eukaryota; kingdom Metazoa; phylum Chordata; class Mammalia; order Primates; family Cheirogaleidae; genus Cheirogaleus; species Cheirogaleus medius. The sequence goes on along the minus strand of VBSM01001265.1, from coordinate 7,674,637 downwards.
CTTGATTTCCATTGAGTTTTACTACCATTTGTGCACACGAGTGTTGATCGATTAATTCCAATTTAATAGTGAGTACATGTGGATAAAATTGGAGACCATTCTTCTAAGTGAAATATCTCAATAATGGAAAATCAGCTAATGTTTTTAATTTTTGTAAAGCCAAGGTCTCACTCCATCACCCAGGCTTGTCTCCAAATCCTCAAACAATCCTCCTGCCTCAGCCTCCCAGAGTTCTGGGATTGCAGGTATAAGCCACCACACCAGGCTCTAATTTGAATTTTATAATCTCACAAGCTCTTATAGCAAATTGTTCACTACAGCTTTCAGGGAAGAAGAACTTTTTTTTCAAAATTAATTTCATGAAACTCATGAAATATATGAGCTATTATAGGGAAAATTATGCCCAAACTATTCACCCAATAGTCCAGGTATGAGACTTGCCTTTGCATCATAGTAATAAATTAAAAGCAATAACAGTCAAGGTAATCTAAATAAAATGATTTAGATCACAATCTTGTTACCCTCTGCTCTCTGCTCACATCCCTTAACATCCAAGCTCCTCTATCCTAGTATAAACAGAAAGTGACGGGTTGAACTAAGAGTAGGGGTTTCTGCTGTGTTTAGATAAGCATTTCAAAGGTTGTGTGCTATCGCAACTATCTGCCACTCTTGAGACAGCAAAATTACTGTGGATATCTTGCCAGACCAGCTTTACTTATGATATTATTTTTTCTCTTTCTAAAGTCTTCATGATAAAAGTACAATGAAAAAGCATCAATCTCTATTCTTCTGATCCAAACTAAGTCAGAAATTCTACAAATTGAAGGTAATGTGTATGTTAGAGGTCAATGGAGGATTATAAATGTCCCAAATTTATCAAAGGAACCACACTATTCTTACAGTGGATTTTCAAAGTAGGTTGCCACCTGGTTGTCACAAATCTCCTCTACTGTGCATTTCTAGAAATAATTTTATTATATAAAGCAGAGAAAATATAGGAAAAAAGAATAAATGGGGAAAATGAAATTGAGTGAAAGAAAGTTTCAATGTTATTACTAATGACCATTGGAACAATAACTGGAAAAATTTTCCCCAAATATGAATATCTTACTACATGTTATGAGTGCACGTGCACACACACACATGCACACACATGATACATTTACTGTTTATACATAACTAGAGATGTGAGTTTTGCAAAACTGTGATTTAAATCATTAATAATTCAAAAAACACCTCAAGGGGGGAGGGAGGGCATGGGCAATATACATAACCATAATATTTGTACCCCCATCATATGCTGAAATAAAAAAATAAATTAAAAAAAAACTACCAAAATACTAATATAATAGATCTTACAGTCCCCATCCACCCCAAATACTAAATAAAATCAGAAGTAATCTTTTCATTCACTTATTGATTCAACACCCTTTTTGTTTCTGTTATGTGGAAATCCCAAATGTAAGATGCTGTGAGGAATATAAAATGAATGTGAGTAGTACCTGCCTTTATGTTTCTTAAAACAAAGAGAGGAGAAATTATAAATAACTTTTTCTTAAAGAAAGAGATTCTGAAATGATTTTTTCATGAGGTATTCTTTGACTACAGAGAAAGTATTCCTTGACTACCAAGAAAGAGAACTCAGCATTCAGTTTGATAGTAGGCATCAGGAAGTGTTTTGCTATAATAAAATTAGAAGCCCCGAATGTGGAGAAGGAATTTGCATAGTTGAGCACTGGTTAGATTTAGAAAAAGCGTGTCTCAGAAAGCAAGTCTGATGCTCTATTATAGGCACGAAATGTATAGAAAAATACATACTCAAAAATGATACTGATTATTTATTTATTTTTTAATTTCAGAATATTATGGGAGTACAAACTTTTAGGATTTCATTTCAAAGAAGATTGGAGGAATCCGCAAATATCAGGCTGGGCCATTTGGACTTTTTTCTGCAGATAACAAGACATTTTTGAAACTTTTTGGAGAAATAAATGATATGATCTAGACCTTTTAGTTCTAAATATATTCCTTTTCCCAAAGGCATTGAAGAGACTACTGAAAAAGAAATTATTTAACTGACACCCAGTTAATTTTGCAAGTGAATCTTCCTTGGTGGTCAATTAGTTTTCTTACATTTTCCCTCTATTGCTTATACTGTCTTTGGCTTCAATCATAATACGAATTTGGATATTTTATGTATTAGCCTCTTTGCTTAGCTAGATAAGAGGTTTTTTCTTTTAATTTTTTTCCAAAAGATAGCTACTTCCCTTCCCAGCTAGAAGAGTTTTGCTTTGACATATTTTACTTTCAGAATTTTAAACAAGCTTCTGTTTAAAATTTTAAGCAAAATTTAACTGACAAAAATTATATTTTGAAAATGACTCATTTATTTGGATGCCTTTAACAAAGTTTCTCACTTTCTTCATTGCATGTTCCTGCTGAACTTCTTTATAATTCCTTCCTTACATGTACATCCCCTTCACTTTAAGTTATCTGCTTACTGTGTTTCAGCGAGGATTAGAACTCTATTTTCCATGATTCTTAACCCCTATATGATGATCACTCAACCATCATTTTTTCATTAGTAATTAGGAAGACTTAAACTCCTTTTTCACACAAAATTTCTGTCCATTCACTTCGAGGCACAGCGGAAAGACAACAGGTTTTTAAATCAACAATACCTTCTTGTTGAGAGGTAAGCATTAAGGGCTATCCTCTGTATGTTTATATGGTTACAAACTATATTTAAATGCACTCTTACAGCAAAAGCCAAATATAAATGTTATATTAAGTTATCTCAATCTAGATTAAAGAAAACTTTCTTATGACTCAGGAGTTATTCTACAGATCAAACTGAGATTATTCCTATGTTAAATTCTTTTCACTTCCTAATTGTCTCTGAGGCAGTCACTGTCTAAGAGGTTTATGCATTGTCTATTCTTTGGTATTTTGATGATTTTATTGCCAGATGCTCTAACTAATAAAAATAAGTCAAAGGCCTCCCATAAACATTCTAGTACTTGTTTGAGGTTCCATGATTATTATTTTTGTTGTCATTGTTTTCCCATTGTTATTATTGCCTCTCACCAGACACACGATTTTATGGAGCCATAATGCTATCACACATGTAAGTAGTATTAGTATTTTTTACTGAGTGCTACAGGGGCTTTGGGCAGGAAGAAATTAATTTATGATTTGATTTAAGAAAGATGCAATATTTACTGAAGCAGCTGAAGTTTCTCATTTATAATTGAATCACATCATCCACAAGACTGCTTGAAATTTCAATGGGCAGCAATAGAATTTTATGACCTAATAGTTGCTAATGCCAAGTGGATCTTGAAAATATATAATTTACTTTTTTTCTTTCTCCAGCTTTTTCTCTTTTCCAGGGTACTGATTTATATAGTAGAGGTTTGAATTTTGGCAATATTGTCTATTCTTGTCTCTGCCATTTCTGTAAATATGGATCATTCAACATTGTTTATCACCCCAAAAGTGACCCCATTATTCATACTAAAAAATGACCTTTACATTTCCAAGGTGACTTTCCTTGAACAACCAGAAGAAAAATGTGTTCCCTCACTTCTCCCTATTTTTCAGAGAAGCACTCTAAAAGGATTTAGAGTCAAAGATAATCTGAGAATGACCCATTTAATTGACAAACAGACCTCTAACCTGCGGAATGGATGTATCTTTCTTAATAGGAAAACTTGCATTTTGTTTTCCTGCTCGAGCATTTTTGTCAATATTGGCAGAACCCTAATTATTCATTTATATTGGTATAATGTCTGTGTAGAAGATGATTCCACCCAGATGTTTTACAGGATCCTGAAACATACCAGGAACAAAAGTAAATTAATCAACATCTTCTTCCTTTTCTAGGGTTCCAGGGGAGATGTTTATTAGAATTTTTGAGCATGCTCCATAGTTTTCTTATCTAGTTAACTAATCTTTTCTCTTTTTATTTTCCTCTCCATGCTTTGAATTTTAGGAATTTTTATGTTTCCTAACTTGATTTCTGCTGTAGCCAATCTACTGCTTACATTGCATGAAATCCAAAATTTCATATATTGTATTTTTCAAATCCAGAATGTTAATTCATTCCTTAATTAATGGTTCCAGCTGCCTGTTGAAATTCACCATCATTTTATGTTTCTAACACTTTTCTGTATTTCTTTAACATAGTTATTAATATTTTAAAAAATATTTTTTGCTCCTTTTGCACTTTATTTTATCAAAATGTTGACCTGGCTAATGCTTCTCCATGTAATCTAGGAGAGAACAGAATGGAGTTTGAGGCGATGGTTGCTTAGAGTTCAAGAGAGCATAATGTTGGCTGTTTAACATTCCACATAGCTTACCCAGTGAAAGATCTCATTCTTTTTTTCTTTTTAAACTCCAGTAACTATATCATCTGTGCATCTGTTTCTTTTTCATTCTATTGATTGTTGGTCATATTTCCTTGCCTTTTGCCATGTCTAGAATAAAAGAAGAAAAAGCCTGCACGTGATGCTTTCTACCTCCAGAGACTATTTTTTTCCTCTCCTTTCTTAGGCAGATAGGATGAGGATGGACATCTCAATCAAAAAGTGGATGGTCCTTAGTCAGTAGTGAGTTAGAATTGCAGTGAGGCTTAGTCTTCTCTGGTTCAATCTTATTTTCTTTTGGCCGGGGGGCGGTGGGGAGTAGACTTTTTGGTTTTGTTTGGGAACCTAGCTGATTCCTAGTTTCTTGACCTTGAGAGACTATGGTAAATCCATGTTTTCTATTTTCTTGAGTGTCTTCCACCATCCCATACTATGTAGCTCTAAATCTGAAAAGCACTGGAGACAGTTTGTGTGTTGGACACAGGCTGCTTCCCTTGTTGGTCTTTACTTCATAAGCACCGTGATACTAAAGGATATCTCACTGTGCCTTTAAGATGCTCTTGTCTTAGTCCTCCAGCTTCCTTTGTGCAAACCCATAACTAGCAAAGATGCCCGAGTCAACCCAATTAATCATTTGAGGTATTTGAGTTTTTATGCCAACTCTGAGTAACCACTAAAAGGTTTACTGTTTTTTCTTTTCTCCACTGGGGCCTCTTTCTCTGTGATAAACCTAATCCTTAACCTACACTCGTAATTAAGAACCACTGCCAGGAGAAAATCACTCATGATTGTAATTTGTAATACTGAAACTTTGAGAAGGAAGAGCAAATGCGGTAGGAGGCTAGGAAGTATGGTGCTATAGAAACAAAGCATGAGAGAGTCTCAAGAACTATGAACATCCATTACTTATTTATGCAGCCAGAGATAAAATTATGCTGATTCAGCCTCCTTTTTACTCTTCTGTTGTTAAATCCTATGGAAATAAAGTATGAACAGTGTATATATGTTCAATATCTTCAATTTCATGTTGGTGAAATTTATAATTGGAATTATAATAGAAACTAGAGGTTTCAAAGTCAGGGATCATGAGAAATTGAGAATCTGAATGCTTTTGACACTCCAATATACTGATTTAGTCATTAACCTTTGTCCAGATAAATAATGAAGGTAAAAGAGATTCACACATCACAATTCTGCATTCTCTATTTTGTTATTATCTGGTTAAATCTCTGTTCAAATCTATGTAGTAAGAAGGGCAAAGCTGTTGACATATTATTTACTGGTGTATTTTAGTAATTCTACATAGAAATTTGTATAACCTTGAGATTATAAATATTCACTATGGGAAAGTGCATGTGGCCTAATGTTTGTTGTGTAAAGCGTTTTTATTTCATATTAACATTTTCAAGTTATGTTTGTCATAAGAGGGTAAACTTGCTGCCTTTCTTATGGTTATTAACTACTGGCTAAGCTCACTGATAAAGTTTAAAAATTACTTAATACAAAGGACTTTGAAAATTCTTTTAGAGTTGAAAATATATCTAAAAGTTATTTTTAGAAAGTTATTCTTTAGATATATAATTCTACAAATGTTAAAACAGAATAAAAATGTTGTCTATCCATAAGGCTAAATTTCTCAGATAGAGAATCATCTATTCATAAACTATCTTGAGTTAAATATATAGACATGAAGGCACAAAGCTAAAGGAATATTAATGTGAAACATTAACACCCTATGTCCCTCTATCATTTCTATTAGTTGACTAATGGGCACATCATAAGTTTTCCCAGTAAGAATATTGTGATTTATCCATGTATTTGTTGTGTTTGTATATGCACCTACTCATACTCTTTCATTTCAAGAAAATTCCAATATGAAGTGTGTGTATCACAGAATAAATCTACAAAAACTGTAATTACCTTTCTACAACAGTCAATGAAGCATATTGGAATACAAATAAAATTGATGTCCATAGAAGTATAAAGTTGAATCTAATTTTATTTGTATAAAAATCATCTCAAACTATATTTAAAATCAAATATCTTAGAACATGTTTTATAATCCATTTCTTCCAAAACTTTTTAGTAAATGCCCCAATTTCAAAAGTAGAGAGATGGCTGTAGATGGTTATAAAATCTGACTCATATTCACACTTCAATTAAAACAGGGAATTTTAAAACTACAATTAACCTTTGGTATCATCCATCCCCACATTAAACACATTGGAGAAAAGGATTTACCAAATTGGATACAATGCTTGGCTTCTGATCACTATTCAAAAGGGGCATGAGATTTCATGAGATTATACACAGCAACAGTTTGTCCAAAATTCTTAAATTATGTGTTCCCACAATTTTGTCGATTTTTTTGTTAAATTCATGCTACTTCTTTTACCACCTGCGTTGACTTTTACAATATGGCAAATATCATACCTTACTCTCAGTCATTGGATTCCTGGAGAGATTCTTATTAATTTGCTTTTTAATTCAAAATAAAATTTAAAATAAGTTAACTCAAAATGCTAAAACACATATCATGAAATGGTATATAGTTAGGTGAGGTCAGGATAACTTTATTTTTAATTCCACCCAGTTACTAGCATTTTATATCATACTCCAAAAATACTGGCTTAAATCTGATTTAAATGACTTAACTAACCCTAAGCTATATAACAATCCCATGTCTTCTGTTGATTGAAAGTAAATGTCAAGGTGATAAAAACTAATCAACACTTTTACTCCACCGAAATGTTAAAAATCCCATAAACCTAAAATTCGCAAACAATAGTTGTCCTTACTTTAAGGACACCTGATATTGCAATTTTTATGATTCTATGTTACCAGAATAGCTTCTGGATTCATATTAGACACCTATAAATATCCCAACTTTATGGCTTAAAAAAGGAAGACTGCCAAAAAACTAATAATATTTCCAATAACTTTCCTCTTATAAACTTTAAAAGCTGAACTTTCCATAATAGTGAGCAGTCAAAATTATTAATTTGAAAGTCACAGGATAATAAGTCAAATGATCAAATACAGTTGGTATCCACAATTATTTTGAAGTTACATTCTATATCAATTACTGAATTTTAAGTTTTTCATTTATATAAACAAAATGGCTGTGTAATGATTAGTCATCTGTGAAGTATCACTGCCTGGAAAGATTTTTATGGAGTTTGAAATTTACAGTAAGTCGACTTTAGTCATCTTTGCATTCTTTAAAAATGAATGGCAATAAATCTCACTGTGTATGTTCTACCTCAATGTGACAGTCCATTGTAGCAAGGTGGTCTATGAAATTCTCTAGGCTGTTTATTTAAATATGCTCCATTCCACTGAGAAGTGGGAAGCACTTGATTATGAATCAACTTGATTTAAAGATAGTTGTTTTTTTCCTTTATTCTTTTTTCTCTTTGACTATAGTCCAAGAAATTCAACCGTGCAGTAAATGACATGACTAGAATCAGTAATATCTTATTGTCACTGCAGCTAAAAGAGTAATAAGGCAGGACTCTGCGCTGTACTGAATAGAATCCAAAATAAATATATAAATAAAACACAAGTCCATAGTTAACTTGGAAAAGAAATGGGGACAGATGTTTAAAAAGTGATATTGAAAATATTAAACTTACATACTCCTTACACATTTATCTTTACATTAGAATTCTCAGCATAATTTTTTCCTAATAAACAAACAGATCTATTTCTTAGCATCCTGGGTATCATACTATGAAGGGTTTCTCATTTTGGTCATTCTCATAATTAATCTGAGAGGCAATAGGTGAAAAGGAAGAGTTTTCTATCTAGTGCTAAAAATACCTCAAACTCCTGTTACAAAAATATGCTTCTTTAAAATAATCAGGGCAGAAAGGTGATATATACCTGCTAGACAAGAAGTAGAATGAAGTTGTCACTCAATAAAAAACAAACACCTTTCCATTATCTCTCCACCCGACTTATCTTAAAAATAAGGTAAAACACATAAAATAAGCAAATAACTTGTCAACCTCTAGCCCATATGAATAAATAAAAAGATTCTGATTAAAGTGAACAGATAGTAGAGCCACATAGACTAGGATAGTGTGAGCATGTAGGGAAGGGAAGAAAAATCTGCACTCGGGACTTTACTATCTTTTTACAGTTGTTGCTGATTTTAAGAATCAAATTTATTCAGATTAAAAAAAAAACATTTTTGTTGAATTGAAGATTGTTTCCATACTCAAAATCAGCATACAAGTTTTGGCAAACATGTTAATTTGCATGCTCCAGAAAAAGTCTTCAAAATATATGTTGTTATTAATTTAATATATTGCCTTTACTAGAAATATTTTGACTACATAAAATTAATACTAAAAATTCTGAGCAAGATGGTCATCTTTTTCTACACATGTTAGAGATATTAACAGCCTATTTCTCTAGCTCCATCCTAAAGTCTTCCCTAGGGCTGGGACAATAACCTTTACTTATTTGCATTTCCCACAGTACAGTACAAGTAACACAGTGACCACTCAATAAGTAACATTTAAAATCCTGAATAAATAGCCACCAATTAGATGTTCTTTTAGAAGACCTCTTTTAACAATTATTCAAAATATTCATGCCTCATCCGTTTTATTCCAGCTGTATGTCAATTTTTACCCTCTTGTTTATGATTTCCCTGCTGCAATTGCTACTCTGATCATCTGAATAAAGGAAATGTGTCTCAGGCCCAGTTTTATGCCAAGACAATAAATACATATCCAGTGGCAGAACTTTCTCTCTGACAGCTCATGTTACTGATGTCTATCCTTTAAGCTGTAAAGCTAAGTTCACTAATTTCTAATATTCAGCACTTAGAAGAGAGTTATAAATGCTTTTAGCACATATCTATTTTTTCCTCCATCTATATTTTTGCTGACGTCATTCTGTAGGGTAGGGAGAAGAAGGAATACTAAGAGAGATCAAAAGATCTAACTTTAGTCTAAGTCCAACACTACTTTAAGTATGACTTTGGGAAAATCACTTGATATGTCTAGATCATAGTTTGCTCGTTATTGACATAAGGGAACAAGCCCAGATAAACTTAGGCCAGTTATATAATGTATGGTCTATGCTTCCTGGAAGGGTCATCTGTTTATCAAAAGTAGTCTGTGTAGTAAAATGGAAAAAAAAATTACCTAAAAACCAACTTATTGACATCCAACCTCAATATTATACTAGCCATGTATTCTTTGTTATATTATTGAATGTTTCTGAATCTTGGTTCTTATTTGGAAAATGACAATGGTTGAAAATACCTTATATGCCTGTTATGTTTTTTATATGATAAACTATACCTGAAGGCTAAATTAAAATTAATTCTCTTCTTGTGTTATTCAAGGCTCAATTTAAATCTCATGTTCTCTTGAAGCTTTCTATGGTATCTTTTATTTCAAGGTACATAATATACTAGGTGCTCAATTTTTTTACCATGTAAATCATTGTCTGGAAATAATATTTTTTTAATCCTGAACTTTTTAATGATGTTTAGCCATATATTTCTCATGTTTATGTTCTCTTTCTACCTTGTATAACAATTTAACTAGCAGCACTATTTCCACTTCCAAAATTTAAACTCCTTCAGAGTAGCAACTTTATATGATTCATCTTTGTGTTAAACATAATGTTTAAATGACTGTCTTATATGTGGTTGAAACATCATAATTATTTGAAGAATGAATGAATAAATTCACAAAATGGTAATATCCAGCACCAAATTTACACCATTTTGAGACATTATTTTCCTTGTTTTTTATTTTTATCAATCTACCACATAAAACTCATTTCTACAATATTGTAAAACATTGTAAATAGTGTTAATGAGCTCAGTATAAAGTATAACCTGCTACAATTTGAGAAATAAAATGTGTCATTCAAATGCATTCTCATATCCCACATACTGAAATATCTAGTAGAGTAAAATAACAAGTCCACCATAGTAAACTAACATTGTGTGATTTAATCTTTGCTTTCCCTAAGGAAATAAATGTAACTGGTAAATTATATCTTTGTGCAATCTTATTAACTTCTCTGACTCAGTTTTCTCACACATAAATCTAAGAAAATAGCTGTATTTATCTTCTAGTTTTGCTTGCAGTAAGGATGAAATGAGATAATTTATGAAAAATGATTAGCAGAGAGTTAAACACAGAGTAAGAGCTCAACAGCAGTTAACTATTATTAAGAGGTCAGAAACAAACTGGTTCACTTTAATCCTTTATCTAAAAGATAACATTTAATTCTAAAATTGTTGTTTAGTACCTCTGCTGTACCACAGTTGAGGATATTGAGATTCTTTTAAAAAATGGAAAACACATGCATCATCCTTTAGAAAGAACCAATACATGAAGTATTTTGGAAATCCACAGAAGGAAGGGATAAATTCAATAGAAGATATCAAAAGATGATTGATGTACAGGTGACTAATTACTTGAGACATAAAAGACAAGTAGAACAGATAAGATTTATTTATCCTAAATTGGGAAATAACCAGATCATTGCAAGAAGATGAAAGTAAAGAGACAAAAAGTGACTTGAAAACACACAGTATGTTTGAGGCATGGCAAGTATTATAATCCTTGCTATAAAATTCAAATATCTGTAGTAAAAGAGATAATTCTGTAAGGTTGATAGACACTCGGAATTACTAATGAATGATCACAGTATAATAATGATTGTGGTATTGAGTTAAGTTGATTTCATAATGCAGTTATTATGTATGGTATGTTTAAAACTAATAGAAAGGGTCATAACTTCTTCCTACATAATGAAAACTGTCAGACTAAGTGAGTGAAAGCAGTATTGACTATAAATCAGTTTCATTGTACCAGGGATTTTAATTATAACAGAGACTGAGAGTTAATATGAATGAAAGAACGAGTGTCTAGGTTCTTAACTTGGGAAGAAAAGAGTTGTGGAAGCTGTAGAAGTTCAGAATACTGCACTTGGAAGATACTTGGGTTTCGATTAAAATAAAAGCCATGTATGGGCTGGGCTATCAATTCGTGAACCTTAAACATTAGAATTTAACAATGGGGAATGGGGAGAGGGTTATATTCAAAACCATGATATTAAAGTAATTCTGAAGAATGAGTATTTTAGAAAAATGTGATATTGAAATAAAGCCACAGTTATACCGAAATCCTTCACTGAACTATTCTTGCTTTCTGTCACTCTTAGTTTCTATTTATATAACCAAAGGTAAAGAATACTGTAAGATTTATAATGATAGTCCAGAAATAAGCTGGTTTGTAGTCAATTATGTGGAGTACATTTAGTTGAGCACTGATATTTAAATTTACAGAATTTTATGCATCTCTGAAGAGACATACTGTGTTCTCCATGCCATGAGGGCTCTTTAGTGAGGGCTCATTATTAAAACAAACCTTTGCTTTATGCTTTGACTGTCCCTGACCATGGCATCTAAGTATAAAATAGTTTTAATTTCAACATTTTTTTTCTGTATTTTTTTTTCTTGCTAAGAGAGATAGTCCTTGAAGTCTAACTGCAGAAGTTGCCATATGCTGCAACAATAAAACCAACTTTTTAGAAATCACTCAGTCATTACACTGGATCAACAAGTATGGGTGCAGATTTCTTAAAAGGTTTCAGTTCACAAAATCAAAATGCCTTCCAATTTTAACCTTTCACTAAGCAATATTATAATAGAATAACATCATTGGCAGTCTATAGTCCAGTAAAGTGTGTTATTTAACAGTTTGTTTACTTGTTTTTAGGGGTTGAGAAGAAATAGTGGTTTTAATATTGCAGCTGTTAATCTAATCATATTACAAACTGTCATATTTATTTATCCACTGTGTTCAAATTTCCAGAAATGTGTACATTTTCATCAATAAAGTACAGGAAGATAACCTAGTTATGAATGTAGGTTATTTGAAATTAATCCAACAAGGAAATCCACAGCTGTTCTAAGTATCAGCACTAGGGAAGTTCAAGAGGTCTTTAAAGGAGCCAGCCCGGAAGCCAATCAAAGACACAGATACTGCCTCTGGAAACACATTGAAGAGATCTCCATCTGGGGCCCTTGGTGTGCCAAGTTTTTCTCATAAGTGGTCACAGCAGTTAGGTTCTTTGCTCCAGATGAGAGAGAAAGGCACCAAAGGGAACTATTCTCCACCCGGCAATCAACAAGAAAATGCTGTGCCAAGTGAAATTATAATTATATATACAGTGATGTGTTAATGAGCTTTGAAAATGTCTGGTTGGATAAGAGAAAAGTGTCTGGATCTGACTAAACCGACTTTGCATCTGAAAATGCAATACACATTATTAAGTACAACTCTGTGTGCCAAAGTGCATTTGCCTGTATGTGCACATTTGGGGTGAAATTTCCTGAATATTACGTTGATGTCACTGTGCTTGCTTAGACATTTTATTCAAGTGCCTCAATCTAAATTAAGACACAGCTTCAGAATATTAACATCTTATTGTAATGATCTGAGGAAAGCAGTCTGATTTCCAGCAATTTTTAGATTAAAATATCAAGTACAAGAACAACTACCTTTTAAAAATAAATTATCTTGGAAATGTTTTCCTTTTAGTATGGATCTAGTTACAAATGCTAAGGGTAAAGACCTCCTGGGCTTCCTCTCAACAGACCATCCAGATCTCATAGCTAGAGTCCCACAGCTTTTCTTTAAGTTAAAATGATCCAAGCTGTGGAATTAAAAAAAAAATCTCTTGAAAAGTACTTAAAAGGAACTCTGAATTTATTAACATTATCACTTATATCACTTCTCCGCTGATTTCTATATGGTCCTACAGTAACTTTATTTATTTATGTATTTATTTATTTTCAATAGATTTAGGGAGTACAAATGGTTTTTTGTTACATGAATGAATTGTATAGTGGTGAAGTCAGGGCTTTCAATGTACCCTTCACCTGAATAGTGTACACTGTACCAGATAGGTAATTTTTTATCCTTCACCCCCCTCTCACTCTCTCCTTTTCTGTGTCTCCAGTGTTCATTATACTACTCTGTATGACCATGCATACCATTGCTTAGCTCCCACGTATAAGTGAGTACACGCAGTATTTATTTTTCCAGTCCTGAGATACTACACTTACGACAATAGCCTCCAGTTCCATCCAAGTTGCTGCACAAGACATTATTTCATTTTTTGATGGCTGAGTAGTAGTCTATGGTGTGTATATATACACCACATTTTCTTTATCTACTTACCAGTTGATGGGTACTTAAGTTGATTCAATATATTTGCAATTGTGAATTGTGCTGCAATAAGCATACTAGTACAGGTGTCTTTTTTATATAATGACTTCTTTTCCTTTGAGTAGATACCCAATAGTGAGATTATTGTATCAAATGGTATGTCTACTTTTAGCTCTTTGAGGAATATCCACATTGTTTTCCATAGAGAGTTTTCTAATTTATATTCCAATCAACAGTGTATAAGTTTCATTTTTACTGTATCCATACCTAGATGGATTAAAGACTTAAATGTAAGACCTGATGCCATAAAAATTCTAGAATAAAATCTATAAAAACTTCTGGACATTGGCCTAGGCAAAGAGTTTATGACTAAGACCCCAAAGCAAGTGCAACAAAAAGAAAAGTAAATAAATGGGACTTAAATAAATTAAAAACCTTCTGCATAATAAAATAAATAATCAACAGCATAAACAGACAACCTATAGAAGGGGAGAAAATATTTGCAAACTATACATACAACAAAGGGCTAATATCCAAAATCTACAAGGAATTCAAATAAATAAGCAAGAAAATAAGCCCATAAAAATGTAGACAATAGACATGAATATATAGTTTTCAAAAGAAGATATATAAATGGCCAACAAACATATGAAAAAATCCTCAATCATCAGAGAAATGAAAATTAAAACAACAAGATACCACCTTTCCCTGTCAAAATGACCATTATTTAAAAGACAAAAGTGACTTAATTTTTAATAATTAGAATAAATTAAATTTACCTTGATATGGTCTTTGTTACTTATATAACAATATGCTTTTATATGTAGGGAAGACATGGTAAAATTGGTATATGCCATGATCTTTAATTATACAATGGTTAGAACATGTCTACAATCCTATTTTGTCTTGAGAAGAGAAAGAGTTACTGCAAGTCTAGAACAATGAAATGCTATACTTGAAGGTGGGATTCCCTAATTGTATCTCATTCAGCTGTGACCTAACTCTACTGTTTTGCTATATAAAATGTGACGCATGGACTGGTAGAATCAGAATTAGCATTACATAAATATTGTACAAAATTTAGAAACTCAGTCTCCCTCCTTTAAACCATCTATTAATAAAAAGGAATCTGAAATGCAATTTAACAAAATCTTCAGGTGCTTTATTATATGTTATAGTTCAAGAAATACTAATATGCAAGTTCGACTATTTCCTTGGGCTTCCTTATCATTCCTGTCCATTTATGTAGATTTGGAGAGACTCTAGGTCTTTATACATCTGGTATATTCTAACCCAGGGGTGTAAAGAAAATTGCCATGAAACAGGCCTGTGGCCAATTTGGTGGGTAGAGATGGCAGGAATATTTGGCACTATGAGTAGTAACATAGATAGGTGATTCTCAAAACAGGATTCACATTAAAATAACCTGAGGAACTTTTAAAAATTACTAGTGGAGTCCTACTCCAAAACAATTAAATCAGGATTACTAGAGGTGAATAAGGGCTATCAGCAATTTTGAAAATCTTCAAAGGAGATCTTAATTTTTAGCCAAGATGAAATCCACCACATTATAGAACATTTAGTAGGGATTTTAATTTAATTAAATTGGTCTGGAAAAAATGATTTTCAAATCTTCTTGAAAATTGTTAAATATATAAAGATCTAGAACCCTGCAAAGTATTCTGAAATATAGATGCCACCCACATTTTTAATGAGCACAAAAATAATAAAAATGTTTCTTCATGACTAATATCCTTTACTCAAACAGAAGTGAATTTTTCTGGATGGAACAACTCACTTCTTTACTATGAGTATATAATAAAAGTTGGAATTTAATTACAAGCAGGTGAAGTAATCGAGATACAATTTAATTGAATTATACTGGCCAAGAATAAATGTGTTTTTTAAAAAGTTTTATTTCTTCATCTCTAATCTATATACCCCTTATTTATTTTTCTTGCCTTATTGTACTATGCAGTATTTCCAGTTCAATATTGAGTAGGAATAAGAGAGGACACCTTTGCCTTGTTCTCAGCTCAGAAACAAAAACATCCAGTCTCTCATAATTAAGTACGATGTTAACTGTAGCTTTTGTATAGAAGTTCTTTATCAAACCAAGGAAATTATTCTCTATTCCCAGTTTGCTGAGAGTTTTTAATTCATGAATGGGTGTTCAAGTTTGTAAAATGCTTTGTGTGCATCGATTATATGGTCATATGGTTTTTCTTCTTTAGTGTATTGATGTAATAAATTTGATTGTTTTATTGTCAAATATTGAATCAGCCCAGAAATGATCCTACCAGGTTGTTGTGTATGATTCCTTTTATTTGAACTCAATTTGCTAATATTTTGTGTAATGATTTTCCCTGTATGTTCATAAGAGATATTGATTCATAGTTTTCCTTTCTTATGATATCTTTACATGTTTTGGACTTAGGTTAATACTGGCATCATGGAATGAGTAGGAAGTGTTCTCTCTGCTTCTAGTTTCTGGGGGAGATTATGAATAATTAATATCATTTTATCTTAAATGTATGGTAAAATTCATGAGTGAAATCATCTGTACTTCTGTACTTGGTTTTTTTTTTTTAAGATTATAAATGATTGCTTTAATTTATTTCAGAGAGATACTACTACCCAAGTTATTCATTTCTCCATGGGTAGTTTTAGGTAGTTTGTATCTTTCAGAGAATTGGTCTATTTCATGTAACTGTCAAGTAGAGTTGTTCCTGGTATTTCTTTATTATTCTTTCAATATCCATAAAATCAGTAGTGATGACTTGTTCTTCATTTCTTATATTGGTAATTTTTGTCCCCTGTGGTTTTCTTTGTTAACTAGATGAGAGGTTTAACAATTTTGTGCATATTTTCTTGTAGGGCAGACCTATTGGCAATATATGTAATTAGTTTCTGTTTGTCTGAGAGACTCTTTATGTCTGCTTCACTGTTGAAGGAAAATTTTTCTGGCTATAGAATTAATGATTGAGTTTAATTTAATTTTATGAATACAATGAATCTGCATTATGTTTGTAGGATGACTAAATTGAATTAATTTTAGCTTACTTGAATAAACAAATATTTCTGGACTAGAATTGCTTAGAACAAATTTTATTTAAATGAATTTAAAATTTTTAAGTATCTAATAGAAATGAAAACCCAACTGAGTCTTGTCTTTTTGGATTTTATTATGTTAAAAGTATATTGGGAAGGGAGGGGGCAGGATGGAAAACTAGAGACTTTGCTCAACAGACCATCCCAAATAGAAGAAAAAGTTCCAGGTGAGAAAGCATAGCCCAGGTGAAATACCGAGGGAAAGTAGAGAACCTGTCATTACTGGAAATCCCATAGGAGGATGTTGCAGAGCAGAATAAAAAGCAGCAAAATATTGTCAGAGAATGACCCTCAAGGGATTCAGAACCCAGCAGAAAGGGTAGGTGGGAATGTTTACTTTTCCTCCCCTCACTACTATAGCAGTCTTCCAGCTCCCAATCTGTTGGAGAGCCTTTTTCTCCTGAGGAATCCAAGCATGCCTGCCATTGGCAAACTGAGAGATTCTTAGGAGCAGGGGACCAGGCCCCTTTATAATAATAAAGGACCCATGCAAGAGTATTCCACCACCTCTGCTCCAGCTGGGTCAGGGTAGGAGCTGAGAATCTGGATACTTTTGTGCCCCTGAAGGACAAGAAACCACTGTCACTGCCAAGAGTGGGAGGTATGAGAACCTTGTGTGTTGCACAGCTGCCTGCTTCTGCTAATCCCATCAAGAAAGGTTTCCCCTCTTGTCACAGGTTTATAGTGCATCCCCATCCCTCTCCTTTCTGAGCATTCTTCTGCAGCAGGAGATCACCCCACTCCTCACTTTCACAGCTGGTACCTGAACCCAGGGAGGCTTGAGAGAAAATTTACCAGCTCAGTCTTGGTCTGGTTCCCTCAGGACTCAAGTATACCATTTGGAGTCCTGGGAACTGGGGATTATCTAATCTAGTAAACTGCTGCTGGCAGTTGAACACTCCCTCAGGGGTCTGAAATCCAACCCACCCAAATTGCCAGCTACACCACAGTGGGTACCTACCTGCACAAGCTAAAAGACAGTGTACCTCTCCCTCTCTACACTTAGCCGCAGAGTTACTGGCAGAAGAGAATAGGTAAATAATAGGTACACTGCAAAGCTATGTGTTTTGAGCTGGGGCAAGAGGCTCTAGATGAGAAGGAACCAGCAGAACTCTGGAAATATGAAACAACAACAAGCTATTTTGACATCCCCAAAGGATCATACTAGTTTTCCAGGAATGGACTCCAACAAAAATAAATTTTTGAAATGTTTAATATTGAATTCAAAATATGGACTGCAAGTAAGCTCAAGGGGATCAAGGAGAAAGTTGAAAATCAACACAAAGGAACAAAAGAATAGTCAGGACATGAATTAACAATTCTCTATAGAGATATATGCTGTAAACAAAAACATAATGGAACTTCTGGAAATATAGGATTTAATTAAGGAATTTCAAAATACAGTGGAAAATTTTAACAACAGACTAGCCCAAAAAGAAGAATGAATTTTAGAGCTTAAAGACAAGGCTTTTGAATTAATCTAATCAGTAAAAAATGAAGAAAAAAGAATGAAGAGAAATAAAAAAAGTCTGAGAAGTATGGGATTATATAAAATACCAAAACATAGGAATCCCTGAGAGAAGAATAAGAAAAAGCAAAAAGCATGGAAAACTATTTAGGAGGGAATAATGGAAGGAAAATTTCCTGGTCTTGCTAGATATTTAAACATCCAGATACAAGAAGATCACTGAACTTCTGGAAGATTTATTGCAAATAGGATATCACCAAGACACACAGCCATCAATCTTGTTGAAGTCAAAGTGAAGGAGAAAATCCTACAAGCTGTGAGACAAAAACATCAAGTGAGTTACAAAGGAAAACTGACTGGACTTTTGAGCAGACTTCTCAGCAGAAACCTTATGAGCCAGAACGTACTGGGGTCTCATATCTAGTATTCTTACACAGAATAGCTGACACCCCAAATTTTGCATCCTGCAAAACTAAGTTTTGAAAATTAAGAAGAAATATTAATAAAAATCTTTCACAGACAAGTAATCACTAAGGAAATTTGTCATCACTAGACCTGTCCTACAAGAAATACTCAAAAGTGTTCTAAATGCTGAAAAGAGGGGTCAGTACTTACCAGTGTAAAAACACTAGAAAGTAAAAACTCACAGTTCTTAAGAAACAGTAACACAAGAGAGAATATAACACTGCTAGGTAAAAATCAACATGATGACCAGAAAAGTATTGTGCATATCAATATTAGCATCTAATGTAAACAGGATAAATGCCTCCACATAAAAGTTACTGATTGACAGAATACATAAAAACCACAACCCAAATATCTGCAGCCTTTAAGAAACTCATTTGACTCATAAAGAGTCTCATGGACTCAAGGCAAAGCGGTGGAAGAAAATATTCCATGTAAACAGAAACCAAAAGCAAGCAGAAGTAACTATTCTTATATCAGATTAAATAGACTTTAAATCAACAGTAACAACAACAACAACAAAAGACAAAGATGGTCATATAATGATAAAGGGACCGATTCATAAGAAGCTATAATAATTCTATATATATATATGTAACCAACACCAGATATCCCAAATTCATAAAGCAAATACTAATAGACATAAGAAATTAAATAAACAACAAGATAATAATAGAGGTGAACTTCAACACTCCACTGACAGAACTAGACATATCATCAAGGCAGAAAATCAACAAAGAAACACTAGATTTAAATGAGACTCTAGAAAAATAGACCTAACAGACATTTACAGATAATTTTACCCAAAAACTGCAGAATATATATTTTACTCATCAGCACATGGAATATTTTCCAAGATAGACCATATGTTAGGCTACAAAACAAGTCTGAGCAAATTAAAATAAATCAAAATTATGCCATGAATCATCTCAGACCAAAGTAGAATGAAACTAGAAATCAATGCCAAGAAGAACTGTCAAAACTTCACAAATACATGGAAATTAAACAACCTGCTGCTGAATGATCCTAAGATTAATGAGGAAATCAAGATCAAAATAAAAAATGTTTTTGAGTTGAATGACAATGGCAACACAAGCTACCAAAATCTCTGGGATACAGAAAAGGCATTGCTAAGAAGGAAGTTCATTGCACTAAATGCCTACATCAAAAAGACAGAAAAATCACAAATTAACAAACTACTGTCACACCTCGGAAAACTAGAAAAAACAAGAACAAATCAAACCCAAAACTAGCAGAAGAAAAGAAATAACAAAGCTCAGAACAGAAATAAAGGGAATTAAAACAACAACAAAAATCAGTGCAAAAGCTCAGTGAAATGAAATGTGTCCTTTGAAAAGATAAACAAAATTGACACTCCACTAGCTAGATTAACCAAGAAAAGAAGACAAAAGATTCAAATAATCTCAACTAGCTTAGTATCAGTCAACATTATGACTGATACTACAGAAATACAAAAGATCATGTGAGACTACTACAAACACCCAATGTATACAAACTAGAAAACCAAGAGTAAATGGATAAATATTTGGAAAGACACAACATCCCAAGCTTGAATCAAGAAGAAATAGAAATCTTGAAGAGACCAATATTGAGTAGTGAGATAGAATCACTAACAAAAAAATCTCCTAACACCACCAACAACAAAAAGCCCAGAACCAGAAAGATTCATAGCCACATTCTACCAGAACTACAAAAAGAACTGGTACCTGTCCTACTGAAACTGTTCCATAACACTGAGAATGAAGGAATCCTCCCTAACTCATTCTGCAAAGCCAGTATCACCTGATATCAAAGTCAGGAAAAGGCACAACAATAAAAAAGAAAACTATAGACCAATATCCATCATGAACCTAAATACAAAAATCCTCAAAAAATACTAGCAAACTAAATTCAACAGCACATCAAAAAATTATTCAGTGCTGTCAAGTGGGTTTCATCAGAGGGAATCAAAGACTGTTCAATATATGCAAATCAATAAGTGTGATTCATTACCTAAGCAGAATTAAAAACAAAAGTCTCAATAGATGCAGAAAGATCATTAGATAAAACCCAGCATCACTTCATGAAGAAAAAAAAGAAAAACCTTAACAAAGTAGGCCTAGAAGGAACATACCTCAAAATACTTAAAGCCATGATGACAAACCCATTAGCAACATCATACCGACTGAATGGGGAAAGTTGAAAGCATTCCCCCTAAGAACTGGAACATGACAAGGATGCCCACTTTCACCACTTCTATTCAACATAGTACTGGAAATCCTAACCAGGCAGGAGAAAGAAAGGGCATCCAAATTGGCAAAGAGAAGGTCAAACTACTCCTATTTTCCGATGCTATGATCTTATATCTTAAAAACCCTAGACTCTACCAGAAGACTCCTAGAATTGATAAATACAGTAAAGTCTCAGATTACAAAACTAATATACAAAAATCAGTAGCATTTCTATACACTAATAGCAGTCAAGCTGAAAATCAAATCAGAACTCAGTACTATTTATAATAACTATGAAGAAAACAAAATATCTAGGAATATACTTAACAAGGAGGTGAAAAATCTCTAAGGGAGAATTATAAAAACACTGGTGAAAGAAATTCTTGATGACATAAACAATTGGAAAAACTCCAATGCTCCTGGATTGGAATTATTGACATTGTTAAAATGTTCATAGTGCCCAAAGTGATTTACAGATTCAATGCAATTCCCATCAAAATACCAACATCATTTTTCACAGAATTGGAAAAAACAATCCTCAATCTCACATGGAATTAAAAATAGCCCAAAAAACCAAAGCAATCCTATGCAAAAAGAAGAAATCTGGAGGCATCACATTACCTGACTTCAAATTATACTACAAGGCTATAGTATTCAAAACTGCAAGTTACTGGTATGAAAGTAGACACAGAACAATGGAACAGAATAGAGAACTCAGAAATAAAACTATATACCTACTAACTATTCTTCAATGAACCAGACAAAAACATACACTGGGGAAAGGATGACATATTTAATAAATGGTGCTGGGTAAATTGGATAGCCACATGCAGAAGAAGAAAATTAGATTCTCATCTCTCACCATATATAAAAAGTAATTCAAGATGGATTAAAAACTTAAGTGTGAGACTTGAAATAATGAAAATCCTAAAAGAAAACCTAGGAAAAACTCTTCTCAACATTGGTCTAAGCAAAGAATTTATGACTAAGACCTCAAAAGCAAATACAATGAAAACTAAATAAATAGGACTTAATTAAATTGAAAAGATTAAGCATAGCAAAAGAAATAATCAACAGAGTAAATAAACAATCCACATAAGTGGAGAAAATATTCAGAAACTATACATCAAGCAAAAATTAATATTCAGAATCTATAATGAACTCAATCCAATCTGCAACAAAAATCGAATATCCTCATCAAAAAGTAGGCAAAAGAAAGGAACAGACATTTTTCAAAAGAAGATATACAAATGGCCAGCAAACATATGAAAAAATGCTCAACTTTACTAAGCATCAGGGAAATGCAAATTAAAACCACAATGAGATATCACCTTAACCCTGTCAGAATGGCCATTATTAAAAGTCAAAAAACAATAGATATTGGCCCAGATATGGTGAAAAGTAAGTACTTATACACTGTTGGTGGAAACGTAAATTAGTACAACCTGTATAGAAAACAGTATGGAGATTCCTCAAAGAACTAAAAGTAGATCTACCATTTGATTCAGCAGATCCACTACTGGGTATCTACCCACAGGAAGAGAAGTCACTATATCAAAAAGATACATGTACTTGTTTGTTTATCACACAATTCACAATTGCAAACATATGAAAGATACATGTACTTGTTTGTTTATCACACAATTCACAATTGCAAACATATGAATCAACCTAAGTGTCCATGCAATGATGAGTGGATAAAGAAAATGTGATCATATCTATATCTATATCATCTATATCTATATCTATACACATACACACATGCCTAGATTGATCAATCTATCTACAGACATATACCATGGAATACTGCTCAGCCTTAAAAAAGGAATGAAATAATGTCTTTTGCAGCCACTTGGGTGGAAGTGGAGGCCATTATCCTAAATATAGTATCTCAGGAATGGAAAAACAAATGCTACATGTACTCACTTATAAGTGGGAACTGAATGATGAGCATACATGGTATACTCGGTATGGTCATACTGAGTGGTATAAGGGACTTTGGAGACTCGGCAGGGAGGAGGGTGAGGGCTCAAAAACTACCTCTAAGTTACACTGTCTACTATTCTAGTGATGAGTACACTGAAGTCCTGACTTCACTACTATACAATTGATCCATGTAACAAAAAAGCACTTGTACCCACTAAATCTATTAAAATAAAGTGTTTTATATTAACTTAGATTGCATTACCTCATCTCATCCAATTATAAAATGATTTTATAAGGATTTTATATAACAGTTGGCCTATTTTAAATTATATTCTATGGAATTATTCTTCCTAAAATGGCTTGAATTAATTTATTTATTCTATTCTGAATTTATTTGACTTTATTTTGGTATTAGGAAAATATTATTCATGGCATTGTAAATTCTTCAGTGGTTTAAATTTTATTTAATCAAAACTGTCTTTTCTCATTCTCTTCAGATTAAATTGATGAATTCTAGTTTGGTTTCTACTTATCTAATGCTTCGGTTTGGATAGAATTTGGGATGGAAGGATCGGAAGAATTTTAGAAAAAAACAAGTAGGACTAGAATAGAATGGAAAAATGAAGTTTGGGTCTGGTATTTTCCCAAATGAATTTAATTGACCTGACAACTGAGACTAGTCTTTCTGCATTCTTCAGTCAACATTATGCATTTATCTTTCTAAAAGAAACAATACTCTACTAGCAATGATAGTTTCCTTCTTATCCAGCTTTAAATTTTTATTAGTTCATTTATTCATCCCCTAAAATTCACGTAGTCTGATACTCCCTGCTGTCACAGATTTGTAGCCTGAAATAAATCCTGACACATCATAGCTACTCATAATTTGCTAGACCTAAATAAGAGAAAATAAAGCATGTTATTAATTGTTAAGTCTCTGTTTTAGAGGGCTTATATTTCTCCCTCTCAGATAACTGCTGTTAGGGGGTACATGGCTCCTGGATAATCGAGTAGAAGTGCATCACCTTCTTGGTGCGGGATTTAACACATCATACTTGTATTAAAAGTAAACATGCATAGCTGTAGGCAAAAATGCAAATTTTGTATTAACCTAATAGACAAGGCATGAGTCTTTAAAGGAAATGTGTGCATTTTGCTTCAAAGTATGGCTCCTAGCTGTTTCTGTGACCCAAGTTCATTCTTCTCTCTGGTTAGGGTTACATTAGTAAAAAATCTTAAGAATCATTGACCAGGAAACACTGGATAAATTGGTGTTCTGGGGAAGGATTTTGGTGAAGTTTCATTTTATTAATGGATTGCTGATGTGTTTGGTAAAACAAGCCCTGTTCCTGTAGAAAATCTGATAGCAAGGACACTGTTGGTGATGCCTGCTCCTTTTGTTGCCATCTTTTGTTTGTGAATTTAGAAAATTACTCAACATCTATAAATCTTAGACTCTCCTCATTTATAAAAAAAGGACACAAGGATTTACTATCTGAGAAATTAATCACCATAAGTCACTTTTGAAAATTTTGCACATGCCTAATTGCAATAACCAGCAAAACACCATTAATAATAAGCACATTTTATAAGACCACAAATAGTTTCTCATTGCCAGTGGGTATCATTTGTGCTCACTGATTAATGTATTGGATAAACCTTTTTTATTAATGAGAACAAGAGAGAACAAATACCACATTAGAAAAGATGTCACACAATGTGTCAATACAGGAACGTAGGTCAAATGGGCCACATTAGAAAGGACTTGTAGATCAAATATTAACATGGTGTCATTAAACATTTGCTTCATTCATTCCTCACTGGGAAACCTATTAACCATTGAAGGACTTTCCAATAAATTAACTTTGAAGCAGATATATTATTTCCAAACCTGGCCTTTATTTGTTTTTGTTTTGAAAATAGCCTAATATGAAAGTATAAAATGGTTTTACAAACATTTATGTAGTTCTTTGCTGTTTTGTAAAATACTTAAATTCTGAACAAGAAGTGTATGTCAGAATAGTCTTGCTATTTAAAGGAAACCTATGGAAATGTTGTTGTTGGTAATATATGTTTTTCCCTACCAAAGTGATGTGTGGTCAATAGAGACAATTAAGAGAACAAATATCCCTGATACCAAACACAACCATTTGTATTACTTTGCTTTTAAATAGCATGCACCTACTTTGTTAAAGCTGAATGGGCATATACTGATGAATTTAACCATTTTGTGTAAGTTTTGCATACCTCAAGCTTCACTTATATCAAAAAATAGGTAAACAAGTTCACACCATTCTGAGCCTTTTGAGTCTGTCTTCTTTTTGGCCAACATTTCTGTGAGGTTCTTTCTTGTTGTTGTATGAGGAATATTTTATTAATTAGCATTGCTGCACGGTTTTGCCTCAATTGTATGTCACAGCTTAATTTGTATGTCACTGCTTATTTGTTTATGCATTCTATATTAATGGATATTTGACTTGTTTCCCTTTAGGGATCATTCAGCATTGTACTGTCATGAACATTCTTATACATGTCTTCAGATGAACATATGTTCTTATGTTTTAGGAAATGCTTAAAAGTGGAATGTTTTAGGTCATAAACTATCCCCAAATAAAGCTTTAGTATGTATTTCCTAACAATTTTCCAAGGTAGATATACCAGCATAAAACCTCATCAGAAGTTCCACTGTCACCTTTATTATAATTTGAGTGACTCTGGGTGAAATTTTTATTTTATATGTCTATATGAGGAACATACAATAAATCAGAAATAGTTATATCAGTTTTTGTCCTTATTCTTCACAAACTGTGTTGCATTGGTTAAGTCATGTAATGTCTCTGAGTTAGATAAAGGAGAAATTACAAGGCCCCTTATAATTAATGAGTAAAATTAATATAGTCCATTCTTGATACATTTTTCCTTTCTCACCATGTCTAATATTGAGTCCCTTTTGTTGGTTACTGAGCATAGTTACCACATCTTAAGCCACCCGGTCTATGGTATTTCATTATAGCAGCTCAAAATGACTAAGACAGAAATTAGTACAAAGAAGGTGGGTGCTGCTATAACAAATATCTAAAAATGTAGAAGTAGCTTTGAAACTGGGTAATAAGTAGAGGCTGGAAGAGTTTTGAGGTGTACGCTACAAAAATCTGATATTGCCATGAAGATACTGTTGGGTACAATTCTAGGATGTCTCAGAAAGAAAAGAGGAGAGCTAAAGAGAAAGTCTCTATCTTCTTAGAGAATGGATAAAAAATCATGAACAGAATGTTGGTAGAAATATGGACAGTAAAGGCCATTCTGTTGAGGTCTCAGGTGAAACTGAAAAACCTGTTACTTAAAAGTAGAAGAGGCCGGGTGCAGTGGCTCACGCCTGTAATCCTAGCACTTTGGGAGGCCGAGGCGGGCGGATCGCTCAAGGTCAGGAGTTTGAAACCAGCCTGAGCAAGAGTGAGACCCCGTCTCTACTAAAAATAGAAACAAATTAATTGGCCAACTAAAATATATATATAGAAAAAATTAGCCGGGCATGGTGGCACATGCCTGTAGTCCCAGCTACCTGGGAGGCTGAGGCAGGAGGATCACTTGAGCCCAGGAGTTTGAGGTTGCTGTGAGCCAGGCTGATGCCATGGCACTCTAGCCCGGGCAACCAAGTGAGACTCTGTCTCCAAAAAAATAAATAAATAAATAAATAAAAATAAAATAAAATAAAAGTAGAAGAAAAGCAATCTTTGTTATAAAGTGGCAAAGAATTTTGCTAAATTGTGTTTTTATTATGGAGTTTTGTGGAAGATAGAACTTGTGAGTGATGCAATTGGATATTTACCTGGGTAGATTAATAAGCAAAGTGCTAAAGGAGTGACTTGCTTCCTCTTGAATGCTTATAGTAAAATTCAAGAAGAGAGAAATGAATTTAAGATGGAATTTTTAAGCAAAAGAAAACAGAATTTAAAAATAGGGAAAATTCTTAACATGCTCATATTACAAAAAGTGAGAAAACATGTCCAGAAGAGAACACTAAGGATATGGCAGACAGACCATTTGATTAGAAGATTAATGTGGGTGTGAACCACAGACCTAATCAACCACCCTGGCAGGAGTACTGCTAGTTTGGACTGAAGGGAATGAGGATGAAGACAGGACAAAATTAAGAAAGGCAATTGGACGAATTGGATTTTACAGAATAGGTTCATAAACATATTAGGCTACAAATCTGTGTTATTCTTCAAGACAAGGGAAGAATAATCTGTAAACTCAGAAGTTGGGGAGGCTGAGGCAGGAGGATGAATTGAGGCCAGGAACTCAAGACTAGTATGAGCAAAATAGGGAGATCACCATCTCTACAAAAAAATTTAAAAATTTAGACTGGCATGATGGTGCAGCCTAGCTACTTGGGAGGCTGAGGCAAGAGGATTATTTGAGACCAGGAGTTCCAGGGTACAGTGAGCTATGATTGTGCCACTATACCCCAGCCTGTGTGATAGAGTGAGGCTCTGTCTGGAATAGCCAGAGGGGCAGGACCCTTACACAGTAGAACTCTGGGCAAAGCAGCCCTTGACCAGCAAAACTGCTGGAGCAGGACCATCACTCTAGTGGGCTTAGAAGACAGAACCTTTTCCTCCGTGGGTCTAGAAGGCAGAGTATCAAGTCAAAGAAGATCATTCTTCAGCCTTAAGAATTTATGGAGTTCGCCTTGCTAGGTTTTGGGCTTACTTAGGACCCATCACTCCTTCCTTCTTTTCTATTTCTCCCTTTGCTAATGAGAATGTCTCTCCTATTCCTCTTTGACAACTGTATTTTTTTGGTCACATAATTCATTGGTTTCACAGGATCACCATCAAAGAGGTATTTTGCCTTGGGATGTACCTCCAGTCTCCAGTCTCTTCCATATCTTATTTACAGAATATGTCAATGAATATAAGGATGTTGAGATATAATGATCATATTTTGCATGTGAGGAGAACATAAATTTTGGGAGGCCAGGAACAGGATGCTATAGACTGAATAGTTGTGTTTCCCCAAATTCGTATGTTGATTTCTTAATCCCCATTGTGATGGTATTTGGAGCTGGATGTTTGGGAGGTAATTAGATTTAGGTGGGATTATCATGATGGGATTAGTGTCCTTAAAAAAGAGACCAGAGAAGTTGCAAGGCTCTCTCTCTCCCCACCCAACCCCGACCCCGGCTATGTGCGAATACAACAAAAAGATGGCTGTCTGCAAATCAGAAAGAGGACTCTCCCCAAATACTGAATCTTTGGATGTTTTGATCTTGTGCTTCTCAGCTTCCAGAACTGTGTGTTGTTTAAGCCACCCAGTCTATGGCATTTCCTTGTAGCAGCTCTAGTTGACTATGACAGTTCACAATCCTGTCTTTCTTTTTCTGACTGCAACATTGTCTATAGCTTTGTAGTTTTAGTGAAAATCAAAGAGAGAAAGAAAAGTGATTCAATTCATTCCTCTACCTAATAATGAGCTAATAATTTTATAACTTTAGCATATCTATAATATAATAAATCTATGAGATAAATTTATATGTAATCAATATATAAATTAATTTAAAATAATGATAACATATGGTAATTTACAATGTATAAATATGTCTGCCAACAGCCAACAAGAGCCTGAGGCTTGTAGCCTTTAGCCATCATACAAACATATCCTATAACCCCTTTCAGGCCTTCAAATAGCTATAGCTGTGACTGATGTCTTTACTATCTGAGCCAGAATCAACCAGCTCTTTCATGCTGGATTCTGGACCCTCAGCAACTGTGAGAAATAATAAATGTTTCTTGTTTTATGATGCTACATATTGGAGTGATTTATTATATAACAGTGGATAGCAAACACATACATGCACAACCATATAAAAACCTATACCTATATTAGTTAATACTCTAATAAATTTATAATAATTTTTAAATAATAAGTACATATGAGACATGGGGAATTTATAGTAAATAATGCATATATAATAAATGTATTATATAATTCATGATAATTTATAATATAATTTATACCATATAGCCAATTTTATTATGGATAGTAATGAGTCATAAATTACAAAGTTCTATTCATATATGTACCCACTTATAAAATGTTATTACTGTTATTTTACAATTAAAATACTGCATTGAGCATGATATAGATTATTGTATAGATGAAACAATATCTAATAGTTCAAGGACATCCTTTCACATGTGACTGAATGTATTTCTCTCTCATTAATATCAATAATATTAATATGTGCATATACATATTAAATTACCTAAATAATTTATTAGCTGGCTTTATTCACAAAAGGCACAATAAAGGACTGAGTCATATATATATTATCCTTGTGATCAAGTTTATAAAACACTTTTTTAGAAATATTATTTGTGGAAGTAAAATTTACATGGCCATGGCACTTTTTAGAAAACATATAAATGGTCTCCCTTTGAGCATGATAAGACAAGACCTGAAGAGAATTTTTTGTCAAATCAAAATGTAGAGGAATGGGTGTAGGTTGAAGCATGGACCTTAAATTTTCCTATCTCTATATGAATGATTTTTTCTAATATAGTTTAGAATCTTTTATAAAAAATTTAAGGCTCCCTGGTTAGTCATATATTTATTTGGTTCAGAGATAATGAAGGATATTTATCCTTCAGAAAATAAAACACACACATTTTTATTTCATGATACTAAAAATTCACATGATATATATTAATACATATGCATTATGTAAGTATACATATACTCTATTTAAGTCACTAACAACTATGAAGATCTCGTTAGAATTGAATTTGCGCTTCAAATTCTCACAGAAATTAAATTATATTCAATGCTCCTCAACACTAATATTCAATTCTAACAGCTCTCATTGCTTCTGATGATTATGCATGTCAGGTGTGAGCAATATAGTACAAAGCCACATTTAAGATAAAATCAAATATTTAGAATTTTGTAGTGGTTTAGGGAAGGGAGAACCCTACCTAGGATACATTTTACACAATATGAGCAAATGAACACAAGGAAAAACTGTTATTTTTTAAGTTTTTATTTAATGTTATATGGACACTAAGTTTCTTTTGAGATGATGTAAAAGTAAGCTTTTAAATAGGCTATTAATTTTCATGCATTTCAAATTTGTTGATCTATATTGTGCTGGAAGTGGACAAATCTATACCTAATAATAAAGTATGGATCTCTTTCTACATGTAGAATATATTTTTAATCATACAAAATAAACATAGTAATATGCACTCAGAAATAGAAGGAATTTTGAAGTAAAACTCTCATGTTCCATCTTTTATTTTTAGTTTATGATCCAGAAATAGAGAAGATAAGTAAACTGTTCATGATTACATTGGAGATTATCTATCTGTCTTCTACCTATTATTAATAGGGCCTTATCTCAGTGCTTAGAATATTTAAGTACTCAAAAATATTTGCTTAAACCAAAATGATACTGAGAGATATCCCCTTCACTTACTCCTCCAGAAGAACATTCCATTAAATAAAATATAATCAATTTAAGTCCTAATCTTTTGCAAAAAAGCCCCTGGTTTAGTTGTAGATGAAAAAAAGTAATTTATCAGTTCAGAAGAATCTTGCAATCACCACCTTAATTCCATTTGTTGTATATTTTAAAATTGAAAGAGTTTTCCATCAGACTCTACATGTATTTGATTTTATGTATGTATAGCCTGTGTATATGTGTGTGTGAGTATATATGACATGGGAATTTTCTTTTTATTAAGCGTTTGTATTATGTTTTAAAACTACAAAAAAATAAGTATAAAAAACTTAATATTTTTGAATCGATAATCATCTCTTTTAAGATAAACAGTTTTCAAATTGTGTTTTGATTAATATAATTTTTGTGTTCTAATGATGTGTCATTGGTCTCAAATCTGTAGCATTTTGAAGAAGCAAAAATAATGGCAAATATCAGAATTTTTAGAGGAAAAAATGTTTCTATTAATATTCAATATCTGTTTATATAGTGATGCCAGGTATTTCTTAAAATTTAACTTCAGGTTTTCTTTTTTTTCTTTTTTTAAAATAATTTTTATTTCAAAATATTAGTGGGTACAAATGTTCTTGTAACATGAATGAATTGTATAATGCTGAAGTTAGAGCTTTTGGTATGCCTGTCACCAGAATAGTGTACGTAGTATCCTATAGGTAATAAGTAAAGAAAAGGAAATGTCAGCTAATTAATTTAAAGACATAAAGCATGTGGAAATATATATACATAAATATATATACATATAGGTAAATATATGAATATATAAATGCATAAGAATACATATTAATATATTAATATACTAATAAATGTAACTCTGTAAACCTAACTAGAAGCCATAAATAACACTCTAGATACCTATAGAATTCTCATATGGACAAAAATTAGTGATAATATAGTTGGCAAAACTCAATTCAACAATAAAAAATTTCTAAACTCAAGTTTTATACTTCAACATTGTGAAAAAGATACATGGCCCATTTATTTCACCCTTGTTAAAAGCATTATTTTTTCATGTATATGCCATAGTTACTTTTGGATCTCACTTTAAAATACTACTTATAAAACTGATTTCAGAACCTTGCTCAAAACACCCTTTGCCTTTTGCTCCTGTCTTTACATTAAAAAAAACAAAAAAACTCAAGATTCATCTGGCAGAAGCTGAATCACCTGTGTTGTCAAAGAGGTAAAGAAACCTAGTGGAACAAAGGCAGATCCCTCCCTAGGAGGAAAATAGCAGAAAATGTGAGAACATTAATATGCTAAGGTTACTCAATGTGTATACCTAAGTTGAATATGAGTATATACATTTCTCTGTTTGTGTATCACAAATTACATATATTGTCTTTTATATTTGTACCTTTTTATATATTTTATTTAGTTCACTGTGCAATACATATTTTTTCTTTCTGATTGAAAGTTAGAAGTATCATATGTGTTGTCAAAATGATCTTGATATAACTATCCTAGATACAATGCCTAAGGGAACTAAATAATTAAGCATGCACAATCAATTTGCTTAAAGTTAGGTCTTAATGAGCCTCTCAAAGGAATATTTCTTTTAAAGACACTTTAATAAATGAAACCAATCAAGAAGAAGTAACATTTCAACTTAATCAGAAATTCTATCTAACCATTAAATCATTTTGAAAGACTCTCATAACACTCATAATACTATGTATTAGCTATTGCAATAAAGGTTTTTACAAGAACTATACAATCACAATGAAGGGACTGATTAACTGCCTGGGAAACAGCAGAAGTCATCACAGAAAACATAATACTCCAATTGGGTCCAGATGAGAGCAAATACTTGGTCTTATCTGACAATAGCCCTTAGATAAAAATTATGTTTGAGTTCTATCTGGATGATACATGGCACCTAAAAATGAGATAGAATTTTTGTTTTGTTTTCCTTTGTTTGATTTATTTTTACTATTTCTCACTTGAAAAGTAACACCACATACTTTTAACAAGCCCGCTAAAATCAATGCAAATTGTACTTCCTTTTTCAGATGCACAATAAAGGCTTATTTATTGAAAACCAAGAATGAAGTATGCATTTGCATAAATATATATTAACATATTGCATATATCATATGTTGTAGGTAACTTTTTGCTTCTAAATTTCCCAGATATAAGTAGGGGCCCGAGTGGACTATTAGATTAAACAGACCAGAGGAATCTGTGGCTTTGTGTGAGTTTTAGTTTGTATTTTTACTGGTCTGGTTTATAACATTCAGTTGAATTCATCAAACCTTGTAATGGAAAAGTCAACAAAATAGGGAAATTTCTGGTCTTTTCTTTCTTTCAGTAAACATCTGCTAGGGTTTGAATGCATATGTCTCTGCAACATTCATATATTAGAACTTAAACCCCAAGGTGACAAGGTCTCAAGAATGGGACCAATCACCTTATATAAAAGGCTTCAGAGAGATTTTTGGCCCTTTTATTCCTTCTGTCCCGTGAGGAGACAATATTTGTCCCTCTCTGCCTCACCATGTAAGGAGCAAGAAGGTACCAGCCATGAGGAACGGGACTTCATCAGACACAGAATCTGATGAAGATTTTTCTTGATCTTGGACTTCTCAGCTTTAGAGCTGTCAGAAATAAATTTCTGTTGTTTATAAATTATTTAGTATGAGGTATTTTATAATGGTGGTAGGAATAAACTGAAATAACATCTTTACAAGATACACAAAAATACTGTCCAGCAACCACTTCTGAACCATATTTATTACTATAAGACTACTTTTGTTCCACATCCCTTAATCTTGTTTTTCAATTTATCATTTTATTAGGTAATGTTCCATCACCATTGTGGGATTTAACCAAGTATTTAGCTTGCAATAATCATTTTATATCATTATTTAGTGAAATCTCCCTGAAAGCTTACTCCTTCTTTCCCTCTAATGCTCCTTGACTTCTGCTTTGTCTTTTATATCATTTTGCCTTGGCCTTTCCCCAGATTAAAAGCTGTATAAAAAGGAAAACATACCCTCTACAATTGCCCTTTTTCAATATCAAATTGCCTCTAACATCTGCCCTTAGGTAGTTGGTTCTTGTATTCTGATAAGTTTATAATTATCTATGGAGAACTTACTTGTCCATGATGGAAGTAGAATTTCCTCCCTTTCCAATGTACAAGATTCTATCTTTTTTGGAGGACTTCTGTACTTTCTGCAACCAAATGTTCTAACCAAATATTTTTCTCACCACAGTTCAGGAGCCAGTCATTTTCACAAGAAACCCTAGGCACTTTTACTGGAGAATGGTAATATAAACCAAGATCTTTGTGATGGACATAGTCATTGCTATTGGGGTGTTGTTGCTTTTAATCTGGGGAAAGGCCAAGGTCAGTCCTATGTGGGAAAAATAATAAAATTCCAATAAAAAAGAGGAGATTTGGGGCAACTACAGCTGCCAAAAAGTGAGGGGAGAATCTTTGAAAGAAGACAGAAAAAGGGAGCTATCTTCTGTGTCTAGAATCTGACCGCTGAGTTATACATGCATGAGGTAGACTCAAAGCAGCCCAGCTAAAGATAAAGGAATATGACAGAGATCTCAGGTTCCACAAAAGAGATAAGAGTTTGCAGATTGAATATAATAAATAAATTTATCTTTTAGTAAGCAAAACAAAGCAAAATGAAGCAAAATTATTTTTGTAGCAGTGTGACAATTCAAAAATTCTACAAATCAACATAAAAAATATATGCATAATGAGAGAGAAAATGAACAAAGCCAAAATCTAGTTCTTTGAAAACATAAAAATAAATAAAGTGATAGCTGTAGTTACAATGTTAAAAAAAAATGAGAGAAAATAATATTATAAATGGTAGATACTACATATCTTACAGACAGAAGAAGAGAATACTTTGCACATATCTTTGCCTCAATTTGCAACCGATGTGGACAAATTCCTTGAAAAAATACAACTTAGTAAAACTGACAATGAATCAAATGAAAACTCAAAATACTCCTATATCTGTTAAAACTTGAACTTGTTATCCAAACATAGCCACAAAGAAACTCAAAGCTCAGATGGATTTCACAAGTAAAGTCCATGAATTGTTTAAGAAAGAAATAAAAATAATCTTATACAGCTACATCTTATATAATACTTATGAGAAAAGAGAAACTATAGTAAGAATGTTCTGTGAAGGTATCTCAAGACCAAGGTCTACAGTTGATTATGATTGTAGTTCCATTGTCTTTATACTGGATACTTCAGGTGCTAGCATTTTTATTATCCAGAGAGAAAAGACAAAATATAATTAATATCTAATCCAAAGATAGATTATCATTAGCATTTTTATATTCTATTTATAGATTTAAGAGAATTCCACCAGCAGTGTAAGAGAGTTCCTATCTTTCTGCATCCACGCCAACATTTATTGTTTTGGGACTTTTTGATAAAGGCCATTCTCACTGAAGATAAGTGCTATCTCATTGTGGTTTTGATTTATATTTCCCTGATGATTAGAGATGTTGAGCATTTTTCCATGTTTGTTGGCTAAATCTTATAAGTATATACGATTCTAGTTATCAGCCCTTTATCAGATGGATAGCACGCGAATATTTTCTCCCATTCTGTAGGTTGTCTGTTTGCTCTCATGATAGGTGGAGTCCATTCTACTAAGTGAAGTATCACAAGAATGGAAAAACAAGCACCACATGTACTCACCATCAAATTGGTATTAACTGATCAGCACTTAAGTGCACAGATAGTAACATTCACTGGGTGTTAGTCAGGTGGGAGGGGCGAGGGGCGATGGGTATATACACACCTAATGGGTGCGGTGTACACTGTGTGGAAGATGGACACACTTGAAGCTCTGACTCGAGTAGGGTAAAGGCAATATATGTAACCTAAACATTTGTACCCCCATAATATGCTGAAATTTAAAAAAATTAAAAAATAAATAAAAAATAATTCCATCCTATCTCTATTATTATATATGACATACATTAGTACTATGTATGCTGCTTTGTATTTGTTCTTACTTCCATTGTTCTTTGACTTTCCTAGCTGTTGTATTGTAAATATGAGATGAAGAATACATAATTATTTCATCCTATAAATGAACAATAGATTGCTTTAAGTCATCAAATATTTTATTGAGCATTTAGTTTGTCTTACTCTTTTTGGTAATATTGGTAATATATTATTATATCTATGTATGAAGTTATTTGTATAGTCATTATTATTTAAATATTTAGATTTTCAAAAGTGAAAATACATAAGCAGAACATATTAAAAGCATTATGACTATTTATTACCAGATCACATTCCAAAAATAATGTATTAGTATCATTTCTACAAATATATTTTGTTTTATCTAGTTCACTTCCTGAATATTATTTTTATATTTTTTTATTCCTTCCAGTTTATATATTTTTTTTAATTTTTTTATTTCATTATATTGTGGGGGTACAAATATTGTTAGGATTACATACATTGCCCCTGCCAACCCTCCCCCCAACCCCGTGCCAGCGCTCCAAGCATGTCAACCCCCTGGAGATTCATGTCACACCCCTTATGTAGGTATACATTCTTCCCCTCCCCCTACCTGCCCACCACCTGATAAAAGAATTTTTTTTTTTTGACATTTTGGTTACATTGTATTTCTTTGCCTCTCCCTAAGAAGGGTTAGAGGTATTCCCTTCCCCCCAACACTGTTCGCCATATCCGAGGGATCCTTCCAGTTTATATTGTGGAGTTCATCCTTTAAATTAATTTTTATAAAAGTGGTATTTACCTAAATTAAAAAGCCAATGTCATTATTCAGAATTAGATGACCTCATTGCTAAATCAGCAAGTAACAAAAAAGGAAACAGTTTTCAAATTGAAAGCATGTTCTTGTATTTAGGTGCCCTGAGAGTTGTCCACTCTTGTGGCTTCTTTTTTTTTTTCAGACACAGAGAGAATTGTCCTAAGATAAATCAATAAATAGCAACTAAATTAAGTTGCTAATTGCATGTACTGCAGTTTGTCCCTCTGGATCTCAGGCTAGTTTTAATTTAGACATGTAGAACAATGTCATATTAATATTTTCTGCAATTAGCTATATGTCTTGAGATTTAATATCCATGTATTGTTCATACCCAATTGGCAAATACAGGAAGGAAAGTTGAGAATAAATTAGAGACTACAGCTTCAGTGGCTGCTTTTCATTTGGATGATGAAATGATAATGTTGCATAAAGATTTGTACTTCACAGTCTTAAGAAATGACACATTTTCAACAGCCTTCAGAGACTACAAATTGTATTAGAATTATCATTGATTTCTCTATTATAGTACAGAGGCATTTCAAATACTAGGGAAGCCTATTCCAAGTGTTCTATTAGAAAATGATCTTAATCAAACTCCTCTTAAGTTAGTATGATTTGTGTGTGTGTGGAAGATGAGCTTTAACATTTGTTAAGAGAATTAAAATTCTAGAATGTACGCATCTAAAACACAGAAAGGTGTTAATTGGGTCACCCTGTATGCTGATTCAATTTTCCTCTAAAACATCCAGACTCTGCTTGAACATCTCTAGTGACAGTGAACTCCCAACCTCCTTACCAGTTAATTTTAGTTTTTAGGTATCTCTGTCCTCTTACACAGGTTTCTTTACAGGGAATCTGAATTTACTACCCATAATGTTGAACTGCTCATTTGAGTAGTGACATCAGTCCCATAAACTAGAGGATTTCCTATAAATAAGACAAATATACTCAAGTGCTTAAAATTATTTTATGTTTTTCTATATATTTCTTTTCATGTCTTCAAAACCTATATCCTTATCTCCCCCAAGAAATACCCAATGATATAGATGTGTGTGTGTGTGTGTGTGTGTGTGTGTATATATATATATATTTAAAAAGACATATACAGCCAGGCAGGTGGCTCACGCCTGTAATCACTGCACTTTGGGAAGTTGAGGTAGGAGGATTGCAACATAAATAATCTCATGGGGACTTTTTATAAAATTTCTTATCACTATATCTTGTGAAAGTTGATCATACTTCCTATACCCTATTTCCCTTGTGTATGACATGGCAATAATAGTAGTACTCACTTCAAAGTATGGCATTAAGATTTACATGAGATAAAACTATGAGAATTGTACCTATCTCATAGGACTATGGTGTGATTCAATGATCAATAAAATCATAAGTAATAAATCAATAAAATTAAAAATCAAATAAAATCATTAGTATCAATCTCTTCATTCTTAACTTCTTCCAAGAAGTTATGAACACATTTAATTAAGCATCAGAAAAATATGCTTTTAAATGTTGTCCTTACTACGTAATGGCACAGGCAAGATATGTCAGAGATATATAAAAGATATAAATGTTCAGTATTATTCACTAATTCAATAACATCTATCAAGTACTCATAATGCCACAGGCCCCATCCTATGTGGTGGAGATTCAATAGCAATCAAAACAGAGAAATATCCCTGTCTCCACAGAGATTATGTCCTAGTAATCTCAAGTAGGCATTGAGCTTAGGGTGAATCTTGGCATATAGAAAACTTTTTATCATGTTGACTCCATTTAACTTTCTGGACCTCAATGCAAGATGGTATGTGAGTGTGTGTGTGTGTGTGTGTGTGTGTGTGTGTACATGTCTGTGTATAATGAATATTAATATATAGTTTCATGATATGTAGGTCTTTTTCATAAAACTTAGAGTTCTTCTCAAATGTTATTTTATTTGCATACCATTCTCTAATCAAAGAAATAGAAGAAATAGACAATACCAGTTCTTTAAAATGGAGAAGCTTAAAGAAACCAGAGATATTATTATTTGATGAGACATTCTTATATTAAAAATAAGTGGAAGGTTACATGAGTTGGCAAAGGCCAGGTAGTGAACCAAGCCAAAATTAGATTTCAGATAGTCTGATGGGTAAGTAATGGTATGAATCAACCAAAATGCATGAACTTAAGCTCTGACATTCTTGAACATGAAGCAATGATAAAAAACAAACAAACAAACAAACAAACAAAAACCTTTAATCAGGATAGGCCTGAGCATAAAACCCTTCTTTGATCAACATTGTTCCATTACCACCCTGTGAGTGATTAACCTAATTTCATATTCAAAAAAATTCCTATTTCTCATTAAGGATTCTTGAAAAGACTTACATATGATCTCTGAAAGCCATATATATTTGCTAGCATAATTTTTCCATAAAACCTAACAATCAACCAATCAATAAAATTAAAAATTGAATAAAATCATTGGCATTAATCTCTTCATCTTTAACTTCATCTAAGGGGTTTTTAACACAGTAATTAGATGTCAGAAAATACGTTTTTAAATGTTGGCTTTACTAGTTAATGGTGAAGGCCAGAGACATCAGGAAATTATCTTTCCTGTGCTTTAACTTCTTTTTCTGAAAAATGAAAGAACCTATTTACGGGGTTACTGTCAAATTAGAAAAACTAATTCATGTGAAACATTGTGTGCAGTGCCTTATACTAAATAAATTCTCATCAAATCTTATTACTATCATTATCTGAATAGGTTTATAGCTATGCTATTTGTACAAATACATTATCTCATTAAATCCTCACAGAATCCCTTCTGTTAGGCATGAAAAAATTTATTGCCCAACTTCAGAGGTGAGGAAACTGAGGCTAAGAATGGTTATTGCTTCCTTCCCCAAGATCACATGTTTATTGCCTGCCAAAATCCAGATCATCAGATTCCTAATCCAGTGCTCCCTTCACTGTAATACACTGATTTTAATTCTATGTTGAAAAAGTTTATTAACTTTCTTGAGGTGATTCACAAATGATAATCTATTATCTACAAAAAGTAAGTCTCCTTTAGAGCCGTGCCTAGGGAGTAATAACACTCTCTAGATGGATTATTCCAGCCTATATAGGTCTAATTTTCCTGCAAATCAGTATAACATCCCTTGAATTTTATTTCTTCTCTAATTATTTCCTGTTTTGTAAATTTGTCTCCACAACTTGATTTTATTTCTTTTGGGGATGGAAACCAGGTTGAACACACTGCTATGAATGTTTAATAAACATTCTGTATTTATTTATTTACTGTCCTTTTATAGCTCCAAGGAAACAAAAACATTTTCTTTAGCCAGTTAATTTTTATTGCAATTTCTCTTACAGTCCAACTCAAAGAAAAGGGCAATGAAATTTAATGCCTAGCTCCTAGCCACTTCTTTCTCCCCATTTAGGTCTCAGCTTAAATGCCACCTGCCCAAAGTAACTTTCCTATTCACATTAACCAGAGTTTTCATTTCGAACATTACCTCCATGTTTAGTCTCTATCTCAGCACTATCTTTGTTACCTTTATAACACTTTGTGTCACATACTGTCATGTTCTTTATGTGTTGTCTTTGTTTACTAGAATGGAAGCGTCAAAATAGCAGATCCGACAATTATCATGTTTATAGCTGCATCCCAACAAATAATCATAACTCAATAAATATATCCAGAATACATTTATCAATGTGGTTTAAAGGAAACCCCCAAAATATATATTAACAACATTTATTGAAAACTTCTGAGTCTAAAACCCTTCGACTAGTTCTTTAGACTTTGATTATACTTATGTTTTGATATAACTCTTGTCTACATGTGTTTTCATTTTCTTTGGGAGAAATGTTCATTGCTCAAGGCCAGGGATGACATTCAATGGCTTGTGCTGATATGGCCGTATTCCTTGCTAAAATATTAAAAACATTTTTGGGGTAAATAACTGTTCCCCTGAGGTTCATCTGTAGCCCCCACCCCAATTTCTCCCCATACACATATGCACATGTACACAGTTTTCCTCATGATCAAATAAGTAATAAGTAACTATCTAGCAAATGAGAGAATATTTAGGAAGTAGCAGTCATTTTTATTACAGGCCAGGTCTAACGTTTATGATTTAAAATATTACAGAAGATAAATAGTATTTCTGGCCAGGCCATTTGATTAAAATGTAATGGCTTTAATATTACTGTTAACAATGGAGTTAGGAACTCTACTTCTGAGCTTTCAAAATTGATACAAAATATTTGGTACCCAAAATGATTTAGGATTTTTATATGTTTCTGTCTCTACTACAGGGTATATTTGGATTAAACATGGTAGAGAAATAAAGAGAAAGCATTTCTCTGGTAACAAAGAACACATAACATTGTAGTGTAAAACAAACCATTTTCATTTTAGGTCCTGTATCAGTTAGAAGTTAGGTAAATTGAAAACAATTTTTTATAAGAAAATTTGCATACTATTTGTTAAGTATGTTAAGGCTCAGAGGTATGTGACATAGCCAAGTCAATAAAATGAAAGAAGACAGAATAAGCAAAACAAATAAGTAAAGACAAGGGGAAGAAGTAAAGTGAAGAGATAAGAAATGCAAAGTGTTAGAAGAGAAAAGTAGGGACAGCACGTATGATGAAAAATATAACAGGATGTACAATTTGATTTTTAAATTTTTAGTGATGACAGTTTCTATTGAAAA
Source organism: Cheirogaleus medius (assembly GCA_008086735.1). Classification (NCBI taxonomy): domain Eukaryota; kingdom Metazoa; phylum Chordata; class Mammalia; order Primates; family Cheirogaleidae; genus Cheirogaleus; species Cheirogaleus medius. The sequence goes on along the minus strand of VBSM01001265.1, from coordinate 7,633,855 downwards.
GAATTTTTCAATTGAATGAAGTTGCTCTAAAAAAACCCTAACTATGTCTCTATCAATGTTTCTTTCATAAGCTTTAAATACTCTTTCTGATAACTCTTGTGCCTATTGCTACCTTTCTTCTCATTCTCATACTCTTTTTAAAATACCTTTAATATCAGTTTTGAAGTTGGACTCTAAATTATGTAAAATAACTATTATTTTTATTTTTGTTTTAAATTTTTCTAACTTTCATAAGGAATCCAATGTCATACCCCTAGAAAAAATATTAATGCGTTCTGGTTGTTGATAAAAGCACTTACGTTAAATTTGACCGTAACCACATTTCTTTCACTGCTTATTTTTAGGAAGAAAGCTATATTCAAAAATAAAAAATAGTATGAATTTAATATTTATGACCAAGCTAGTTAATAAATATTTTCCTTAAGAATTTAGATACGCTATTATAACAAATGATTTCCCAAGTTATATAATTATATTTTAAACTCAAATGGCATCGGTATATTTTTACATTAATATATTTTTCAAATATTATTGATATCATTGATTCAGACAAAATTGTATGCATGGCAGGATTATATGAAAAACCTATGTTACTGAAAGGTGGATTTGCTGTTGACTTTGAGAAACACTGTCTTTTAGGAAATATGTCCTTGCTAGTGACTACTCTGTTATAATGACCATGAAAATATTAAAGTTAATTCAGGTTTTCAAATTTAACTTAAAAATGGCTGGAAATATTCTCAGTCCCATATCCTGTCTCATTTCTTCCCTTAATATTATCTGTATATATGTGTCTGTGTAATTTATATTTCTTAGGGATATAACAAATATATAATTTATATAAGAAATTAAGACTGCTAGTTTGAGCTTTACTGTAATCCTTTAAGATAAATATGTAATATTTTAAAGTGCATAAATGCTTAAATATCAATTTTATATATGATTAATCTAAGCACCTGAGATGTTTGGACAGTTAGTGGAAATATCAAATGAAAAAGATTAAGTTTTTAATTTCATCCTTCCTTGCCATTTAAAGTTATCTAGACCTTTTCTTCCAACTCTAGGATACTGAGAAGTTGGACCAGGGAATGAAGAGTGATGTCCAACCAATGATAGTGGCAGCCAATGGAGAGTGACACAAATAGGTACTGTGAGGCCAGGAGCTGGTCACCAATTAGCTTTTTCTTTTATTGCTCTAAATTATACATTCAAATGTCCTTAAGGACATCTCCACCCATAGAATTTTACCATTTTTATTTATGGCATTTAAAACATTTTTCAGCAACTATTTCTTCCTATTAGTCAACAGCTGCTATTTTTTAAAAAAAAATTAGTAGAGGGTCTGTGAAAAATACTAGAGCTAATTACTTGTAATTTCACATCAATTTACTAATTCCGAACCCAGCAGGACATCCCCTGTCATAAACGTGCCAGAAGTAGTTTATAATGTCCTCAACCCAGCTGGCTGTTCTTGGGACATAATTATACTTAATTGACTTTTAAAATCTATCTGTTTATGTATTTACTCCCGATGCACAAATTCCAAATATCTATGAAATATTTCATAATGCCATTAACAGGTATATACCCTATCCCAGGAAGTGCTGCTTCGTAATAAAAAAGCTGAAATGCTTAGAGAGTAAAATGTATGAAATCCTCTTAGAACCACTTAAACTTAGGGACTGGAATAAAGAACAAACACTTTAAGGTCATGATCTTTCCTACATATTCCTACAGTACTTTTAAGAAACTGTCTAATTTGTATCTTACTCAAAGATATGGAGTAAAATGAATACCAACCCCCCCACATAAGAAATTAAATATTTTTACCTTAAATATGCTTTTGATTTGGTTAAGATTTTGGGCACAATTGGAGTAAATCTAATACATTCTCATATAAAATTAACCATGGCAATCAGTGCTCAAAGTTTATAGTGCAACATCATGATCAAGCATAGAAAATGAAACAAATAACAAAAGAGTGCCAACTTATTGAAATATTTTGACTTGGCTTTATCAAAAAAGAATGTAAAATTTCATAAAAAATATACAAGAATATATTACTATCTTAATTGTATTTTACAATATATCATAGCTCTAAATAGTTCATAACATGCCCTTAAAATTTGCAATTATTTTTGTCATGGAAAGGATTAAACATATTAAAAATGTATACTTTGTTATAAAGCAGTTGCCCTTCAATAACTATCTAGAACCTCTTAAAACAGATGCAAATATATTTTTAAAAGCTTTTGAAGCTTTTACTCATATGGCCAAATATCTATGTTTTATATGAATACTGGATATTTTAGACACAAAAAATGCCTAAGAAAGCTAATTTGTATCTATCTATCCTATCTTCCACATTTGAAAAATAATCAATCTTACTTGGCAGCAAAAGGGTTTTATGAGATCTATTCTTTAAACCAATAGGGCAAATTCCCCCAGAGCACCCTTTCAATTTCATTTCCAATCCTATAGGGAGGATTAGTGTAGCCTTATCCTCTGATAGACAGATACACTTTTCAGGATGTGGAGACAATGTTTACTAGACAGGATCAGTGCAATTGGCTAGAACTAAAATAAGCCATAAATTTAAATAGTAAAGAAGAACTATATCTTTGTTCATTTCTTTCTAATGAGAGATCTGTTAAGCACGTTATAATATATTTTTTCTTGTTGCTTGTATTTCATACACCCATGGGCTGGATTATTTAAAGTACCAATTGTTCCAGCAGAATGTCCTCTGTTTAAAGAAACAGAGTTTAAATAAAAAACAACATGATTTCAGAGCTTTGTATATTTCTGTACTATGGACAGGAAAAACCCAGGTATCTTCTGGGACAGTCAGAGAGGTTCTCCAGCTGTACGGAGGCCTTCGAGTGGAAAATCTAACATCTGTGGTTGGAAAGTTGAGGGTCATGAAGGTGGTTCGTTTAAAAACTAGGTCTGAGCTAATCAAAGTGAAGAATATTTATGAGATGGTAATACAAAATAAGAAACAAGATGGGATGTCTCACAAAATTCTGAAAGGCTAAAAGCATAGATTGCCCTTTATGTGAGTGATGTACTACATAGTTAAACTGAACCGTAGGTGAGAATAACATCTAATGGCAGTTTATGCTGGCTTGATTTAAGTCAGTAAGTCCATTGACAAGAATTCTATTTGATTTTTTCATTCAAAAACAGCTGAAGTTCTTGTTTTGTTCCAGATGCTGGACTAAGTGCAGAATTAAACTCAGTTGCTTTTTAGTGTTGGAGATGAAAATATAAATAATAATATTAATTATAAAAACATAATTATATTTAATCAACATATATTGAGCACATCTATTGTGCTGATATTATGGTTTACATGAGTATTTTCTTAGTCCTCATAACCACCCATTAAAATGGAGTCAGAAAGGAAATGAACATAAAATAAATTTGGGATTGCTGGTAGATTTCAATTTTCTAAGAGTTTTCGCTTTTTGGCTAAATTTTAATTAATATTGAGCAAGCACAATATAAAATCCATTTTCTTTGACTGGCTATGTCGTAGCAAATTTACTGATACATAGGAATACGACCAAAATCCATTAATTAAAGTAACCATTCACTTCATTTGGATGAAATTTGCTGGGTTGCAAAATAGTCATATGATATAATTGGGTAACAGGTAATGACAGTTTTAGAAATAAAGAGTGACGTATATATTCCTGAAATTAAGAATGTATAATTAGAATGATTTAGTAATAGACTAGAGAAGGGAGAGGGAAAACTTTAGGATGAATCTCAAATGAATGGTATCACCATAAACCAAGAAATAAAATAAAGGAAAAAGAAAGAAACAGAAAGAGAGCAAAAATGCTGAGCTCAGTTTTGAAGATGTTGAGAACAAAGTATCAAGATCTAGTACATAGTAGTGTTAGGTCTGCTCAAAGGAGGAACCCAGAAAGTACGTATAGGGTGGAATGCAGTTAATGGAAAACTTAGTGATCATAAGACCTGTAAAACAATAGCCGCAGGAGTCTGGAAAGTCCGGAGGTTGTAAATCTAACTCTGACCAAAGACCATTGCAGAACTGGTTACTGTTCAGAAAAAATTCACCCTCCCCAAACTTCCATCCAAACCTCCTATAAACCCATTGATCTCCCCTTCCTAGGGGTGTATGTAGCCTTTGCCAGGCCCCTAGGGAGATAAAGGAATAGAATGCAAGAAGGGAACTTGCATTCCTTATCTCTCCTGATAAGGACAAAGTGTATCCCTCCCTATCTCTGCAGAATATGACCGAGCAGGGGTCCCAGAAGTTGGGTGTTTGAAAAGAATTTATTACAATAGCTGTTCTGGCCCAGTTTCTCTACACCCCCCCCACCCAAGAAAAACAACCCTATAAAACCCAAAGCTTCCCCTCCCTTGGTGTGGACATTCTTTTCAGCTTCTACCCATCTGTACTCAGATGCTCAAATAAACAGTATTTTGCTACATCTGAGGCTTTGTTTGTCTCCCTCTTGGCTTTGACCTAACAAATAGCACCACAAAAATAGTTGTTAAATGAGGGCAAACGAATTGGTCCTGCAGGGAATTGAACATATGAATCTTGGCTTTGAAGATGAGATGAGGGGAAAGGGAATTACTTATATACGGGGTAGTTAGATCTAAACAAGTGATGAAAGCAAACAAGTAGTAAATATTTTCATTTGGCATTATCAAACATCTAACTGCCTTTCATATTTGAAGAACATCCCATTGGGCTCCTAATCTCAAGTGATCCTCCCACCTCAGCCTCCCAAAGTGCTAAGATTACAGACATGAGCCACAGTGCCCACCAAAGGTCCTATATCTTAAGTCTATTTTTAAGAGTGAATTTTTGGGAATCTTGGGAACTGATTCTATGCCCTCTCCAGGAACAACTCTTGCTTATATATAAACAGTAAAAACTTACTCTAAACCTGGAAATTACCAGGTCAACAAGTCAATAGACTTGTTGGATTGTATCACTTTTGGAATAAATATACCATTAGAAAATCTAATCAGTGGCTAGAAGATGGACCCTTTGAACTACAAAGACTCCTTAATTTAAAGAAAATTTTAGAGAGCTCTCATCCTAAGCAATTGTCTGTATTTATGGAAGGATCAACTTGAAAGAAAAACACACATCAGTGTTGTTTCTAGCCTTGAAAACTCTCTTGAAAAAATTAAAAAGCAGAAATCTGACCTAGAACAAAAGTTAAAATCCCCTCCAATTTATACTCCCTTTTTCCTCAACCACCTGTCCTCAACCCCAAAACTATCTCACCCCCGCATACTTCAAACAGTGAATTCTTGGCTCACAAAAAAGTTTGGGAGTAAACTGATGCCTTAGGGGAAAGAAAAAAAAAAAAGTAGAATCAACCTTTTAAATAAAGTCTCTGAATCCAGTTTACAAAATAGATACTAGAAAAATTTCAATAGAAATATTTCTTTCCTGCTAAAATCTGTAGTTATCTAATTGGAAAAAATCCTAATGAAAAATTAATTACACTTGTTTCTTATTTTATCTTAATTGTATGTTATAATGCTGTCAGGTTTTAGTCTGAAAATGTTGGTTCTTGGCATGCCCATGGTCTCAGAATGACCAGACATGCCAAAGTTAGGGGCAATCATGAAAATAAGGTTTATTGAGAGAAAGATGGGACTACTGGGCAAAAGCAAGATAAAGAAGTCCAATTGTAAGATGGTGGGGTGGTTTAGAGTCCCGTGTGGTGGTCACTGTTCTCTGCTGTCCAGCTTGTACTGTGGCCAGGCAGTTGTACAGAATAAGATCAAAGGTTGGAGTGTCTGGATCAAACTTATCCCAGTTTAAGAAAATCTATGCCAAAAGGGTGTTAGGAGGGAAATTAAGGGGGAAATAAAAAAAGGAGAGACTTCGCCAGTTTGGGTCAGTTAGAGCTGGGTTTCCCCAGGTAATGAACGGGACCACTTGGCCAAGGGGGAAGGGAGAAAGGGGAGAGGCTATACCTGGAGGGTCTGTTAGAGCTGGGTATCCCTAGGTAACAGCCTGGGCCATGCTGCCAAAGTACTGGTCCAGATGTCTCCTTTCCAATTCGTAGGAAAAGGGGCTATATGCGACCCCTGCAGCCTAGGAGCCTCTTATTGTTAAGTTTCAGAAGAAGGATATCTGTTGGTAAAATAACCTGGTTTGTTTGTAAAAGAAACAGTGATTAGGTGGCCAGCCACAATAAGGAAGACGCTTCATGGGACAGAGTGAAAGAAGCAGCTTGAAGGTCCAGGAGAAAGGCTGGATAAAACCAGGGGTGTAGGTATTTAACTGTGCCGCATGTGGGAGAGACATGGTAGGGATAGACGCAGAAGAGATGCCCCAACGTAGCCCAGATCTCTTTACATGCAGGCATATCCATGGGCTGTATAAATCCTCAGCTCCTAAAAGGACCCTAACAAAGTAGGCACTGACTGAGTCCTGCTTTCCTTATTTCCAGACGTGCAAGTTCACTCCGAGAGAATGAAAGAGGCAGTGCTGATAAAACCAGGGGCAGAAACATCTTTAGCCTTAACATACGATTGATTTGATTTGATTTCCCATCAAATCTGATGGGAAAGAAAAGTCCAAAAGCAATGCAAAGCTTAGAAATATAATTTTTTCAACACAAAGCCCTCTTCCCTAAAGAGAAACAGAATGAAAGACTTACCCCCTACCATGAAGGACAGACTCCGAAACTCCCTATCACACACCTGAGTTTAGTCAAGAACTCAACCATGCAGTCTGAGAAATAGTGAGGGTGGAAAAGTGAAAGCAAGCCCCAGCGCTCCCCCCAGTTCTGGCTTCAAGGCAGGAAGAACCAAAGCAGGAGTCTTATAATGGAGAAAGGTGAGCTGGCTTGCCTAGAGAGAAGGATCGGAGTCACAGAAATGGTGAGGGTGGAAAAGTGAAAGCAAGGATAGGAAGAACCAGAGCAAGAGCATTATGGAGAAAGGCCTACCTAGAGAGAAACATCTGGGTCACAGAAATAGTGGAGGTGGAAAAGCAAGAGCAAAGGGCAGGAAGACAGAGAGCAAGGCTTGCCTAGAGAAAGATATCTGAGTTACAGCACCAAATACGTCAGGTTTTAGTCTAAAAATGTCTGCCCTTGGCCTCAGAATGGCCTCAGAATGACCAGACACACCAAAGTTAGACAAGCACGAAAATAAGGTTTATTGAGAGAAAGATAGGATTACTGGGCAAGAGCAAGATATAGCTTTACAGAGCGTGGTGCATGCCCCACAGATGACCCAGCAAACCCATTGTTGTAGCAAAGGGAGAGCCAAAGTAAGGGTGCATAAAAGGGGCTTGGTTATGGTCCCTGTCTTGTTTTATGGTACCTGAATTGGTACCCATATGGTACCCTCATGGTTCAGAGATCACCATGGAACCAGCTGGGAGCTGCATGACCTGAGTCTTACTTGGCATGCAGATCTCTCAAGAGCCTTTCTGAAAGCCCATTTGTGTTGGGGGCAAATCACAGCAACAACCACTTTCGTCCCTAGGAGACCTGGAGACCCTCACTATCTACCCAACAATGCCAATTTACATTTTTTCTACATAAATCTTAATTTAGTTTTTTTTACAAATTTTATAAGGAGGTGACTTAAAATGAATCAAAAGGTGATTCTTATGCAAGTAGGCAAAATGGTAGATATTTTCCAAATAGAAAACTCACATGAAAAGATAGATTTAAGAAATATTGTTAACAAATTCAGCTAAGACTTGAGAGTAGTTTAAACCACTCAGGAGTGAGTAAGATAACATTGTGGGAGAATTTTGCTTGAGGAAATGCTATAATTTGTTTTCTTTTAAGTACAATCCAGTTCCAATTTTAGTTTTGGCTAAAATCTTACTTAACACAGCAGCAGGATTAAGAGTAATGGAGGTTTTTACTGTCTCTGTCTCAGATTCTCTACTTCTGCAAAGAATCACAAAAATTGACATTAAAATCTCCCTTTACTATGGGAAACATCTGGTTTGTTAATTTCCTGATCATCCAGTCAAAATTTTTCCACACTTGTTAAGTCAGGAAACGACATAGCCAAGTTTTCAAAGGACAAAGGGCAAACATAGATTTTAGGTACCATTTGATATTGTTTATGAAAATTCTGCCCTGGTTATAAATTATACTTGAAATTATAGGCTAATTTGTAAATAGATGATGATTTTTATGGCAATCTAGAACTATCTATCGAAATTTAAAACATGAAAATTTTGATTTAGAACTTTATCTTCAAAAATTTATCCCACAGAATTATTCATGTGTGTGAGCAAAGATGCTCCTGTAGGATGCCTACTGTAGAGGTACTTATAATAAATGTAATATTTTAAATCATGTAATAATTAATCAATAGGGGAATTGTTAAATAAACCATAAAACATCAGTATTATGAAACATTATAAGCCTTTGCAATGACTGAGGTAAAACTATGCTAACATAGAATTACTTCCAACATATCTATTTTAAATAATACTAAATCTGTAATTAAGACAAATTATAACTCAATTTAAGTTTTGAGTACGTGTAGATGTAGATAAATGATATATAGATTGATAAACAGACATAAATATACACAAAATTATATGAAAGTCAATTTATAAGAAGAGGAAGGAGGAAGGAGATTAGAAGAATTTTTACTTTCAAGGTCTCTAGATTTACATTTTGCTTTCCTAAGTAAAATGAATAAAATAATTATATTTGGTTCTTAAGGGATTTTGTTTATTTTCAAGGCAGAATTAATATTATCTTTAAGAAGTCTTAAACTTTGCAATTTGATTTCTAGAAACTATTGTATATGTTATCACCAAAAGAAGTTTATTGAAAGTTTTAGAAAATAAAATATTATTAAAATAGCTCTCTAATTAGTACCTATTTGTTTCTTACTCAAAATTCTAGGAATCCATAATTTCCCTTAGAGGATCAAATTTAATACAACCATCTAAGAAATTATTTCAAAAACATGTTTTCCAGAAGATAACCTTTTGAGACCCTCTCCTTCTGAAACTTTATTTTCAATAGTTATCTATGGCTTGAGTTTTGCTTCATCTGCTAGAAAGATGAATTTGTCTTCCATTTGTGTATGGAGTAAAGTTGTGGAACATGAACTTTTTCATTTCTTCTACAGGAGATTTAAGTCTCAAAGTGCTTGAATGATTTGATTACCTACTTCAACAAAGAGGGTTGATAATCACAGAAGACAGATCTATTGCTGATGAATGAAGGTCTGCCAATGATTTATTAGGGCTTTGAAAGAGCAATGCAATTGTTATGGCTGAGCAGCCATTTCTGTTATAAATATCTAGTTTGGGGCTTTCATTTTATGACAAAACCATACATGAGGCTGAAGAGTTCACTACTTTAAGGCCAATTTATAATTATTTAGTTAGAATTATTGGTCAGAAATTTGAGTTAGTTAGATACATTTTTGTCTTGCCTTTTTTATTGTGGTTTTCCAATGTCATCAAAATATTAATTTTAAATACTTCGAGCATTTTATAGCATGTTGTATGCCCTGGTATTTCTAAATACTCCAGAGTTTTCTCATATTCTGATGTCACAAAGAAGTGATATGTTTTGAAAAATGGCACAAAGGATGCCATTTCAATCTATAAAACCATGACAAGGTAAAAGAAGCCTATTTGCTTTAGAAATCATCTTTCATTAATCTAGCATCATCTGAGAATGCTTCTTTAAAAATATTCTAAAATCATTTGCTCAAGCTGATGGTCCTCAGTGACTCACTTTTAATGTCTGAATCAAACAATGTCTTTGTCCTGAAATTCGAAAATGTTGACTGAATTGGATAAAATTTAAGTAACGCTAGAGAATACTAAGAAGTTCCGGATGTGATTTTTTTTTCCATTTGTGTGGATGCAAGTTTGAGACCAATATATTTTTCATATGAATGTATCTTTTGTCATTTAAAGGAAATTCAATACTCAAATATGGGGTAGAGGGAGAGACGATATTACTGATTAAGATCTGCAGTTTACAGAACCGTTAGCGACAGATTATCATGTAATCATGACCAAAGGAAATTAACGCTTGGTGAAAACATACTTAGTGTCAGGAAAGTTATAGTATTAGCTCATTTATTCCTTACAATAACTTAATTGTAAAGAATTGAGTCTCACAATCTCACAGATGATAAATAACATGCCTAAAATCAAAAGTCAAATAAAGAGAAAAGCTGGAACTTCAACAAAAGGCTGTCTAACACAACACTTGTGCTCTTGTGACACTATGACTCTTTTTTCCTATTTTATCTTTTTAAAATAATAATGGCAAATACATGTGTATGTAGGTAGTTGTGTTTCAGAACAGAACATTTATTAACTTGATATATATTACACTAGAATGCAAGCTCCATGAGGGAAGAGGCCATGTATGTTCTATTTCTTTCTATTAATATATATCCAGCTCTTAATTCAGTGCCCAGTGCCCGCATACTGCAGATGCTCAAGAAATATTCAGTTAGTGTGTGAATGAAAATAAAAAGTAATATCCATTTGAATGAATACTAATAATATCAATTATAATATTAATACATATGAGTAATATAAATAATTTTTATACTATGTTTCAATGTTTCAAAGATCTTTCCAAGTTTTCAGTACTAATCCCATGTCTTGAAAATACTGTGCATAATTACCTGTCACTAATCAAATGTTTTATCCATAAGGTAGATATTGGCAATACACTCATAACACCACCAGCTGCTAACCCAGAACACAGTCTCAGATTCCTACTAAAATAGGAACACCACAGCAAAATAATACAAATAGGTTTAGGATTGAAAAACATTTGCCAGCTCTGGCTTAGTTTGGCATTGGTGATTTTGTTCTACTTTGTGAAGTCTTACATTTATTCATATTTAACATTTAGCAAAGGACCTTTACTACTAATATACCTATCTTATCTCACACAAACCTGAAAGATGAGATGGGCATATTAATATTATTTTACAGATAAGTCTCAAATGATGAGTGTCTCAGTCTGTTCAGGCTGCTATAACAGAATACCATAGACTGAGTGGCTTATAAACAACAGAAGTTTATTCTCAAAGTTCTGTAGGCTGGAAAGTCCAAGATCAAAATAGATTTGATGGCTGGTGAGGGCCCACTTTTTGTATCATATTAATACATGTCCATTACTTGCTGTGTCCTTCCAAGGCTTAAAGGATGAGGCAACTCTCTTTTATAAGAGTATTAATCCCATTCATGAGGTCTCTATCGTTATAATCTGATTGCCTCTCAAAGGCTCCACCCCTAATACCATCACGAGGAGTTTAGGATTTCTACATAGGAATTTTGGGGGAACACAAACATTTAGTCTTTAGCAATGAGTCAGTATCTTATAAGGTTTAGGTAGTTGAAACAAAAGTAGAATTCAGATCTTCTGATTCTAAGCCCAGTGAGCTCTACTTGTTGACTTGTTGCCTCCACTCAAATTCCTAGTTACATAATTTGGAAACTAGTTAATTTTATCATAGTCAAATGCAAATTCATATGAGTTGCTTTTCTAAATAGTTAATTCTAACATGAGAGAGAATTTATAGAATCCTTCATTTTCTAGCATAATGCCAATTAATGTTTATTAATTTAAAAACCAACTTCTATACTGCTGGCATATTTATAAGAAAAATAGTTATATAACTAGACGTAAAAGAACTAAAAATATCATGCCTTGGTGTCTCTAAATGTGAGTGGAATTATTCATTTAATAATTTCTCTTTAGTGAAATGTAAAAGAATATATTTCCTTGATTAAATATTGCTACAATCACAGAGAATAGACTCTTGATGATGATCTTCAAGTTAATAAACAGAAGATTTTAGCCTAACAATAAATAAACACGTTGTTAGCATGACTATTTTAAGAAGGAGTACTGGGTAGAATGGTGTACTCTCAAAGTACATTTCCTATGCAGAACTTTAGAATGTGACCTGGCCTTACTTGAAAATAGGTTCATTGCAGATGTCATTTGTGAAGATGAGGTCATACTGGAGTAGTGTAGGTCCTTAACCACATATAACTGGTGTTCTCATAAGAAGACAAGACACACAGACACACAGAGAATACCAGGTGATGATGGAGGCAGAGATTGTACTGAGAAGTCTACAAACCAAGGAATTTCAAAGACTGCTGGCAACAACAGAAGCTGAGTGAAAGGAATGGTATATACACCTTCCCCTCTCCACCTCATAGAGCCTTCAGAAGGAACATGACTCGACTGACACCTTGATTTCAGACTTCTAACTCTTAAACTGCAAGAAAAAGGATACATTTGCGCTGCTATAAGCCCTCCAGTGTGTGGCAATTTATTACATCAGCCCTGAGAAACTGTTACAGAGGCTATTGGAAAACAGAATAAAATGAAGGTATTTAAATAAGGGGTGAAAACCAGATGTAGAAATCTTAAATACTATTATTTTTCAGGAATGGGCACTTTGTTGATGTTTTTGTTTCTTGGGGTAAGGGCAAATTGAAAAAAGATTGCCCCTCACTGTAGCAATTTTCACAGGCAGATATCTGCATGACAAAAAAGAAAGATGTCAAATTGGAAAGAAAATACATACCATTATTATGGCACATAAATGAAGTTACTGACATTCTTTCCCACCTTTGAGAGTTCAATTGAATTGCCCTGAACCAATTGCTCTGTCATACCCCTGTTGTCTCTTGTGAGATCAGTAACTTGCTTTCTTTTTTATGAAACCACTGATGAACATAATTAAAAGATATTGAGCTCTTGCTGAATACTAGGCTTTATTCTGTGTACTTTTTCATTACCTCATTTAATCCTGACAGAAAAATGTTGCTGTTAACATTATCTTTTCTATTTTATATTAAACTTTTGTACCATTAAAGAAATTGATCATTGCCACATAGCTAAGAATAGAACCAGTATCCCAGCTCAGATACTCTCACTTCAGAGCCAACCTCTTAACTATTAATATTTAGTACACTTGGATCACAAGGGAGAGTTAGTCTATCTTCAATCTCACTTCTGACTAATCTAGAATATATTGTTTAAGATGTATAGAAGTTTCCTGCTTTGGAAACTGAGAATGTATGACCAGATGATTTGGCTTTTTGGTTTAGTAATTCCTTGTGTAACATTCAGTTCTTCATGATCATTTGGCCATATTTCTGAATCAATTTTCAGAAAATTGATCCTCTGGTAATCTGCTTTTGCTTCAACTGTGACCTGGTATCTGCTGCCTTATGAATGACACTGAACCATGGGTTTGTCCTCTGCTGCTGTTCATGAGGAGCTACCAGTGTGGACTAACATCCTGATTTCTTTTAGCCCTGTACCTATACTAGGCATTGTATTCATTCTAGAACTCCTCTGGCAGCACCACCCTGCTTGGACCACTGAGGAATGCTTAATATTTTCAAGGGAATGAATAGGTTGCTATAGGTACTCCTGGTAGCCCATTGCTTTTATTTATACAAAGTAGTCACTTGCAGATAACTTGTGAATGGTATAAAATGGTACAGTGTTTGGGGGCAAATAAATAAATAGCCTGACTTTCTGAGAGGCAGAGATACTTGCTACTTTTATCTCAATGCCTTCAATGACTTACACTGTGGTAGAAACATAATAATTGGAATTTTGGTAATTAATGAATAAATGCATATTAGTGATGTACATCCTCAATGACTTTCTACTTACAAATTTATTTCTTGTAAAAAACAAATCCATTGCATTAGTAAATTTATTAAACAAAATTCAAAAAGGATGCAAATTCCATGTAATCAATATTAGCTAAGACCTGGTGGGCTTTATTTCATGGATGCAAGGCTGGTTCAACATATGCAAATCTATAAATGCACTTTGCCTCATAAATAAAAGCAAGAACAAAGACCATATGATTCTCTCAATAGATACAGAAAAGGCATTTGAAAAAGTCCAACACACCTTTATGATAAAAACTCTTAACAAAATAGGCATAAGCAGCTTATATCTTAAAATGATCAAGTCCATTTTTGACAAACCCATGGCCTATACCATACTGAATGGGGAAAAATTGAAACCATTCCCACTTCGAACCGGAACTAGACAAGGATGCCCACTATCTCCACTTCTATTCAACATAGTGCTCAAGGACCTAGCTGTAGAAATCAGTCAAGAGAGGGGTATTAAGGGCATCCAAGTGAGGGCAGATGAGATCAAACTCTCTCTCTTTGCCGATGAAATGATACTATATCTAGAAAACCCCATGGATTTGTCCAAGAGACTCCTAGATTTGATAAATGAATTCAGTAAAGTCTCAGGTTACAAAATGAATATACACAAATCAGAGGCATTCATATATGCAAATAACAGTCAAGCCGAAACGCAAGTCAAAAATGCAATAACTTTTACTATAGCCCTAAAGAAAATTAAATATCTAGGAATATATTTAATGAAAGATATGAAAGGCTTATACAAGGAGAACTAAGAAACACTAAAAAAAGAAATTTTAGAAGATGTAAACAGGTGGAAAAATCTACCTTGTTCATGGATTGGTAGAATCAATATTGTTAAAATGTCAATATTACCTAAAGTGCTCTACAGAATAAATGCAATCATCATCAAAGTACCATCATCATTCTTTATAGATCTAGAAAAAATAATTCTGCACTTTGTATGGAACCAGAAAAGACCTTGTATAGCCAGGGCAATTGTAAGTAAAAAGAACAAACTGGGAGGCATTAGTCTTCCAGACTTCAAGCTGTACTATAAAGCAATAATAATTAAACAGCCTGGGACTGGAACAAGAACAGAACCATTGATCTTTGGAACAGGACTGAGATTCCAGAAATGAAACCATCTGCATATGGTAATCTAATCTTTGATAAAGCAGACAAAAATATA
>VBSM01001265.1:7598411-7613868 GCA_008086735.1 Cheirogaleus medius | reverse complement strand
TATGATAAGAACACTCAACAAAATAGGCATAGATGGGGCTTACCTAAAAGAGATTGGAATAATTCAGTCACATTTTCAGGCTCTACTTCTAATTCTTATCATTTTGCTATTTCTACCACAACCGCAGTTGATGTCACTTCCTCCATTGATGTCTTGAACCCCTCAAAGTCATGCATGAGGGTTAGAATCAACTTCTTCTAAACCTCATGCATGTTAGAGTTAGTTAATGTTAATTTGACCTCCTCCCATGAATTACAAATGTTCTTAATGGCATCCTAAAAGGCAAATTCTTTCCAGAAAGTTTTCGATTTATTTTGCTCAGATCCATCATGGGAATCACTATCTACATCAGCTACAGCCTTACTAAACATATTTTTTAAATAATAAGACTTGAAATTTGAAAATACTTCTTAATTCATGGCCTGCAGATTGGATGTTGCGTTAGAGGTAGTAAAACAATATTGATCTCTTTGGACCTCTCCAACAGAACTCTTGAGTGACTAGGTACATTATCAATGAACAGTAATATTTTTGAAAGAATTTTTTTTTCTGAACATTTCTCAATAGTGGGCTTAAAATATTTAGTCAACCATGATATAAACAGATGTGCTGTCATCCATGGTTTGTTATTTCATTTATAGAGCACAGGGAGCGTAGATTTACCATAATTTTTAAGGGCCTTAAAATTTTAAGAATGGCACATGAGTGTTGGCTTCAACTGGAAGTCATCAGTTTCATTAGCCTTTAACAAGAAAATCAGCCTGTGCTTTGAAATATTGAAGCCAGGCTTTGACTTTTCCTCTCTACCTGTGAAAGTCCTAGATGGCATCTTCTTCCATTAAAAGGCTGTTTCATCTACACTAAAAATCTTCTGTTTAGTGTAACCACCTCCATTAATTATCTTAGGTAGAACTTCTGGGTAACTTACAGTGTTTGGTCTACTTAGGCTTTCTATGTGCCTCCTCAATAAGTTTAACTATTTCTAGCTTTTGATTTAAAGTGATAGACTTGAAACTCTTCCTTTTACTTAACATTTAGAGGCCATTGTATGGCCTAATTTCAATGTTGTGGTGCCTCAGGGAACCGGGAAGCCTGAGGAGAGGAAGAGAGACAGAGGAACAGTTAGAATACACGCAGCATTTATAGATTAAGCTTCCCATCTTATATGGACACAGTTAATGCTGTGGTGCCTCATAACAATTACAATAGCAAAATCAAAGATCCCTGATCACAGATCACCTTAACAGATATAATAATAAGACATATTGCAAGAATTACCAAAATGTGACACAGACATGAAGTGACTATATGCTGTTGGAAAAATGAAGACAGTGGAAAGAGTGAGTGGAGAATAGCTTATCTGCTCTCTTCTGAAGCCTGGACTGTGTGTTAATTCAGTGTTTTCTAATCTGGCCATCTGGAAGTCATACGGCATCATTTTCATGGTTCATTTGTATAATCAAGTAGAGATCAAGTCACATTTATTACTCTTGAATGGCGATTTAAAATGATGATCACTTAATATTAAATCCATCAAAATAAGCAACCATAACATAAAAAAGCAAAGCTAATGTTAAGATTTTATATTCCCCAATGTAATCATGTAGAAGAAAATTATACCCAACAGATTTGCAAAGCTTTACAATAATGTCAGAAGAAATGGGAAAAATGAAATAATGATGCACAAAAATCAAGGATTATGATTTCCCACAAATTTGGAGAATAGACACATTTATGTAGAAATGAGTGACAATAATCCAGGAGACAGAAATATATAGAAATTGCAAGTGGCCAGAAAAGAAAGGAGCATGAGTGCACAGCCTAATGATTTACTCAAAGCTAGAAATTTCACATTAATTTGATTCCAAATACATGAATGACAATGCTGTGTTAGAATAGAATGATTTCTTCAACCTTCATCTGCTCCTTATATCACAGCACGCTGCCACTTCACAAAGCTCCATGCTGCCACCTGCCACAGTAAACCTGGTATTACCCTCCCTTGAAAACATGAATATTTATAATCTCTCATAATCACTTTTGCAATAAAAACACCTTTATTTTAATGTATTGCTATTAGATTAAAAAATTGTGCACCCATATAGGGCACTTTCCATGAATGGAGCTTGTAGGACTGGGAGTTGCTCTGGGTGAGTGAATGTGAAGGCCTAGGATATTAGTTTGCCGTGCTGCAGACTTTATAAACACTGTATACTTAGGCCACATTAAATTCATTTAAATTTTTTCTTTTTTCAATAATAAATTAACTTTTTTACTTTATAAATTTTTAATTTTTGACTCTTGTAATAACACTAAGCTAAAACAGAAATACATCATACAGCTATACAAAAATAAATTCTTTATATCCTTATTTTATATTTTTTCAATTTAAAAACTCTTTTTATTTTTTTACTTTTTAAACTATTTATTAAAAACTGAGACACAAACACACACATTAGCTAGCCCAGGCCTACTGAGGGCGAGGATCATCCATATACTAGCTTCCACATCTTGTCCCATTGTAAGATCTTCAGGGACAGTAACACACATGGAGCTATCACTTCTATGGAAACAATGCCTCCTTCTGGAATACCTTCCAAAGGACCTGCTTGAGGCTGTTTTGCAGATAACTTTTTTATTTTTTTAAGAAGTAGAAGTAGTACACTCTAAAATAATGATAAAATGTGTAGTATAGTAAATAAGTAGATAAGTAAGCCATGATTATTAAGTATTATGGACTGTAAATAATTGTATGTAATAGACTTTTATACAACTGGCAGTGCAGATTTGTTTACATGAGCATCACCAGGAACATGTGGATAACACATTGCAACTACAATCTTGAGGTGGCTACGATGTCACTAGTCAGTAGGAACTTTCAGCTCCATTGTGATTGTATGGAACCACCATCTTATGTAATCTATCTTTGACCATCATTATGCTGCACATGACTATGTTATTGCATTCTCTGCAACTATCTCTCCATTAAATTAACCTTGAATGATGGCTCATTCATTTTTCTCATTCATGGCTATTCACAGTGTATATTTGAAATGATTTTTTTAAGTCCATAATGTAGACAATTAACATGTCGTAAAATTTTTGATCTTTGAGCTCTAATAAACTCAAGAATTTGTTCTCTAAAATGTTCTTTTCTTAGCCATAGTTCTATAGGTCAGAAGTAAGGCAAGAAGGGCAAGAAGTCGTCTTGCCCAGGTTCTATGCTCAGGGGCCAAAATCAACTTATTGGCCAAGTACATTCTCACTGGTGACTGGGATCCTCTTCAAAGCTCGTTCCATTACTGCCAGAATTCAGTCCTTTGCAGGGTATGGCCAACATCCTACTTGCTTGCTGGTTTTCAGGCAGGGACTTTTCTCAGTTCCTTTAGGCCACAACATTTCTTCTCATGTAGCCTATTGTATCACTAATCCATCCAGTCCTTCTCATGCTTTAAATCTCTCTGACTTTTTCTGCCACCAGACAAAGACAGTCCTTTGTATTTAAAGGCTCATGTCATAGGGATGTGGCAAGCATTGTTGGGGGGAAGGGCATACCTCTAACCCTTCTTAGGGAGAGGCAAAGTTATACAATGTATCCAAAATGTAAAAAAAATATATTTTGTCGGATGGAGGGCAGGCGGGAGAGGGGAGGAAGTGTAGAGTTACATAATGTGAGCCATGCCCGCCACCTGGGGATTGGACTCGCTTGAAGCTCTGACATGTGGTGTGGGGGAGGGATGGTAGGGGCAATGTATGTAACCCTAACATTATTTGTACCCCCATTATATAAAAGGAAAAAAAAAGAAGCAAGAGGAAAATAAATAAAGGCTCATGTGTTTAGATAAGGCACAGCGAAATCATCTCCTTATCTTAATAGTAACTGTAACAAATAACCTAATACAAGTGTGGAAGTTATATCTCACCATATTTGTAAGGAATTAAAGCGAGTCAGTTTTGAAAGCCATTTTAGAAACTCAGTTTACCACACCAGGAAAAATAAGGTGCGATTCCTTCAAAAATTAAAAAAAAAACAAATCTGCAATTGTTTTCTAAATGAGGCAGTTCAACACATCTATTATCTTGCCTATCTCTGTCACCCAAAGGCCAACATGGCTCCATGTCATTCTCACCACAAATATATGTCTTCAGGTAGCATTTAATGTTAATCACATTTTCTTGCTTTCCATTAGAGTAATTGTCTCTCTCTCCTGTGGAAGATTATTATGTCTACAATCTATCTATATAAGTGCTGTGTGCTGTAAATATATATCTTCTCCCCAGGTGACTATTATATACATAATCTGTTACCTTTTTCCATTAAGCTAATGAATGGTTGACACTTGTGATTAGAACAATCTGGCATCTTTAAATGTTGTCTTAAAAGTAAAACAAAAAAGAAATGGTCCAAAGTCTAATCCACTGAACAACATCTGTTTTGCATCCAGCATAAGGTGTATCTCTTGCTTCCTACTGACAACAGAAGGCACTATATGGATTATAACTTGATTCTTCTTCTATTTCAGTTAAAGAAAATTTGCTGATTCCATAAATTAGACTATGTGCTGTTTCCTTAAGAAAAATGTACAAAGGACACATTTCAGAGAGTCCAATCTCTTATGTACTAGGGATTTGTACAACACACCAAATTTAATCACAAATAATGGCGACATGGTTATCTATAAGTAATAAGTTGGATTCCAATCATTCGAATCACTCTATTATAAGGTGTTTTCATTATTTTCACAGATAATTCATAGGATTCAAAAAAAGAATACCTAACAAAAAGAGATATTTTAAATGAGCTTCCCTTGGTTTGAAATTCAAAAGTCTAGTGCAATTTCCAGGTTTAACTTTAAACTATGTGAAGATACAGGTGACTGTGCCAAGATGCTCCAGGTTTGACCTCTCATATGGAACTCACTCCTATATATCCAGCTGTTGTGATTTCTCCACCTTAAATCCTCACTTTCAAGAATAACAAATCAAGCAATCAAAATTGGCATTCATTCTTCAATATTAACTTTTTCTCCTTGTCCTCTTTTATATCATTACTACCATGAGTTTTTGCATACTAAACTAAAATCCCAGGAAAATATTGGTCCTGCCATTTTCCTTTCATTTTCTAACTTTAGTTTTTCACTAAAGCCTGTTCTTGATTGTTTCTGCTTGTTCCACTGTTGCCACTTCAGTCCAGTGCTCAATTACCTCAAGCCTAATTACTATAATAATCTAATCAATGCTTCCTTTACCTTTAGCAGTCTCTGTCCATTTAAGTTAGACATCCTTGTGAAATTCTGGTTTCATCATGTCAGTAAAAAACTCAAAGATTCATTATGGCTCCCCTCTTGGAATCAAGTCCAATTTCCTTCTCTTGACGGTACAACCTCTCTTTCCTTCAGCTTCATTTTCTGCTACTTTTAAAACACACTTTCTATCATGGTTTTGCTTATGTTCTCACTGTTCTCATATAAACTTTTTGTTGCTGTTGTTGATTTGTTGCACCAAACTGAAAAATTCTATGCTGCTCAATATTCTCTAATATGAATTTTCCAATTCCTATCTACTCAAAGCCTGCCCAGTTTCAACCTTTCCCACTATATAAAAACTTCAATAAAAAATAAATCTATCTTCCCTTCCCACATGCAGACATGTTGGCTCTGAATGTGTATATGCAAACACACACTTTCACATACATTTTTATCTAAAAGTTTCATAAATGTTAGACTATCCAGTGGAATATAACATTGTGTTTAGCACAATATATATAGAAAGTCCTCAGGTATTGATTCATATTATATATTGGAATATACTAATGCATATATAAAACAAACATACTTGGAATTTGAGGTGAACATGTTTCAATTTAGCTTGGATGGACCTCACTCCGAATTCTAGGAGAGTGCTCCAATGAGACTAAGACTGTGACCCAAATTTTTATACTTATACTGATTAGTTTAGGGATGATTAAGATAATTTAGTTTGGGAGGATTAAGAGTAAATTTTAGAAGCCTCTTATTTTAGGAAGATGTGAAGTATTTTAGGAAGATGTAAAGTCTCAAACCATTGAAGTCATTTTCTGACCATCATAACCATTGAGCATTATGTTTTATTCTTCTATAGGACTTACATAATATTAGACACTTACATGAGAACTTTATATTAATAGTTATTACTAATTCATTTAATTTTGACAATAATATGAGGCAGATACCATTGCTGTATTCTCTTTCAGTTAAGGATAATGAGGCCAGATGAGGAAACCAAAGCAGCAATTAAGGAAGTTCAGGCTGCACAGTGATTCCAACATAGGCAATTGACTCTAGAGTCTAAGTCACTAAATATACCCAATACAGGATATATCATCATATAGATTTATTGTCATAATGTAAAAGTCATAGGAAAACATGGATATAAAAAGATCCCTTTAAGACATTGGTTTACTGCATGAAATCTTGCCTGAATCTCTCTAAACAGTTAAATTATAGGAACCAATGAAAACCTTATTGTTTATAGTTTTTATTGTTTGTCTGGTTACTTTTGCCTGCTATACTTTGTTTGTTTATGTGTTTAGTCAGGTGGAACTCATCATCATAATTTAATCATAGTGTATTCCTTGAGAAAATGGAAAGTATTTACCATGATGATCAAAAGTTACGACTTTGGAGACTCATTGAAAACTGGAATCCTAAATTGACAACTGTATTTTTATGTTTCATGATGATTCTGATTTTTCTGTTCTGCTTCAAAGAAGTGGCCAGTAGCCCATGATTTCAAAACTCATTACATGATAAAATAAATCTTATTTCTATTTCCTTTATCTTGCCTGTTCATATAGTTCTGAATAATATAATTAGTATACAAATATTGCAAGACAAATCAGTTAAGTACTATTTGATTCACAATATCCTTAGTGATTCAACAAAACATAATTTATTTTCCTTAATTAAACACATAAATCCCAGGGGATTGGATGGCTTGAAAGACTGTTATTGGCAGTTGATTTACTTGTTTGTTGTTTTGTTTGTTGTCTTACTCATTTATTACCTCTGGGTCACTGAGCCTGATCAAATTATGATGGGAAGTTGTTAATATAAGATGGGAGTCTCCTGATTTGCATGAGTGACCTGGTTATACCAATATTGTTCTTTCACATAACTTATGAACATTAATATTACTAGTGATACTTGCACTGAGACATTATTTCAGGCTAGTCCGTTAGATGAAATTTTGACATTCTTTGCAAGAAAACCACCTGCCCCAAACTGAAGCAAGTATTTTAGCTGTAGATGAAAAAGCTTTTCTAAATTTCTGGGGTTGGTCCAGAAAGAAATTATAAAATATGAGTAATGTCCCTTTTATATCCTTCTCTTCCCAAGCCATTTTCTGCCCCTGGGATAACCTGAGTAATTCCCACTACAATTTATTCTAGTAAAAACAGAATCATAATACACATTTGTGTACTCTCTTCTCAGCTTTATGAATATGTACAGATGTATTTTTTTAGTGTGTTATATAATACATGATCTTGTAAAAAGAAGCCTAAAATGAGAGAGCAGTTAAATGATGTTATTAAAAGTCATTTAAATGAAATGACACGTATTTGGGACTATTAATGTTTTGGACAGATATAAGACATCTAGCTACCTATTTATTTAGCAATGTTGGTTATATTCAGTAAAATATGAGCTACAGTACTTGTCATATAGTGGAAGGATCAATAATTGGGCTTGGTATATAGTGAAAGCTCAATAAATATTTGTTAAAATAATTTCTTATATGTGGGCATACATTTGGATATACATTATTACAAAGTCTATAAAACATACTATTGTACATTTTTCTAAACCTGCTTTTCTATTTGAAAAACAATAATATAATGAGATAGTCTTAATTTTTTCTATATACTAATTGTAAAACTTGACAATTATCCTTATTTCTGACAAGGGCTATCCCTTTGATTTCAGAGTTAAAGAACCTTCTAGTTAGATTAAACTGATGAAGTAATACTAAGTTGCTTTCAATGAAATGTTGGGGTGATGTGATACAGTAGTTTTTCTCTCTAAATTCTAAAATAATTTTATAGGATATGGCCTTCTCCTTTGCTTGAAAGAAGCTTGAATGCCTAGTGTTCCAATGATTTATGCTGCATAATGCACTCATTCCAAATTTAGTGGCTTAAATAACATGTTTTCTTTTACCTTCCAATTAAATGGGTCAGGAATTCAGGTAGAATTTGGCTGGAAAATGCAATTGTTCACCTGAGCTTAACTGGTGATTTGGGGGAGTTCAGGTATTGGTTTGGCTGGTGTGGAATGTCCAAGATGGATTTACTCACATGTGTGGCATCTTGGAGGGGAGATCTGGGGAACAGGGCTCAGCTGGCCTCTTCCTCCTCTCCATGTGATCCTAAGGATTCTCCACGTAGTCTGTCCAGCATGATAGTCAAACATATATGTTGGCTCAGGGTTCCACAAGAAAGGCAGGAGCTACAACTTCATTCAAATTCTAAACCCAAAACTTGACATAATTTCTGCCACATTGTATTTGTCAAAGCACTCCCAAGTCAATCCAGATTTAAGGAAAGGGAACACAGAGCCCACCTCAAAATGTTCATTATTTACAGCTATCTGTAAGTTGCCACACTTGTAGTTAACTAAACCCAAGATTTTTATTTTATGCAAAGGAAAATATATAAAAGTTACCTGAAAATGAGACATGATATTAACTTTTAAACTTTTAATCTTTAGTCTTATACAAAGTGTATGGAAATAAATCATGTTAAAAAATTGAAAAAGGAAAAGATAAGATTTATCCTTCTACCGTGTACAAATTCTTTAAGAGAAAAAAAAGAAAATGTACACTAATTTAATTTATACTAAAAGAACAGCATACATTATTCCTAATTAGGTTAGTCTTGTTTTTTTTCCTAGCATTAACTGAATGTCCACA
The DNA here is from genome assembly GCA_008086735.1 of Cheirogaleus medius. Taxonomy (NCBI): domain Eukaryota; kingdom Metazoa; phylum Chordata; class Mammalia; order Primates; family Cheirogaleidae; genus Cheirogaleus; species Cheirogaleus medius. The sequence goes on along the minus strand of VBSM01001265.1, from coordinate 7,604,919 downwards.
GTATCTTCTTGAGAAACCAAAATAAGAAAATCCTATTTCTCTAGTCATCTTATTTCTATCTATTCTGTTTTATAAATTTGAAAATACAAATAAAATGAGTAACCATCTATTGATAAAGAGATCTTGTATACGTTTTGGCTTGGTTGTAATTTCATTTCCTCTATTCTTGGATTTCTGTAACCTTCTGCAACTTTCATTTCATGTTTGGAGTGTCTTTTTGTTTGTTTGTTTGAAGTCAATTTAAAGCAGTCTGTTTTCTAGCAGCTCCTGAGAATATTTGAAAAGCTATCTTCTTAACCTTATTGGAGTTCCACGTTTGATTGTGTACACCTGGAAAATAGGACACAAAGCCTAGGCTGGCACTACCTGACATTTTGTTTTTACATCAGTGAAGATGCTTCATTGTTGGGGAGTCCCAGGAAAAATAATGACAGTTCTTTATATTTTTTAAAATTTCATGATATATCCAGAATTATCTTCAAGGAGCCTATCCTATTTGTGGGAATAATAGGTTATTCCATGAGAATCCCCTATGCAGGCCTCAATTAAATTGGAGGCTGACTTTTAATGGCTGGAGTAGTTGCTTCAAAGGAAGGGCATAGTGCTCATTTAAGCTTGTCAGTATGTTAGGCCAGTATTTGGCCTCAGGGAGATTTGGATCTAGCACATAGCAGCTGTGAGTTGAGCATGTGACCTAAGTCCTCTAAGCCCTCATTTACTGTAGAGTTAATTACAACTGTGTGATATAAATACAATAACTCTTGTTAAAATGTCTAGCAAGGTGGGTAGCACATATTAATTGTTCAGTTAAGGTCTGTTGTTGCCTTTGCTACTATTACTTAGGTTGACCTCAAAGTTCCAAGTTTACTCTTGCTGACTGGCTTAAAGGTTGAGAATTCAAAGGCAGCTATGATATCCTGTTATAGTTTTAAAGAAATCTATGCAATTATGATGTGTAGCCCAATATATTTACTTTCATCTGCCTTAGAGAGAGATGTATCTCTAGAAACACAGGTTTGAAGTGAGGGTTAGAAAATATGAGCCAGTTTTGTATTTTTTTCTTGTTGAGGTAGGCTAAACTTGAGGTGACTTTTGAGCTATGAAAATTAAGAGCAGCCAAAAGAAAGAGTATAACCAAAAAAAAAAAAAAAACAACAAAAAAAACCAGAACATAAGGGAAGAAATTCAAGAAATTGATCTTTGATATAAGGAGCAATTGTGTGGTTCATGGTTACATTTCAGGGATATGTAAAGGAGTAATCTTAGGCAGTGCCTTCCCCGGGCCAAATAAATGATGTTCAGTCTGTCTACTCAATATCACGGTCCCAGTTATTGCTATGTAAAACAGGAGCTTCCTCAGAGGAAACATCGCTGACATCAAGAATAGTTGCATTACACAGTGGAAAAGATATTATATCATAAGATGGATGATGCATAGTATATAGTCAATATCCCTCCTTCTAATATAATGGCTATGCCAAATATCTCAATTTTATTTGGATAAAAATTTCACAGTTGATAGAGTACACATGGATAAGAAACCACAAAATTCAATTTTCCCTTCATTTGAAAATTTTTAAAGGAGAAACTTATGAAAGAAACAAGAACAAAACTATTAGTTGCCAAATTACTTAAAAATCTCAAGGCCACTGAGACACACTGGTCACAATGTTGAAAAGGGTAACACATAATAACATGAGGACTTTCAGTTTTGTTTTTTTTTTTTAATCAGAATTTAACATTGAAAAAAACTATGAGTTTGTAGAAATTACCTTCTTTACTGTTTTCTCATCAAGTTTTAGGATTCTCTTTCTACTTTAACTAGCCAGCAAAAATCCGCTAAAGCAGCAAGAGTATGGGATTCTAATATGTGAGCAAAGTAAAGTAACTGGTTGTATGCTTGCTCTTATCAAAGGATTAGATTAATGAGGAAGTTTGATACAAGTCAAAGTCCACAACTGCTTAATATTCTTTGCATGTGAAATTAGGTGGTTTGTCATTAATCATGTTTAGTTGCACCTGATTTTTTTCTGTAGACTTTAATATGTCAGTTTTATTAGACTGACTGTTCTCAGGAGGTTTTTAACAGTGATTATAGCTCTGTTAATTATTCCACCTATTTTGGGATTGTTTCAAAGTCAATGTAATTTTTTTAGAAAAAGCAAGGTTATAGCAGGGAAACGACTAGATGAATTATTTAGATATTTTCCATTATCTTAAGAAAACATAATATTAGATTTGGCTATTTTAATAAATTATAATATGATATAGCTCATTATTCTTTATAATTTTTCAAGTAGAAAATTCTGTTTATGTGGTAATTTTTTTATACCTTTCCACTTAATTTGAACATCAAAAAATAATCCTTAATTAATACAATTCTCCTCCTTTAGCATTCAAGGAGTGGGTCTCCAAAACAGAACTAAGGGTATAAGTCATCAGTAATAAAACCCATTTCAAACCTTCAAGATCATGGAGATGCAATTGTGAAGAAACTTTGTGATTTTCTGCAAAGTCATTTGTGAAAAAAAATTTAATTTTCAGATATTTATGTGTGGAAATTAAAAAATTTAAAAATCAAATATCATCTCTGTCCAGTGAAAACTAACTCTCAAAACCACAATAAACTTTCCACATTCTCTTGATCTTTCCACCAGCTATCAAAGTTAAATTATGATAGTTATAATTAAAAAATTATATTCTTAGATGTTCATGTTTATGGACTGACCAGGGTATATGATGAAAAATTGAATCAGGCAATAGACAAGAAATGAATCTAAAGTTTGGACCAGAATAACATGAAGGCGGGAGCAAGGTCAGTGCAAAGTCATCACAGCACTGGAATGAGTTCTGCTGTGTAGACTAAAAAGAAACAGAAAGTCTATGTCAATTATCAAGGAAGCAGAATGTTTTATGGAGTAAGAGCAAAGAGTTCTTCTGGGGAGTTAAGAGATGTAGACAGGACTTGCAAATAGCTTTTTGATATGTCACCTTCTGATTTATTCCTGAGCAGTTATTCTGTTCGGTAGTTCATCTTAGACCTAATGATTCATTATGTACTTCAGCTAAACAGTGTCCACCTTGAGGGCCTAAAAGTTATTATTATTTTTCTAACAAGAGGAAAACACGAAGGCCTAGAGAAATTAAGTTCCACAAAAACTAAATCATTGTTATAGATCTCAGATCAGAATCACAGTTCTTGGTTCAATTCTCTTTTTGCTACATAGTATTGGTTTCTAGTATTCTTCTGTATTGAAGGAATTTTTGTTTCCTAATGTTTATATATCTATAATGAATAGTGAGAATAAAGAAAGCTATAGAAATGTACTTTCCTCAGTTTTCCTACAAATCATGAGATTTGCAAGGCCTAAGACATACATGGAACTGTTTCAAAGAAACTGGAAATTATTCTGGTATTATTCTTTATCATATTCCCAATTTATTCACAATATATTCCCCATTGCATGATAAATGAGTCTTTGTTTCTCATTTAAAAATTATTGTTTGGTGTTTCTATGTAGGTGAAGTTTTGAGATGCTTCTGCTGAATGAGAACATAGATGACATCCACTATAAACAAACTCAATATATGAAAATGAAGTTTTACAAACCAGAAAATGAAGCAGTGTTTATTCAATATCCAATGACTCTCTATAGATTGACAAGGCTCTGCCATCTGAATGACAGGCCTTATATTATATATGTTAGAATCTCTAATGAGTTTAAATATTTAATTATAACTCATGCACATTACAGAACTATAGCAATATGTATTTATTTTAAAATTAGAGTTCACTTTTACATATACAAATATCTCCAGCTAATAAATGATATGAAGTATTCTCTAATCTGGTTTTTAATATTTATCCATGAATTCTCAAATTTAACTCCATATTTATTACATTACAGCCTTAAAAAAACCTCTCATTTCTAAAATGGGCATTTGCCTTCATGCATATAGTTCCTTTCATAATTCAGGACTAATTACAGCTGATAGTTAAAAGTCATAAAAGTGAGAACTGATAGTAAGCCTTCCCTTGGCAGACTTTGTTAATAAGAATGGTATAGTTTTCTATATGCAATGCTATCTGTTTACTTTTGAAATATTTTTTATTAAAGATTTCACCATTGTTAACTCTATGAAAAAGGGCAATTGTTATTTTCTATTTTAGTAGATGAAAAGAAGTGGCACAAAGCCTTATCTACCACTCTAAAATCTTAAAAAAGCTCCCTCCAGAGTTTTTACATGTAAGTATTTGTGTTCACTGAGATGATTTATGCACTCAACTCATTAAAGTATTTTAAAAGGATCTTCAGCAAGGTGAACATTAAACAAGGAAATTAATTCAGTGCTGAGAATATAAATAGAATAATGTAATCATAAAAAAATAGAAATCAGCTCTTTCTTATTCAACATAAACTTCTTTCAAAGGAAAAAAATCAACCAGCTTCTGTAATTATATTTGTATTGTGTTTTTCATTTATACCATATTCCTCTGTTAGGTAAGCTTGTAATTGCAGACAGCTTTGCCTTATGTGTTTAAATTAAAGTCAAATGGACCCAAACTCCTAGAATTTTTTTTGTTGTTATGTAACTAAGCAAAAAAAAAAAATTTAAATCTGTTTCTTAAGAAAAAATTAAAACTGTTTGATGTACTAGAATATTGCTATACTTGAAATACTGAGTGAATAAAGGAAAAAAAAAGATTTTTGTTTATATGTCAGACACTGTGCTAAACATTTTATATAAACATTTTATAACATTTTATACATTTTATAACATTTATATAAACATTTTATAAAAATCATCAAATTTGGTTCTCAAAACAGCCCTACAAAATATATATTTTTAAGATTCTTAATTTTGCTAGTATCAAAAATTCCAACATAAAGAGATTTAAAATAATAAGGTTTATTATTAACTCTCAGATGTGGCCTGTCTGGAAGGAAAGATAGCTGAAGTTTCAAGTAGATCCAATAACACAACAGCATCACTAAGGATGTAGTTATTTCATCTCCTCTTCTCTGAACTCTGTATTGTCAGTCTCAGGCTAAGATAGTTCTCCTGCCCTACTCAGTGGCATGAATAACAACTCCAAGGGCTACATATGCTTCCCTGTTTATGTACAGAGAAGGAAACGTTTTCTTTGTTCCAACATTCTAAGTGTTTTTAAATTCATTTTATTTGGATTGCTTTGAGTCACAAGCCCAAACCCAGCTCCATCATTTTGTCCGGAAAAATGGAATGTGATAATTGGTTAAATCAGCAAGGCCTAGGGCAGGCTGTTTCAGGATTGAGTGCTTATTTGATTGCTATTAATTAAGGAGAATTAGAAAATAATTGCTTTGTTAGTAGATAAGAAATGTCCAGTAAAATATTATGATCCATACTTAAAAAATGAAAAATTTGAGGTTCTAAGAAATGAAGCGACTTAACAATATTTTCCCCAAATTGAAGCCAGCTATATACTTAATATTTTCTATAACTCAAACCCTGTATTTCCCAACCGCATGAAAAAGACTCTGGATTTTAGACACTGCCATGAATATAGTACATGCCACATCAATGTACAGGTACTTTCTTTGTCTATTCTAACATTATCAGGTTTATTAATTGACTTTATGTGATTTAGGCAGCTATATTTAAAAATCAATAAAATTATTTTAATTTTAGATTTCCTAATAAAAACAAAAATAATTTGACAATTTTAGAAAATATTTATCTATGGTATGCAATGGATTAAGCCCAGCTTATTAAACTATTAACTTAAGAATACATGTTAAGTGATATGGTAGCTGGTCTCCAATGACAGTGCCCGCAAATTATTCTCATGACATCATGCTCTTACCACACTTCACATCAAGAGGTGGAGCTTATTTATACTCTTTGAATCTGGGCTGTCCTATGGCCTGGCTCTGACCAATAGAATATGGCAAAAGTGACATTCTAGAAACCTCAGGATTTAAGATGACTGATAGCAGCCACTTTCTGCCTCTTGAATAAGTAGTCATAGTGAGAAGCCCAACCATATGGGGAAGCCACGTGGAGAACTAACTTGCTCTGTCAGTCCCATATGATCTCCCTGCCAACAGCCAGCCATGTGAGTGAGCCAAGTTAGACAGTCCAGGCTGATTTTAGACCGTCCTGATTGCCTGACATTCACAGCCATTGACCACAACCCAGGAAAGTGTCACATGGAGCAGAAAAAACTGTCCACCTGAGCCCAATCATTTCATAGAATGAGAGATAAGCAAATAGTTATTTTAGGTTCTTAAATGTTGATATGTCTTATAACGCAGCAATATAAAAGCAAAACAGTCACTATCTACAATGTGTTTTTTAAATTAAATTACAATCCATGCTTATTATGCCCTTGATAAAATGCTCAGGTAAAATTTGCCTTTTTGTATCTGGATCATAATCTTTTATCCTAGGTATACTTTTCTGCTTCCTACTATATTTATCCACAACCTAGTTTGATCTGCACTTTCCAGATTCAGAACCAGCA
>VBSM01001265.1:7541762-7593696 GCA_008086735.1 Cheirogaleus medius | reverse complement strand
AAAAAAAAAAAAAAAAGACTGAAAAAGGATCTGCACTTTTCACCTCTCACAAAAATCAACTCAAACAAATGATTCTTAATGTAATGGTTACTTCTAAGGTTCCAGTACCTACATGGATGTGTCTGCCAAAACCATTTAGGCTCTGAACTGATGAAACAAATGTTTCTTAATATAATGGTGAAAAGTGTGGATCCTGTTTCAGTGTTCTAAGACTAAAACAGGATCTGCACTTTTCACCTCTCACAAAAATCCACACTTTTTACCTTTCACAGAAATCAACTCAAACAAATGATTCTTAAAATAATGGTTATTTCAAAGGTTCTAGTACCTACTTTTTGGGAATATCCAGTTAGCTGGGCCTAAACATAGATTTGTCTGCCAAAACCATTTTAGGGTCTGAGCTGTTCAAACAAGTGATTCTTAAAATAATGGTGAAAAGTGCTACACTTCTTAAAATAATGGTGAAATAATCCTTAAAGCAACTGATTCTCTGATACCCTCCAACTGAACATTCTTTTCTACTCTTTGTATTTTTTTATCTCCACTACTCAGCACCAAATATGCATATTTGTTTATGTGATATAAACAACTATTGCTTAACAGGCATGGAAAAGAACTAACAACAGACCTCAAAAGGTATCAGTGTGCTTTGAGTGGGACTTTCCCTAAGAAGCATCCTCAAAAATGTGTTTATCAGGCTATTTTTACATAGAGTTGCATTGGCATGAAGGAGGAAGGGAGCAGTTCTCTGATGTGTGGAACTGTAGAACATTTAGCATCTGTGTTGGAGTGCTATATATCATTACCCTCCACACCAGTCATTTTGACAACCATTCATATTTTCAGATGCCCCCACATATGAGTCAGGAATGTAGGGCAGAACATTGCTTAATTGAGAACTGCAGGGTCTAGCATAATTACACACAATATTTGTAAATAAAAGGTCTAATACACACATTTCACAGTATATTTGTTCGTGTTTCCTTCATAATGAATGCTGTAGTAAAGGAATTCTCTTTTGAATCAATGAAAAAAAAACATATACATTATCTCTATTTTGGATTTATTGATACATATTAGCATAGTCAAGATCTTGATAATTATACTAAAAATAAATCCTTTTAACATCACATAATTCCTTTATAATCTGAGTTTGGGAAGGGCATTCTGTTGTTACTTGACTCTCACTGAATGTGTGCTTATTTAACCTATTCAACTTTGCTGCTCTATTCTTCCCTCTTTTTATTCTCTCTACTTTCAATGATTTATTTCCATACATGCCAATTTATTCAATCCTCAATTTCCTATTAGACATTATTGACAATAGTGTTTGAGGAACACCAATCAGAATATGAAATAAGTTATGTCTATCCTTCCTTTGAAACATGTCCACCTTCACTGTATTTTTTGTTTAACTATAGATCTGTACTTTTTCTTTTACCAAAAGAATTTTGGAAATTCTAGCCATTCATGCTAAACTATTACTTTACCTTTTTTCTTTCTTTTTGTTTTTTTGTCCATTTCTTGTTCACAGAATGGAAGTGGAACAGCTGCAAGGCATGTAGTTCTGGTGGCATTTTTCTCTCTTGCATATCTTAGTTGCTACAATTATATAAATATGTATAATTCTCGCCTTTTCATACATTAAACATATGTATCAAACACTTGGGAACAAAATGTGTTTCTATAATATGTGGGTGTATTATTCAAAATGGCTTGTATTTTGCTAATCATACTCCTCTCGTAAGCATTGTCATTGGAAGCCTAAAAGTAATTGGATAATACATTATCATATTAGTCAGATGAAGGTGTGATTATTGTTTCGCCTGCCAAGAGGAAAAACATATTTAAAAATAAATTATAGCTATCTCCCAGGATCCAAAAGAAAGGAATAACTTCACAAAATATTAACAGTAACAGAGGAGGTGAAAGGAACTAATATAATTTGAACACCTGCTCTCTATCATGAATTGCGTAAGGCACAGCAAGTGTCTCCTATTCCTCAAACACCTTGAGAGACAATTATCAATAATTTTCATTGACATGGTCCCTGTATTTTAAATAGGAAATAGGAAATAAAAACAGAACAAAATTAACTCACTTGCCCAAGGACACATAATACACTAGAGGCATGATTTCGTGTTTGTCTAACTCAAGTCCTGGCTCTCTTCACTATCCCACATTTCCTCTCCAGGAGAGGCCACAGCCAATCTGGCATGTTTGAATCTCAGTTAGCTAGTCTAAGTACCCCTAGTCTATTTGTTCAAGGAATCTTTACAACAAATCGATCGGTAGTTAAGAGATGGGTATAGTAGTATTAATTTACTGTCTTAGTTTTTTCAATAGGCCATGTCTTCTATCTATTTATGTTGCCCTTAAGATCAAGGGCAAGTAAAGCTATATATTTGAAGTCACTTGAAAAATACACATTTCAATCAAGTCTTTACCTTTTTCTAGGTATATGACGTTGGGCATTTACTTAATGTCCTCAAATCTATTTTCTTTTATCTGTATGTAGAAGAATGAATGATGATATATAGCTAACATAAGGGTTCTTTGGAAGAATAAGATGTAATAGCACGTAGACATTTCATACTCAATCCCTACACTCACTTGGCATTCAATTTATTTTGCCTTCTTTCTTATCCCTCTAAATCCAATTACTATATCTCTGGGAAAATGTGAATTCCAAGGTGATAATATAAAGAAGTATACTGGGTTGGAGGATGTTGAGTGATTTTTGTTTGCATATTAAAACAATTAGTAACTGATGCTTTATCACTTAGAAAAGTATGGGCCACTTTTCAGGACACTCCATGAAAACCAAAATGTTGAGTTAAATTACCAGAAATGAAATTTCCAGCATTAACAGTGACAGCATTTATTTCCACCCTTTCCAAACTCAAAGGTAGTAAGGCCAAAAACCACAGTTCTCACATGAAAATGTATGATTGTGTTTTTGTGTACAATTATTTTAAAGACATGATATATCAATTGTTTTCAGGCTTACCTGATATTTCAGAGGGCATGCATAAATATGCTATGGCATTATTCATGAACTCAACCAATAGCACACTCATTTTAATACTGACATGCTTCGGTACAAATAAATATAATTCAGAGAAAATCTTTCATGAATATTCTCCCAAGGAACTGAAAAAAATGTTATCTGAAGTAAGATATTACTGCGGGAGGATTATATTATGTGCATCGTGTTTTGGAAAAGCTCTGGAGTACAGTCATTAAATAGGTTGGCTGTAAATTCTTTTTACTGGTTAATTAAATCCAAGAGTTTGCAAGAAAAGTGGTCATTTTATTTTGGATTTCATTTTTTTAAAAACACATTAATCTCATAGAATTTGTTAACAGGTTATGAAAGGGTAGTTGGGATCCTTGACCAATTTACGTGATATTTTATTAATGCAAGACTGTTGCTCAGTACTAACTAAAATTTTTAAGTTTGAAAAGGAGTGTGTTGTTTTTACTGTTGTTTTGTTTTGTATTACAAAACAATAAATTAAAATGCCACCTCTCTATTTTCTTAGCATAAAATTATCAAAGAAAAATGGCTTTTCAAAAATCCTTTAGGAAAGCAGGGCATGAATATTTATGGAACATTGTTTATGAACAGGAGATTATTCTAAGGACTTAGTAAATGATCTCACTGAATTTGTCTATGGCTCTCCAACGTGGAGATAATTAGTCCCCCCATGCCACTGTCCTACTATACAGTTAAGAAAACTAAAGGTCAGGGAAAGCAAGCATCTTGGCCAAGGTAGCATATCACATGTTGGTATCAGTGATGGTAAAATTTGAATTCTATTTCTTTTAAAAATAAGAAAACCTTTTACCCCCATTCCACTATCTTCCACAAAAGTGCCTGGCTTTTAAAACAGTATCTCTTTGCCCTTAAGGAAAGAGATACAATTTATAACATGAAATATAGAACACTGAAGAGCCAAATACATACATGTACACCACACTGCTTCATTAGCCATCAGCTCACCAAATTCTATTTAAAAATGATTTCCAGGAATTATAGATTTAACAAGCAGAAATATATTTCCAAGTTAAATAATTATCAAAAATGTATATTCTCTAATACAATTGTTAAACATTTTCTATCATATCTAAAAGCCAGGTATATGTTTTGAATAAAAATAAAATTTAGCACTGTCTTGCTATCTAAAAGATAATATTTTATCTTAATCATATTTTTTGCCCAGATGCCGAGATGTTTCAAAGTAGTTCCATACAGACCACTTGTATGGGAAAAGTAGAAAAATAGAGATATGAAAAGAGAATAATGCAAATAGAATATTGGTAGTGTTGCAGAAGCTGAAAAACAAATGGTACTGTTCTTTGTGTCATACAAGTTTGTTATTATCCCTAGTCTTGAAAATTGCAATTCAGTCCTAGCACTTAATCTTTCACATCTCAGAAAGCTGTACAAGATATATTTAAAAGGAGCAAAATTGTCTTATCTTTGCTTTCTTAATATACATCAGGCGAATGGGATGTTGCTAAATGTCTTTCTGCTGCAAATACTCTCTTCACCCTAGAGTAGCACTAAGGCTGTGGAATTCTAAGGAAATTGTTGGTAGAGTGAGGGGTGGGGAATACAGTTCGTCATAGAAAACTAGGCTTACATTAATTACGTTGTAAACATTCCACTACCTGTGTGTTTCAGAATGTTTCCTAATAGATGCAAACCACAAGTGGGTAGTAAGAATAGACGGGCTAAGAAATCCAAGACTCCGGCGGTGAAATTCTACCTTGGAAATTTTATATTACTTTCAGGTTTGCAAAAGGATATTTTTATAACAATAAAATAAGCATTGACTTTAATTTTAAAAGGGAAAAGTTCCAAAAGATACAAGTTAGATCTGAGGAGATAAAGAGAAATAAAAGCTAAAATTTATTCAATTGTTACTTTGTTCCAAGAACCACACAAGAGGTTGTATATTAATTAATTAGCTTTTTTAATCCTCACAATTGTCCTATAGGAAAGGTTGGCTGGTTCTATGTTGACTGTGAGGAAATTACATTTCCATTTCTGCTAGGTAATAACAATATAAATAAATAACTATCTCAGGTTACAGATAATTTATTCAATAATCAGAGAGGTGACATAACCTGCCCAATTAGCAGAAGGCAGAGCTGAGATTAGAAACCAGGTCTTCTTCACTCCCCAAATGCTCTTTCCATGCTAGCACACTTACTGTTTCTTACTACTTTTGAAAATGTATCAATTCTTTGGGATTGATATATTTTGGGATCTAATGGCTAATATGGAATACATAACTTAGAAAATACGATGATGATTTAAGAGAATCGTAGTTTCCAGAAATAATTCTATGATGCCTTTTGAGCTTTGGTGGCATATATAATGACATGGAAACTACAAGAAAGATAAAGTCAGTGTTCTATGACATCTACAATGCTTTAATCTCTTAAGGATGGTATTGTTTCATTATAACTGTCAAAATAAGGCCTTTATAATATCAACATTTAGCAAAGTGGGCAAGAATAATCATCCTTTATATTTACATTAATATACTGAATGAACTAACAGTTGTACAGATCCTAAGGGAGCTGCATCCCGAGGAAAGAGCTATTTCTGAATGAACGTAGCATCCTTTCATAGACCATTCTAACCAAATGCTATGAAAAAGTTGCTCATCCGGACAAAGTTGGTCAAATTATTAGATTACGGCTTAATGATCCTTAGCATCTCTATTTTGTATACTTTTTCACTAGAGTAACATAATTTGAACACATTTTCAACTTTTGAAATATCATATTTACCACAGAAAAATAAAATGTCCAGAAGAACTAAGAATCAGATCTCTTCATTTCACCAACCCATAGAATTGTTGTTTCCATTGGAAAATAAAATCAAAATGGGAAATCAAGTTTATGTATGGCTTTTTCTCCCCGCAAAAGCTATTTTTTATTCTTTTATTGTTTTGACAAGTCTGAGATTACCTCTTGATATACCTCCATAAATATCTTTAATAAAAATTAAATTACTTTTCAAATAGTGAATGAATTAAAAAAGTATCTGGATCAAGTGCAATGGTGATTTTAATGAAAAAAAATCTTGCTTGTAAATGGGTAAAGGTGCTAATGCTAGCATGACATTCTATGAGCAGTTAAATAAAGCAGATGCTCAAGAATTTGAATGCCCTCAAGAGCCAAGTTCTTGATTACACACACTCATAATACCAACCTTATTATGCTCAGGAGTATAGTTACAAGAGAGAACTAGAGCTTACTATACATGCTGATTTCTAAAACCTTCTGGTAACCTAAGACCCATGATAGGAAGACACAAGAAAAGAAATCAACCCCATCTAAGAAGTTACCACGAGCAACTGTTTAATGAAATGATTGACCTTTTGTAAAACTTCTTGATCATGTCTGGGTTTTATTCACAACACAATGTTAGATACAGTGGTGACTTTGTTTTTGAGGGCTTAAAATAAGATAACGAAAACCTAGTATTGGGGCTTGATTAGGCAAGGCATTTTGGTGTTATGTCTAAAAATAAGATAATTTATTTTTCAAGAAACTATAGCTGCATGAATTGTGCCAGGAATATGGGGCAAATAGGTGGGGCATAACAAGGAAAATATGTTTCTGGTTCAAAAGCCAGAAACATCAAGAACAGGCATAAAAAGTAGTGTTTGGCAGATTAGATGGATGATTCTCACAATAGAGATTTTTCTTTGAAATAGATTAGTGGTAGGAATGAGGATATTAAAGGTTTAACTAAGACTAAATGGTTTTCACCAGGTAATAGTGATCCATTCAGATATTTGAACAGAAGAGTGACAAAAGTATAGCTATATAATAGAAAAAACAACACAGTATTATAGTAAAGACAGACTGGAAAAAAATATTAGGCATCATCATTTACTAAAAATGTCTCATATGCTATATATTGAGCAAAGCATTTTATCTACATTACCAATTTTAATTTTCTCAGTCTATATTAGTAATTTAATTGTCAAGTAAGTCTTATCTAGTTGCATGAAAGATAAATTCATTCATAATAGCTTAAATGAAAAATAATATATTGTAATGATGCAAAGGACACCTTTTAGGAACCTAATACTAGATTTTGCTGGCTTCAGGAACCAGTATCTGTCTTTCAAAACTGAATATTCTATCTCATGCCATTTCTCTCTTTGATATCCTCTACTTTTTCATTATGTACATTTTTATAATTTTTTTACAAACACATAGCACTTGTATTAGTTCCTATTTAATTCTCATAACAAAACTGTGAAGTAGAGACCATTATCTTCATTTTGTAAATGTAATTGAGGCACAGAGAGGTTAAGTAACTTGCCCATGTTTACCCAGCTAACATAAGAAATGCTGTCGCTCAAATGAGGCTGTCTAGCTTCATGTTCTCAGTCTATTAACGACTGTTTGGTGCTACTAAGCAAACCAGCATGAGTACTAGGCCAAAATCTATATCATAACTTAGCAGTTCTCTCTGATAGACTTTACACTCTGGGCCTGCCAGTTCAAATACTTTAAAGAAGAGAATATTAAGAGAAGATTATCAGACTTTATCATTTTGTAGTGGAGATTGGACACGAGCAGATGCAATGGGGGATGGCAGTAGTCTATAATTTCTCATGATCTTTGCCAGTCTGGGGAAACAACAAGCTGATACTGTCCACATTACCTCAGCCCAAGATCTGATCATAGTTAAAATATCTTAAAATTCCAGTTAATGATAACTATAAAAATAAATAGCATAAATAAATAGCATACATTGTGCTGTAGGTGGAACCCTTTGTAAAATCATGTTTATTCATTACTGGCTAGAATTTAAGAGTCTGAAATAACCAGGAAAAACAGATAAATTACGACATGCTTACAAAATTTACAGACAGCTGAGAGAGAAAGAGAAAGAGAAATATAAGTATTTTTAAAATATCAGTATTCAACGTGTAGAGCTGTGGTCCCCAATCCCCATGATGCAGACTGGTACCAGTCTGTGGCCTGTTAGGAATCAGGCCACATAGCAGGAGGTGAGTGGCAGGCAAGCCAGCAAAGCTTCATCTGTATTTACAGCCACTCTCCATTGCTCACATCACTACATAAGCTCCGCCTCCTGTCAGATCAGCAGTGGCATCAGATTCTCATAGGAGCATGAACCCTACTGTAAACCCCACATACCAGGAATCCAGGTTGCACGCTCCTTATGAGAATCTAATGCCTGATATTCTGAGGTGGAGCTGAGGCAGTGATGCTACCACTGGGGAGCATCTGCAAATACAGATCATCATCAGCAGAGAGGTTTGACTGCACTGTAAATGTAATGTGCTTGAATCACTCCCAGACCATCTTCCCACTCCTCCGCTCTGGTCCATGGAAAGAATTGTCTTCCATGAAACTGGTTCCTTGTGCCAAAAATGTTGGGGACTGCTGCTATAGGGTATGACATAAAGCTGAGCTATGTGGGCTTTGAGACCAGATTGTCTGTATAAAAATTTATCCTTTGCTGTTTAAACCTTGGAAAATTAGTTATCCAGTATATTCCCATATTTGCCAATTTATATATAAATTGAGATGAATGATGATGCCTACTTCAGAAGGTTACTGAGAGGGTTAATGTGGATAATCTGCATAAAAAATATATTACTGTTAAGTCATCATGATGAATATTAAGACATTTAAGGCTATGTGGAATTCCAAAGTAAAAGAAACAGTCTCTTGAGCTTTTGTTAAAATGCCTATTGTGGCAAGTTAGATAGGTAAGGGAAACTGCAAAGAAATCCTGTTTGGGATGTGAAATTTGATTAGATAATCCCATAAAATATAAAATCTCATTGAGTACTTATATAGTTTCCTATAATAGGTTTTAAAAAAATTCAATCTAGTGGGGAAAAAAGAGAGATAGAAAATACTCATATAATCAAATATTTAACTTACCTCAATTTTCCTATGACAAAGTAAATGTCTTTTGTTATGCACTTCCTCGATTATACACTAACACAATAAGATTTAACATAATTGTCTATTGTATAAAAGTAATTTTTCAATTAACTCTACAAAAAGAATGTGTTCTAAAATTAGTAATGTAAGTTGACTCAAAATGTTCTATTAACATACACTCTACTCTAGTTATAATTTATGGTAATATTATATTGGAAAGAACTCTTGAGTACTTGCTTAGTGTTTCCACCACTACAGGCCATAATATATAATATTTTTTTCTTTGAAGTTATGCTTCACATTTTATTTGAGTTTTCAGTCTCCCTCCTTTGTAAAGTATCTCTGTCTTTATTCAGATTAGGCTACAAAATAGAGATGAGCAGGAAAAAAAATTATGTTTCTAAGATGCATGTAGAAAATAGTTGAAAGTGATTTACAACAGCTGTTGAGTCCATACCAGTTTGTAGGATGGTTGAGATGGACCTGATATATAATCAATTTGGAGAAAGACAATTAATTAAAGGGTGGCTGACTTATAGTTCCATTATCAGTTAATCCTTTTGTATTATTAATAGTTATGTGCTGTGTGTAACAAATTACTCCAAATTTAGTGGCTTAAGGCAACATGTATTTATTATCTCCATGTTTTTGTGAGCCCAGAGTCTGGGCTTGGCTTATTTGGATTCTCTGCTTCATGGTCTTCCACAAGGTTCATATGTCAGCCCAGGATCTATAGTCCCATCTTAAGGGTCAACTGGAGAAGCAAAGGGTTCCAAACTATCTTAAGTGTCAATTGGCAGGATTGTGTTCTTAAAGGGCTGTTGGACAAAGGGACTCTATTCTTGACAGCTATTGGCTGGAGACCAACCCCAGTTTCTTGACATGTGTAGTTTTCTCTCATGGTAGCTGGTTTTATCAAAGCATGCTAGCAAAAAAGGCAATAAAGGGAGAATCTGCCATCAAGAACAAACTTACAATCTTTTGTAACCTAGTCAAGGAAGTCACATATTATCACTGTTGTGTTTTATTGGTAGAAACAAGTCACTAGGTCCAGCCCACATACACATGGAGGAGTTCTACAAGGGTATTTATACTACATGGAGGGTATCATTAGTGGTCGTTGGAAGTCTGCCTTCCTCAACTTCCTTCACATTTTTACATTATCACTGCTGTATCTCTCGTGAATAAAAAGCAACTAATCTTTTACCACTAGAGTACCTACTCTGGCCACCATCCTATCAAAAACAAAATATGAGAAGGAAATATAGTTCATTAAAATTTATACTACATTTTATGAGTGAGATGTGCAACGTTTGGGGGATGGTCATGCCTGAGGCTCTGCCTCGGGGGTGGGGGCATGGGCAATATACGTAACCGTAATATTTGTACCCCCATAATATGCTGAAATAAAAAATAAATAAATAAAAAATAAAAGTAAAAAAACAATTTATACTACATTTTATACATTTGTACATTTTATGTCTATTTATACGGTTAGCCTTCAGAGAGAGTAATTTAACAAATCTTATTCTAGTTCTGTGTTTGATCAATCTTTATCCTATTGATGCCCTCAGCTATATGTAACTCAGTCCCTCTACTATTCTCCTGTATTGCTCAAAGGTATGCTTATCTGCATGAAAGTCAGATTCTACTTTGCTTTTGAGTTATAATACATTCAGCTTGCTGCCTCGGTTGCTAATGAGGAGCTGATTTCTTCTGGAACAGAGCACTTTGATAACACAGCATTTGTATATTACACGGAACCAGCATTTAGCAGCAGGAAACACAATGTCACCCAGTGAGATTCAGAGTCCACATATGCCAAATGGCACTTCCCAAGTTTGACTAGAACTGCAGATTGTGTTTTCCAGATTAGTAAACTCTGATCATAGTTATAGAATCAAACGGATCTGAATTAAATCTCTGAACCACTTTGTGGCTTTGTGATGATCACCCAGTAACCTAATCTCAAAAGCCTCAATTTCCTAATATGCAAATGAAAACACTATCTACTTTTTAAAATAAGATATTTGGTTTTGTTTGATTAAATGGTATAATTTATATAACATGCTTAGAATATTATTTAATAATTTAATTATCACCAACTTCTTGACTTGATTGGGCCCTTTTTACATTTTTTTTTATTTCAGCATATTATGAGGGTACAAATGTTTAGGTTACATAATGCCTTTGCCCCACCTGAGTCAGAGCTTCAAATATGTCCATTCCCCAGACGGTGTGTACTGCACCCATTAGATGTGTATATACCCATAACCTCCTCCCCTCTCCCATCTGCCCGACACTTGATGAATGCTATTAATTACTATATGTGCACTTAAGTGTTGATCAGTTAATACCAATTTCATGGTGAGTACATGTGGTGCTTATTTTTCCATTCTTGTGATACTTCACTTAGAAGAATGGACTCCACCTCTATCCTGGATAATACAAGAGGTGCTAGATCATAATTGTTTTTTGTGACTAAGTAGAACTCCATGGTGTACATATACCACATTTTATTAATCTACTCATGTATTGAGGGGCACTTAGGTTGTTTCTACATCTTTGCAATTGTGAATTGTGCTACTATAAACCTTCATGTGCAGATGTCTTTTTTATAGAATGCCTTTTGTTCTTTTGGGTAGATACCCAGTAATGGGATTGCTGGGCCTTATATATGATTTCTTCCTTTTAATTGCTGGCTGTTTTGATTTGTTTTTTAATAATCATTTTGGTGCTAGTTATTATTCAGAGATGTACCTCAGATTTACTGTTTGATTTATTTATATTTTCTGATGGCTCAGGGTCAACTTAAAGTTAATTATTACATTTTTCACAACCTGCTTAGTATTCATCCCATACAATTTTGTTGAACATTTACTATGTACTAAGTTTTATCCTGGCTTCTTAGATACACTGATAAAGCAAATGTAACTCCTACATCTGAAGGTATCAGTAGGCATTGAGCTCTATGGCCAATACTGGCCTTAGAAAGGAAGCATGTTAGAAGCTCTTCTTAACTACTCATAAATTCAGCATCAGATTGATTTTCCTTTTGCCCTAAACTTATGTAATATTTGTTGGTCAGACTGAGTTTTTGACTTGTATCTTAGTGTGGTAACCTGATCCTTATATTTCTATGCTTATAACTTTGTTATGATGATGTCCCCTAAAACTCAGTTGTCTAGTTTTGTAAATTTCTTTTTCATACCACAAGTTTTGACTTCGTGCTCTGTTATCCTCTAACAGACTTCTCTGAAATCCCTATCTGTCAGAAACTATAAATGCTGTCTGCATGTTTTTCCCTCTCTCCAGACACCCTTTACTTATTGTAGAAGATCATATCAGCCAAGTTCCAAAAACAGATCCAGGATTTCATCCATGAAATCTTCATGTTCTCTTCCAATTCCTACCTGAATTCCAGATGAATCAAGTTCCCTTATGTTTTACCACAATATAAATTGAATGTTCATATATCATATATTCCCAATAAATATGGTTAACAGTTATCTTTGATGGCACCATTATGCAGGATAAATATTAAGTTAGATATATAATATACATATCAAGTGACACTGAAAAATTTTGGTCCAACACATTGAGACTTTTATCTGACAAGTTAGGCGGAGGGCAGTTTGTACTAAGAAGGTATAGTGATAAGGACACAAATTCATTGTTACTATTAAAAAACAAATGCCTGTCATAAGGATTTAGTGGCCAGACAATCACAAATCATAAAATTCAGAAATTCATCTTTGTGGGTCTTCATGAATAGCAAAGAATATTTATAACAACCTGAGCAAGGTCTATGTCTATACTCACAATCTGATGCTATAGCATGTTTATTGAAATCATCATGTTATTTACTATCATTTTCAATAGATAGAAAGAGGAACACTTTGTATATAGCATGCATACTTATATTACTAAGCTGCATCCTGCCTTTTTCCACAGCTGCTTCTTACAGCAAGGGAACTAGGGCATTTAATTCTGAACTGTGGATATTTGCCTCTGTTTGGTACATAATATTCATTAAATAAATATTTTTTTAAGAAAAGAAATAAGGAGGAGAGGAGAAATATGAAATAGTTTTCAGGGTAAGAACGTAAGGGGGTAAAATTGAGATATTCTACCTCTCTTTTCTATTCTTTAATTATATTTTACTATTCCCGGGTTTTTTTGCCTTTATAGATATTCATTTTTCATTCCATGCCTTCTCTTCTTTGATTTCACTATCAAGATATAGATTGGTCCTGAATACCATCTAAAATATCAGTCATAAAAAAATCTGCAGTTTACTTAAAGTTCTAAAGACTCCTACAGTCTAACTGCCTTTAGCTCACAGAGTCAGTAACACAAGATCATTCTGCTGAGTTCTTTCTGATTTCTCGGTTGTATAATGAACAATGTCAATAGACAGTACCTTGGATTTCCTCCTAAGCACTCATTTGCTCTTTAATAATTATGTGAAGCTCAATATTTTAAACACTTCCAGGCAGATAAGTTGAAGAAGGCAATAGAAGGTGAACAAAATGTATCAAACTAATGACAGAAGAAAACAAACTCTGTTTGTCCTGGGATTCAAGATTCTGAAGTTCTTGTGGCTGTTCCTTTCTAGGCTGTGTGCCTTGGACATTCCACTTTACTCATTGGATTCAATTCTCTAATCATTGAAGGACATGACTATTTAAGCTGTATAAGCCCTCTCAATTCTAATTCAATGATTTAGAAATGAGTCATATCAATTTTTAGCTATATACTGTGATGCTGATTGTTGGAAATAGTAATAGTTAAATTCTTAATTGAATTCTATCTGTAAAAACCCAATAAGTAAGTAAATTGGTAAATAAAAATCATACAAAAATACACATATAATTAAGTAATTCTGAAGGAATTATTAGGAGTACTGGTAAAATTTGAATATAGAGTACAGATTAGATAATGGCATATAATCAATGCTTAATTTTCTGATTTTGATAAATGTACTGTGGTTTTAAAAGATAAAAATGCTTGTTCCCAGGAAACACTTTCTGAATAATTCAAGGGTTAAACATTAATGCTTTTTAATTAATTAACAAATATGTTATCTATGGTTAACATATTAAGGCAGTCTATAAATAATTGACCTGAAGAATTATAACTACTTTACATACTGTTAGAATGTATAAGTTTCCACTACCCACTGTAGCCATAACTGAGGTTTTATGCACCTGATCTTGTCTACTGTGGCCAGCACATAGATGACTCTGATCTCAGGCATTACAATCTCCATTGTGTTACCACTATAAAAAAAACTGAACATTGAGAGATGCAATTCAGCATGGTGATTAAACTTATGAATTCTCAAGCCCAGGTTTTTCTTTTATCCTGGATTCACTACTTGAGGGCTTTGTGACTTTGGACAAATTATTTAGCTTTTAAGTGCCTCAGTTTCCCTATTTGTAATAGGAAAATGATAATAGCACCTGCTCCAGGGGTTATTTGGAGAATAAAATGAGTTAAAAATTCAAAATCACTCAGAAGAGTTCACGGCCCAGAGTAAGTGCTCAGATGTCTTCGGAAGTCTTCAGTGTAACTTCACACAATTCTTTACACAACTGAAATGAAAGACTCCCTCTGTTAACTTTGGGATTATATTTTGTCACATGTGCTTTAAGCCATGGCTTAGAGTTTTAGAGAAACAATTTTTTCCTTAAAGTCTATCTTTTACTCTGAAAATCTATCAGATTTTCACTCTATGTAGGGCTTAAGCTTAGTCGTCAACCACCTTAGACTCATCACTCTGGCTATATCAGACTTTGTCATAAGGAAGTAGTAAAGATCACCAGCTCTTCAGTCAGATGGCTTTGGTTCAAATCCTGGCTCTTTCACATATTGTGACATTAAACAAGATTTGTGTTTTTTAAAAAATACCTTTTTACCTCAGTTTTGCCATCTGTGTTATGGCACAAATAATAGACCCTAACTCACAAAGTTGATATGAAGTTAAATGGATAAATGTGTATAAAGTTGGTGCCAGAACTGATGCAAGTTCTCAGTAAATACTAGCTTTTGTTTCATTTAAAATATATCCCTTATATTTTTGACAAGACTCACTTTTCATAATGTCTATTATTTTTAGCAGTTTGAAGTTATACAAAAAACACAGTCTGTTCAAAATGACAGCCCTACTACTGTCTGAATGCAAGAATCTTTTTTTTTAAATCTATTCTTCTTTAGTCTAAATTCCATTAGTTTTTTTTTCATGCATAATGTAAAGTAGTCCTAAATCACTTCTTCCTGGCTATTAGTCTCTGAAACACAGTTTAGTTTGTTAATGTTTTCACAAAATTGTGACACAGAAATTTCTGAATATAAACATTCTATTGCAGAAGAGAGTAATATTTTAATTACATATCTTTCTATGGACACCAATCTTTTATTTCAAAATTCACCAAACACCCTTATAGAGAGCTGTTTCACTTATCTTTGCTATCTTACAACATATCTTTTCTCTCTTAATCTCACAAAATTGACTTTTGCATTGTGTCTAGAATTGCGGTTTACATTCCCACCTCAATTTACCTCTAAAAGAAGGAAGTCTTACTACATGGTCTTATAGGACCCTTCCTGCTCTGAAATTCCTTGATTGGCTATCTTTATATTTATCTTTATTATAATTCATAGTATTTAATCTGCCCTCATTTCCAGCAGGTGGAGATATAGAACATTAATTTTGTCATGCAACCTATTACACTGATTCTCATTTTTAGTCCTGTGCTATATGAAATTTAGTAAAGGAGCCATCTGTGTCCTCAAGAAAAACAACAATTAGAAAACATAATTGGTGACACCAAGAACAGAAACATAAAGCAGCCCAATTACCTTGTCTTATCACAGTATGTCATCTAATAACTTTGGAGTAGCTATGTGTCATAGGCAATTAAAAAAGGATTCTTTTTCTTTTTTCATTGATTCAATGTTTAGATGAGACTCTAGTGCTGCTACTTTCTTAAGTATCTGTATAAGTTTACTTTTTCTTAAATCATTTTCATAAGCAGTTGTAAACATGTGCTACATTTGTAAGGACAGTGTGCTCCCTAACTGTGGGGTCAAATAGAAAGTACACAAAATTCAAGTTCAACACTTAATTTTAAAAATCTCTTCGGTTTTATGTATTTCTGAAAATTATTCTTGAGGTAACAAGAAAAAGGCCTTGTCACAAACAAAGACAAAGGTATAATAATGCAATATTCATTGGGAAAAATAAAAAGCTTTTCTGAATTCTGTGTCCTTGCCTGTTTCGGGAGAAAGTACTTGAGGAGCAATAGGTGTCCTCTTTCATTTCTACTAAATAGGCTGCTCAGTGCCTAATGGCATAGCAGAATCAAAACTTTTCAGATGCCCTGCTGCTTTGGCAAGACCAAGGACATGTCAAAATGGTTCCCACAGAACTATTATTTGATCTTATCTTCAACTATTACACATATTGGCCTGCATTTTCTTTTGATTCTTTATGTCTGCAAATAAGCTGATTTAATTAAAAAGGTAGAGAGAGACTTATATCTGGCAGGGATGTTCATTGCTGGGTAGCCTGACCTTTTCTTGCCAAGGTAATTTACCTTGCTTGTGATAACCTTTATTTTCTTTTTCTTTTTGAAATACAGCAAAGCATTAAATATTCTTTTAATACTTTTTTTAAAAAATTTCAGAATATTACAGGGGTACAAATGCTTTGGTTACATATATGGCTTTACCACTACCCCAGTCAGAGCTACAAGCATACCCAACCCCCAAACAGCAGGCACCGCACCCATTAAGTGCGAATTTACCCGATAATAAATATTTTCTTAATTCTGAAGTAACTCTGAGGTGAAAATCACATTCCTATTTATGTATATAAAGTTTGCTAGGGTCATGAGGCATGGAAGAAAGATGGTGGTTGGGGGAATGACACTATTTCTTGAGCCCTTACTATGAACTAGCCAATGCACTTGGTGTATTACATACATTATCTCACATAATTGTAAAAGCTACCCCACATCACAGTGGGTATCACTGGTGGAGAAACAGGTTCGGAGGAGTTAAATTCTTGGCTCAATGTCACTAACTAGTAACTTGGGATTTGAAAAAAAAATTTGCTGGGCCCTATAATCCATCCTTTTTTTTTTTTTTTACTTCTTTTATATTACACTTTCAGTTTAAAATAATTTAAACCTATATGTTTAATTTTCAGTAAAATTATTATTGGTAATTATTTGATAGTATTTCAAAAAGGAATAACACCTAATGCCATTTTTTTCTCCTCCAACTTATCACCAGGTGCAGGGATAATTGATATCCCCAAATAAAATTCCTAATCATGTCAAGATCTAAAACATGTAGATCGAAATACATGGATCCTTCCTTTTCTATCCTTTACATATAAGAAGGGTATTGCCATTGTGATGCCCATCAGAGCTGCTTACCAAATAAGTCTGGCCCTTCATGTTAGCCTAACATACTACACTGTCTTTTATAACTTGCCTTAGTCATCAACTGTAAAATGAGCAGTGATTACATTCTTTTGCTGACATATTTTCTTTCTCTCTTTTGCAAGTTTATAAGAAGGTTATCTGATAGATACAACTAACATGGGCTTGACAGTGCTCCCAGAACTACTCCAGGGAAGTTACCCTTATTCCAGTGGTACAAAGAAAAGAACAGGAAGAGGGTTTGCCACTCAGTAAAAGAAGTCATGAGTGAGATAAATAGAGATTGTGTCCCTTTTTATGACCAGAAATCCTTGCTAGGACTTTCTCAAGCTAGAAATAAATGAGAAAAAAATTTTCTTCCTAGGAGGTTCAGTGCATTGCTGTCTGTGAGGAATATGGGAAGACCAGGAGATAGAGAGCCATTCTAAAGTAGCCAGGCAATGTGATTAGGCAGCAGCAGGGCCACTGGTAGCCAGTCCTATCAGGGAGATACTGCAGCTGTAGCATGACAGGGTGGGGATGGGTGGGGAAAAAGAAAGAGGAAAGTCAGGTAGGTTGCTCTAGAGGCATTTTGTTGTGGGAAAATCTCTGAAGGAACCATGGATTATGGCAGACCTGAGATTGAGAAATAAGATTTTAAGAATTTTTATTCTGGTTTGCTAATACAGGGAATAAAAGTAATATCTTTTTCCTCACCCATTGCATGGTTCATAGCTGAAACATCTATGATGAAAGACAGAATAACAAGAGAAAAGCATACAAATTGATTTAATATAGGTTTTACCTAACATGAGAGCGTTCAGAAATAAAGACCCAAAGAAACAGGGAAAAATGTATACTGTTTTATGGACAGTCATACAGAAGTATGATTAGAAGACAAAAGGGTATGATCTAGTGATAACAAACTGGGGGGAGTTTATCAAGGCCTGTTTGGCCAGATTCTTCTTGGCATCTGAGTCTTAAGAGATGAGGGCATTTTTTTTTCTTCCTCTGAGTATATGGAGGACCCCTCTGGAATTAGGGTCTTATGACATACTCAAGGAAAAGATCAGCTAGGTTATATTGCCTACATCAAGGGAGGAGGGACAAGAGAAGATCAGAGAGAGCTTCCTGTTTTTGCTGTTTTCTTACTTGCCAGGGTTCCATGTTTAGGGATAGCATATCCTGAACTCTATCTCTAGCATATCTTTTAACCTAAGTGTCCATCAGTGAATGAAAGGATAAAGAAAATGTGGTACATAAACACAATGAAATGTTATTCAGCCACACACACTGAAAAATAAATAAACAAATAAATAACATCCTGTCATTTGTAACAACATGAATGGAACTGTAGGACACTATATTAAGTGAAATAAACCAGGCACAGAAAGACAAATATCACATGTTCTCAATGGTATGTGGGAGCTAAAAAAATTGAACTCATGGAGCTAGAGAGTGGATTTATTGTTACCAGAGACTCAGAAGGAAAGTAGGGAGATGAGGATAAAAGGGGTTGTTTAGTGGATACAAAAATACAGCTCAATAGTAGAAATAAGATCTAGAGTTAGATGGTACAATAGGGTGACTATACTTAATAATTTATTATATATTACAAAATAACTAGAGGAGTGGATTTGGAATGTTCCCAAAACAAAGAAATGATAAATGTTTGAGGTGATGGATATCCCAATTACCCCAATTTGAACATTATACATTTTATGCTTATATCAAAATATCATATGTACACTATAAATATGGACAATTATTATGTACCCATAAACATTAAAAATGAAAAAACAAAGAAAAAATTTAAGACAAATAATAGTAAAAAAGTGAGTTTGTGATTATTTTTATTTACTGTAATATGTATCATTTTAATGACCCCATGTAGGAAACAGATGTAGTGAAGTCCTAGGGTGTTTTCAAGTTATACAAATACTCCTCCTAAAGATATACGAATGCTGATGAGTACTCAGTCAGCAAGGAAGAGGCATTAAGAGGCTTGATAGATATTTTTTTTCAAAATCAAAGCACAGCCAGAAATATTAACTAGGTAATCTCAGGACCTTATCAAATCAATGTTAGTATTAAATAAATGTTAAACTTAGAAAGCAAAATATACACCTTTATAAATCCCTGTGTTATATATAATATGATCCATTCCTATACCTTCGATGTATAAATATAATAACTCAGGCCCAAAGAAGTAAGTTATCTGTACATATTTGATAGTTAATATCTTGACTTAACCATCAACCTCTCTCATAGTCTTTTCACTTTTAGTAAAATTTTTATATAAACCTTCTCTATTTGTCTCTAATATTTCTTTTTGCTATTAAATTCTACCATACTTCTAAAAACCTAAACATTCTGATTCTTTCTTCTGTGATGAATGGACCTTTAAAAAGCATTTTGTGGTAAGTAAATTTCAATTCTTCAACAAAATTTTAAGCAACTTCAAAATGTAATCAAGTATGTTCTTTCATTCTCAATATTTATCTCTAAAGTTTCACCTTTTTAATATTTTAAAATGAATTGTGATGTTTATGTGTCTGGCTGACAGTACTGAAAATTACAGTTTTCCAGCAAGTGAAATGATAAAGTCAATGCAATGATAAAGACTATGGTGGAGCCTGATATGGGCCCCACAACCAGGCTTCCAACACTTCCTAAAGGCATTCAGCTGTGACTAGTTCATGATGTCTGAACATTTCTACAGAGTCTGAATAGCACGGTGGCATATCAGGGTTATCTATTCTGGCCATAGTTAAAGTTCCTACTAGTTCACAGTGGAGGAATTATCAAGAGCCAGACATAGGTATGCCCCTAGATAACTTTCAACAAGCAGAATAAAAAAAATGTGCTAAAAGTTAATGTGTGGATCAAATTCAGAGTAATTCAAGATCGACTTCAAGAAGAAAGCACCATCTATTCTGTAAGTTGCTATGTGACCTGGTTTACGTATAACCCTCTAGCCCAGGCATCCTCAAACTACGGCCCACGGGCCACATGTGGCCCGCCGAGGTCATTTATCTGGCCCGCCGGGTGTTTTTGCCTGTTTTGGTTTTTTACTTCAAAATAAGATAAGTGCAGTGTGCATAGGAATTTGTTCATAGGTTTTTTTTAAAACTATAGTCTGGCCCTCCAAAGGTCTGAGGGACAATGAACTAGCCCCCTGTTTAAAAAGTTTGAGGACCCCTTCTAGCCTCTTCTTCTCCATTCTCAGAATGTTTGACATTCAAAAATAACTGAGAATGTGTTGCATTGATTCCAGAGTCCATGTTGGTCTAAGAACTCATTATACTGATTCATATCTCCATGTCCCTACTCATGTTGTTCCCTCACCTGGCTGGCTCTAGACTCTGTAGAAGCTTCAAATGGTCATTCATATCTAGTTTTCTTTCTTTCTGGGCACAGGAGGAAATTTGAGTCCTCTGCATTTCCTCATGGTTGGATGAGGCCATGCATCTAGTTTTGTTCAATGCATTATGGACAGAAATGACATAATGATTGAGTGTTAATTAAATGGGGATTTTAATTGACAGTTCCATACCTTCCAGCTTTCTTGAGAAAGCATATGTTGAAATGGAAGTTCAATAAGATCAATGCAGCATGGAATCTGAACAGCCACATGATATACCACCTCGTTGGAGAATTTAACAGACCCACAGCAGATGTGAGAGCAAGAAATAAATCTTTTTTTTTAAGCCTTTAAGATTTGGGAGTGGTTCATTGTTGCAGAGTAGCCAATTCCTTCCTGGCTTTTCTATATCTTGAAACATGTTTCAAAAATTATCTCTGTCTTCCTCTGTCATGAAACCTCATAAGCTGAATTAGGAGCCTGTGTTATGATCTATTTGGAATTTATTTCTTCTAATGCTAACATCCATACTTTTTATTTGAGGTTATATGGCAACACCTTTTCAGTCTACAAGATCCATCTGTGACCCTGAGCTCAAGGATTGGAACATATTATCAACATCAAAATCAATCAATGCAACACATTCACAGTGATTGATTCAGATCTAGGCATCTGACTAAATAATTGTAAACAGCATGAATCTCAAGAATCTTTCTTAGCATTACAAGATAAAAATATTTTCATTTTATTGAATGATTTGAAGCTGAAACAGCTCTAGAAATAATGTAAGCCATTATTTTGCTGCTATAAAAAATTAACCATTTTAAAATAAGAGGCAACATAAATGAAGTCAAACCACATTACAGAGTAAATTATGTGCCTTAGAACATTACATGACATTCTTACAAAGCCATGCCAAAAACCAGCCACACTCTTGGATATTTCTGTTATGATTCAATAAATTTCCATATTTTTAGGTCGATTTGGGCTTAGTTTTCCTATTATTATACTGCTATTAGAGAATTTAAGATGCAGTTTATTATGTATCTAGGGATACCTGTATCACTCTCTGAACTGTAAGTTTCTTGAGGCCAGAGTCTCTGTCATATTTATTTTGTAGAACTGATACTTGCTTGAAACAGTCAATGTTTAATGAATGCTTATTTAATTTAACTGAACAAAACAGGGCATATAGAATGTTTGAGGAATACCAGGGGATCTTGGGCTCTCTTGAGGTCAGCAGGCTGTCAGAAGCAGAAACATTCTACCAAGTTCAGAAGAAAGAGGAATGCTCAAAGCAAACATCACAGATATCCTAACATTGCTTGGGGCCATTTTAATGTGTTAGCAGAAACTGGATTTGTGGCACCATTTTTAGACTGTTTAAAAGTATTGGAATGGCTTTGCTAAAATTCTGCCACTTCATGTTTGAAGAGGCCACCTCAGGACTTAAAGAATCATGGCTTTCCAGCAGAACATGACAGGAAGTAGAAATAAGAGTAAGATTGTGTTAAAAGAGTAGAGACAACAACATCAGAATTGTTTTCTCTGAGAGGACAAGACAAAAATTAGGACATATTCTATATTTAAAAAAACATCTTAAAATGCTATTCAGCAGGCAATGCTTCAATATCACCTCTCTGCTCAGATGTTTCTCACAATGAAGCTAATCCCCGTTGAGAGCTTGGTAAAACACTGTGACTGATGCACTCTCCTTACCTGTCTCCATAGGGACAGGGCTCTTTGGAGCATGACGGAATACATCCACCCATTCTCAACCTGAGTCAATGTCACTTTTCTCTTCTTGACCTTTTTCAGGAACTGCAGGGGCATCATTCTTGACTGACACTGATGCTGTCAGGCACCTTGTTCCCAAGGACAATACCCAGTGCTCTTTGGCTGTGACTAATGCTGAGGGCTTTCTTCTAACAGAAAAAAAAAAAAAAAAAAAAAAAAAAAAAAAAAACGCTATAAAGGAAAATGCTGCCAATTACTGTAGTGGAATAAATCGTGATGGTATAATGCCAACTGATACACTTCTGCTCAATGGCATTCTTCTTGCTTTCTGTCAGGGCTTTTTCCTGCTTCCATTAGATAATCATTGCATTTTAGTCCTTAAATTTTCTTGTTTGCATCTTTTATGTCTTCCTCAAAACGTAAGAATTATTTACTGAACTTTCATTGGCCATTTATCAAACTACAGAGTGTCCCAAAAGTCTCCATACAAAGGAAAAATTTTGTAATGAATATTTTGTAAATAAAAGTACATTTAGCTACAATTTTCTATTTTCCCTATGTATGGTGACTTTGGGGACATCCTGTATGTTACAACCAGGCACTTGCTAATTTATTACACTATTTCTCAAAGTATGGTTCCCAGAGCTTAAACATCATAGTTACCTGTATCAGCTGTTTAAAAATGCAAATATGCGGGCCTTACAAAAATCACTGACTTACTAGGAAGCTCTTTCTTAACCAGTAATCCAGATGATTCTTTAAAGAGTCAACAGAATTTGAGAACTACTGATTTATTGTCTCCTCTATATCAGGCACTGTGCTGGGCATCGGGAAGATAAAAATAAAGTGAGTATAATTTTTAATAGAAAGACTTTGTTTGAAAAATAGACATGAGACTACTGACCATCAGCAGTATCCTTCTTGCAAAATGCTATGAAGATCAGAGCAATAGGATTAGGTATACTCGGCCTTCATTTTAGAATCTGCAATAGAGTAGATATTCAACAAAATATTATTTTTTATTGTTCAGAATTGGAATCTATGTTTTAGGACCTTAGCCTACTGATCACTTACTTATAAGTAGCTTCTTTAGATTTTATGTTATGTCAATATTATTTGCTGTCATTAATACTTCATAAACATTTGATATATTAATAATTCAAATTTAATTAGAATTTTTAAAATAAAGATAACATATGCATGCCTTTCCCTTACTTTCTTCAGTTTAAGGACATTTCCCTTACTTTCTTAAACTATCCTGTAAACCTTTTTTTACTAAGTGTCTAAATTGTGTAAATCAACATACAAGGAGCTTGAATTAGTAACTATAATGACTAGTCACAGTTCTTGCTCCCCGTTATGTTCTAAAGATATGTTAAAACCACATGAAATAATTAAAGAACTCACTCATACCAAAAAAACCCCATACATAAAACTTCAGAAGTCCTATAATTAATTTTTCAGCCTGAGAAATATGAGCTACAGCTAAAAAAAGATTTTTTAGTAGTTTTCAGTTCATTTACGTTTTTCATATACCATTTCAGGCACTAGGAAAGCTGGAGATTTTACTTCTCATAAGAAGATGTGCAAGAAGGTACTGATCAATGCTATATTATGGAAAAGAAAAGTTGCTGAAACAGGGATTTCTTTTTTAATTTTAAAATTTTATCAATTATACATTTTATCCTTAAAATGACAAAAACTAATTGTAAATTCATCACTGACTGAAACACACATCTCTTATGAAATTTATAAATGTCCATAAATTTTTGAGACATGGAGATTTACTGTAAAAACTGATACAACTAAACAGTTAAAGTCACCAAAAGAAAAAAAAAACTGCATGAATAACTTGTTATATCTAATTTATTTAAGAACAAATCAAAGGATTTGATGGCTTTCATTTCTTTTATAGTAAGGCTCTGGTGAAAGTGAGGTCATGACTATAAAACAAAACTTCTGAGAACATAACCTGGATGAACTCTTATAAATGATAGACACCGAGGTTGACAAGCAGGTCTTTTTAGAGAGTGGATGGCATGTTGTTAAGAATGGAAAAACAACAACACAACAACCACATAATAAACATTTACCTTAGTGTATTGTAGGCATCAACAGTAAGTTTCAAGTAATGTCTTGCACTTCTGGGGACGTGAGCATATGCGAAGAAACATTCTTAGAACTTGCCAGTGAAAGCTGCAGAGATTTATGCAGATTTGTGTTAGTACACTTGATACTCTTAAACACACTGGAAGTATAAAGCATTTGCTTACAGAAATTCTTTTACTTTTTATAAGTACATTGGTTTTAGAAATAGGTCTGTGAAATAGACGGATTTCCTGGTGAAACAGCATTAATTGGCAGGACAACTCTGTAAAATGTCAAGCTATGGCCTTACCATGTCTTTTTGAATCTGTAGGAAAGCCCTTAGTAGTAGCACACAGAAACTTATTTTGTCATTTCAAAAGTCTTTTGCTTTTGTTCTTTCTCATTTGTTCTATATTTATATGAATATATGTATATCTATATACACACACAAATGCACACATACATACAAGCGAAAGTCAAATGTTAGATTCCACTGAATATCCATTGATCAGTATCCTTTGTGCCCCAGATGTCATAAATTGAATAAAACTACATGCTACAAGAAAGTGTGAATGGTTTATAATATACCATCTCCTTAAAACTAGAAGCATTAAATGCCTTTAAATTCTAAAGGATTTAAGCTCCTTTACCTACTTTACCCTATGAACCTACCTGAGATTCGGATATTATGTAAAACCAAAACAAAACATGGTGAGCATCCAACCTGTAACTCAAGGAATTTCTCCTTTCATTCTGCCCTTGAGCTGCTCCACACCCGTCAACTACTATTAGATTCCTAACAGCAGGCTTTGTGCTTTTCTGGGTATGTGCACTCACACTTGGAAAATCTTTAATAACCTTGAATTTCTACTAGAAGAAAATTTGCTTATTTCCCTTTGATTCCAGCTATGTATAAACAACAATTTATATGATATTCTTGGGTCTACTATGCAGTCTTTTCTCCTGCAAGGTCTAGAGAGAGATTGAAAAGGGGATTTTCATAGCAATTTTGTTCAGTCATAGCTTATGTTTAAACTTGTATCTATGAAATAATATGGTAAAGTCAAGAAAGGAAGGAAGAATTACTTTAAAATATAAACAGTCTCATTCTCTTTTATACCAGATTGAATTAATTGTGGAATTAGGAAAAATGATGACTTGATTGCAAGAATTAAATTACTAGAATGAGTATGATTCTTGAAGATGAAGATTTCCCACTAGGATAAACAGTATTTATGAATAGATATTTGTATTTATATAAAATATGCTATTTACATATGTTATTTTTCACAATCATATTTGTATAGTAAAAGTATTCTCAACAATAGTTAAAATAAATTTTCTGCTAGGTATAATGATCAAAGAATGGATTTGGCTTGGTTGATAAGCTATTTTAAGTATATAATATTATCTTCTGTACTTTCTGGGAAAAATTAAATAATATTGGAGCTGTAATACACTCCCCTGCTCATATTATGTTATTTTTTTCACTGATGAGTTTCAAAATACTTCCTTGCTATATAATATTACACAATGTATTTGTCCTTTCTACAGTTGATAGGCAAGGGATTATTTCTACTTTTTGAAAATTATGAAAATGCTTCTATGAATATTTTAGTTTGTGTATTCTTGGGTACATTTGTGTGCATTTCTTGGTTATATATTTAAGAGTGCATTTTCTGGGTCATGAAGTATGTGTATATTCTACTTCACTGGCTATTGCCAAACAATAAGATGCCTACTTGTGAATTCCCACTGTGCTACATCCTTACTAATGTTTGGTATAGTCAAGTTTTTAATGCTTGCCAACATTAATTAATCAACTAATCCATATTAATTTTAATTTGTATTTTTCTGATTGCTTACATGATTGGGCACCATTTGATTTTTCTCTTTCATAAAATGTCTTTTAATAATATTTGCTCTTCTTTTTAATTATGTTATCAATTCATGCTCAGTAATTTTTGAACAGACTCGCTATGGCCTGTTCGAAAGTCCTTTCTTATTTTATTTTAGAATATTATGAGGGTACCAAGGTTTTGGTTAAAGATAGTGCCTTTGTACTACTTGAAGCAAAGTTGTAAGTGTGGTATCCTGCTGAGAGTATACATTGTACTCATTAGGTTTGATTTCACACATCCCTTCCACCCCTCTTCAACCTGCTTGATTTCTGTTGAGTTTTACTTCCATCTGTGCATGAGTGTTGATCAGTTATTTCCAATTTAATGAGTACACGTGGTGTTTGTTTTTCCATTCTTGCAACACTTCACTAAGGAGAATGGTCTCCAGTTCCAACCAGATTTTTTTAAAAAAGGTATTAATTCATTGTTTTAATGGCTGAGTACAACTCAATGGTGTACATATACCACATTTTATTAATCTAATCATGAATTGATGGGCACTTGGGTTGATTCCACATCTTTGCAATTGTAAATTGTGTTGCATTAAACATTCAAGTTTAAGTGTCTTTCGAATAAAATTACTTTTTTATTCCCTTTGGGTAAATACCCAGTAGCAGGATTGCTGGATCAAATGGCAGGTCTACTTTTAGTTCTTTGTGGAATCTCCATACTATTTTCCATAGAGGTTGTATTAGTTTGTAGTTCCACCAACAGTATAAAAGTGTTCCATTCTCTCTGCATCCACACTATCATCTGTTGTTTTGGGACTTTTTGATAAAAGCCATACTCACTAGGGTTAGGTAATATCTCATTGACATTTTGATTTGCATTTCCCTGATGATTAGTGAAGAGCATTTTTCCATATATTTATTAGCCATTAGTCTATCTTCTTTTAAAAAGCTTCTGTTCATGTATTTGCCAACATTTTAATAGGGTTCTTTGGTTTTATTCTTGCTAATTTGCTTGAGTTCTTGGTAGATTCTGGCTATTAGCCCTTTATTGGATATATAGCATGCAAATATTTTCTCTCATTCTGTAGGTTGTCTATTTGCTCTGTTGATTGTTTCCTTGGCTGTACAGAGGCTTTTAATTTAATCAAGTCTCATATACTTATTTTTATTGTTGCTATGATTGCCATTGGAGTCTCTTCATAAATTATATGCCTAGGCCAATATCTAGAAGAGTTTTTCCAAAATTGTCTTCAAAATTCTTATGATTTCATGCCTTAGGTTTAATTCAGTTATCCATTTTGAATTAATTTTAGCTAGTGGTGAGAGTTATATATCCTGTTTCAGTATTCTACATGTGGCTGTCAAATTTCCCCAGCACCATTTATTGTAGAGGGATTCTTTTCCTCGCTGTATATTGTTATCTGCTTTGTCAAAGATTATATGCTATATGTGAATGGCTTTATATCTGTGTTTTCTGTTCTGTTCCATCGGTCTATCTCTGTTCTTGTGCCAGTTACATGCTGTTTTGGTTACAATAGCCTTGTAATAGAGCTTAAAGTCTAGTAACATGATGCCTCCAGATTTGTCCCTTTTGCTTAAAGTTGTTTTGGCTTTTCAGGCTCTTTTCAGCTTCCAAACAAGCATAAAATTTGCTTTTTTAGGTCTATGAAAAATGACATTGGTATTTTGATGGGAATTGCATTGAATCTATAAATCATTTTGGGAAGTATGAATATTTTAACAATGTTGATTTTGATGAACTATGAGCATAATATGTTTTTCCATTTGTTTACATAATCTGTGATTTCCTTCCTCAGTGATTCATAGTTCTCTTTATAGAGATCTTTCACCTCCTTGGTTAAATATATTCCTAGGTATTTTATTTTCTTTGTAGCTGTTGTGAAGGGTATTGCGTCTTTGATTTGATTCTCAGCTTGACTGTCATCGGTGTATAGGAATGCTACTAATTTGTGTATATTAATTTTGTAACCTGAGACTTGGCTGAATTTGTTCATAAATTCCAGGAGTCTCTTGGCAGAATCTTTGGGGTTTTCTGGGTGTTAGATCATATCATAAGGAAGGAGTGAAAGTTTGACCTCCTATTTCCCCATTTGGATACCGTTAATTTCCATTTCTTTCCTGATTGCTCTGGCTAGGACTTCCAGAACTACATTGAATAGAGTTGTTGATAGTGGGCATCCTTGTCTTTTCCAATTCTATGTTGAAATGGTTTCAACCCTTCCCAATTCAGTATGATGTTGGCTGTAGGTTTGTCATATATGACCATTATAATTTTGAGAGAAGTTCCATCTATGCCTATTTTGTTAAGAGTTTTTATTATAAGAGGGTGCTGAATTTTATCGAATGCTTTTTCTGCATCTATTGAAATAATAATATTTGGTTTTGCTTCTGTTTATGTGGTGTATCACACTTATAGATTTGCATATGTTAAACCATGCTTGCATCTCTGTGTGCTGTTGATTTCAGTTTGCTAGAATTTTGTTGAGAATTTTTGTGCCTATATTCATAAGGGATATTGGTCTATAGTTTTCTTTTTTGTTGTGTCCTTTCCTGGCTTGGTATCAAGACGTTACTGGCTTCGTAGAATGAGATGGGGAGGATTCCTTCCTTCTCTATGTTATGAAATAATTTCTGCAGTATGGGTACCCATTCTTCTTTGTAGGTCTGATAAATTTCAGCTGTGAAACCATCTGGTCCAGGACTTTTTTTGTTGGAAGATTTTTAATGCTTCTTCAATTTCTTTACTCATTGGTCTGTGCAGGAGTTCTATTTCTTCCTGACTGAAACTTGGAAGATTGAGTATTCCAGTAATTTTCCCATTTCCTCAGTGTTTTCAAGTTTATGTATATAGAAATTTTTATAGTATTCACAGATGATATTTTGTATTTCTGTGGTATCAGTTGTAATATCTCCTTTTACATTTCTGATTGAGATTATTTGGGTCCTTTGTTTTTTACTTCTGGTTAAATCTAGCAAGAGGTGTACCAATTTTGTTTACCTTTTCAAAGAACCAACTTTTTGTTTTGATTTCATTTAGTTCTTCTCCAACTTTAGTTATTTCTTTTCTTCTCCTGGCTTTGGGCTTGGTTTGCTCTTCCTTTTCTGGTTCCTTTAGATGATTCATTAGACTATTGATTTGTGATTTCT
The DNA here is from genome assembly GCA_008086735.1 of Cheirogaleus medius. Classification (NCBI taxonomy): domain Eukaryota; kingdom Metazoa; phylum Chordata; class Mammalia; order Primates; family Cheirogaleidae; genus Cheirogaleus; species Cheirogaleus medius. The sequence goes on along the minus strand of VBSM01001265.1, from coordinate 7,564,097 downwards.
CTTTCTTTTTGATATAGGTATTTATTTTCCCCTTAGGACTGCTTTTGCTGGATCTTATAGATTTTTATAACTTGTTGTCCCCTTTGTCATTTAGTTTTAGGAATCTTTTTTATATTAATTTCCTCCTTGTCCCAATAATCATTGAGCAGTAGGTCATCTAGTTTCCATTGCTTTGTACAGAATTTAGTGTTTCTGTTGGAGTTGATTTCTAATTTTATTCCACTGTGGTCTGAAAAGATACATTGTATTATTCCTATTTTTAAAAATTTGTTGAGACATGTTTTGTGGCCTAAGATGTGATAGATCTTAAAGACTGTTCCATGTGCTGCTGAGAAAAATGTATATTCAGTAGATTTGGGTAGAATGTGATATAAATTTTTGTTTAGCCCATTTGTTCTAGAGTCCCGTTTAAGTCCAGTGTTTCTATGTTTATTTTCTTCTTGGAGCATCTGTTCAGTTCTGTCACTGGGGTGTTTTAGTCCCCAGCTATTACAATGCTGTTGTTTATCACTTTGTTTAGATCTAATAGGTTTTGCTTTATGAACTGGGCACACCTGTGTTAAGTGCATAAATATTTAGGATTGTGGGACTTAGAATTTGCTTTTCCAGCCACTAGTGGGAGCAGCTGGTATGAGGGTCTGGACAAGCTCTCTAAATTGGGAAGGCTGCTCATGGGGGAGGTGCCTAAATACTTGAGTACTTAAGCCTGGGGCTGGGATATTTCCTCCCTTACCCAGTAGCAGAATTTTTTTGTAGGGTGGGGTGGGTGCTCCACCAACTCATCACTCCAGCATACTGCTGTCAGTTCATCCACCTGTGCTACTTCACCACCCAAGTCCAGCTCTCAAACCTCCCCCTGGTCTGTGTGTCTGACCTACTAGAGTGCATCTCTGCAAAATGCTGGAGGGTAGGGAGCTCCAAAATTGTGCACTCCTGTTCCACTGCAAGTCCTCAGAGGGAAAGGAGTGGGTCCCATTATCTGTGGGGACCTCAGCCTGTAGCATATGCCCACAGGAGAGAAATGGCCACTTGCCAAATTTCTCTCCTCAAACTGCATTACCTATAGTAATGAGTGGGGGGGAGGTGCTGCAGCACCCACTGGCACGCCTGAGTACATACAAGAAATTTGGTTGCTATGGAACCTGGGACTAGACTTTTCCTCTCCTGATGCCACACCCTTATCCAATATGGTGGTTCTCCAGCCAGGGGGACTGTGTGCTGCTAGACCCCATTCTTCAGCACCCAACCACACTCTTCCATCAAATATGTCCACCCGGCCTTCTTTGCCACCCTAGTCCAGCTTCCAGACTTCTGCCCTGCAACTCCCTGCAGTTCTCTCGTGTCTGGGGTATACCAGGAATGGCTTGCTTATCTTAGCACTTGTGTGCCATGCCAGGAAGCACTGGTGGGCAGGCGATTCCCAAATTGTACATCCCTGTTCCACCACAATTCCTCAAGGGGAAGAGGTGTGGGTCTCACTCTCTGTGGAGATCTCAGCCTGGGATGCGGGATGCACACCTACTGGAGAAAAGTGGGTGTTCACGAACTTCTCTCATCAAACTATGCTTGCAGTTGTAATGAGTGGGAGAGGGGCGAAAGCTCCCTGTCAGCCCAAGTTCAGTCTCCTTTCTTGGTTGTAGCAGATAAGGGAGGTGCAGAGAAGGAAGTGTCTGGAAGTGAGAAAGCTGGAACTCTGGCCTCTAATGGGTCTCTTGCGGGAGTTGCCCCTCACAGAGTGCCCAAACTCCTGGGACTCACTAGTTCATCCCACTATCCCATATTTGCCACCATACCTGGGCTTGTGGAGGATGGAAAAGCCTTCAGTAAACTTGGTATCCCTATGAGGGGAATGGGAATCTCCATTTACACTTTCACTGGGCTCTGAGCCTCTCTGAGTTTGATGCTTGCCGATATCGTCTCCTCTTTATCTTCTTCCAAGCTTCACAATTTTCTCCATGGGGAACCGAACCATCTCTGCTGTCTCTCTCTCAGATCCACACCTGAGCTGTGAGTCTTCTCCCTTCTCCTCTATCAGATATCCTGCCTTCCCCCCAGGACGGTCCAACAAGCGATGTCTCTAGTTGGCCATCTTGCCAGAATCCTGAAAGAGAGCTGTTTGAAAGCCCTTTATGGCTTCGGATATTACTTCCCCAGTCTGTGTCTCACTTTTCTTATGTTCCATGTGTCCTTTGAAAAATAGACTCCACGAATTTTAATGTAGTCAAATTTGACAATCTTTTCTTGCGCTGATATCATGAAAATATTCTTTATTGAATTTTTTGTTTTGCCTTGTGATCCTGCTGGAGTGGATTATCATGTATGATACGAGGTAAGGGTTTTATTTCATTTTAATTTCCTCTTTTTCTTTGATGTGGGTATCAGTTGTATATCTTTTGCAGAAAATTTATTCTTCACCCACCTGCTTTGCCATACTATATGTCAAAAATCAATTGTCTGTATATTTTTGGATATTCTTCTGGTTTCCTTATGCTGTCTCATTGTGCTATTTCTCAATTTTTCCAATATTTACTTTTGATTTTAATGTAATTGCTTGTTTTTAAAATTTGAAAAGGATAGGAAAAACACAAAGGATGAAAAAGTAGTCACTAATAACCACTATTAATATTAGACATACACATATTTTCCTTACTATCCTGTATGTATACGTATTTTTTTCTTTTATAAAAAGTGAAGGAACATATTTTCCATAATTTAATCTGTTTTTTACTTATAATAACTACCTTAATTTTCAGTTGTCATTACATAATTTTTTAAATCACAATTTTTAATATGTTAAATATATTCACACACAGAGAGCACTATCATTTATTGAAATAATTCCTAACTAATAGCCTTTTGAATTGCTTTGTAATTTTGATTTTGAGCTTTATTAAAACATTTTAAGATAGGCAGTGGATATATTATTATTTTTGTTTAACTGATGCAAAAATAAAGGCTTATGCAGTAAGATGTTTTACCAAATGTCACTCATTTAGCATGAGGCCAAGCTGGATTTCAGATTCTATGTTCATTCCACTTATCATCTTATGAATTCCATAGTAAAGACTAATTATCTTTGTGTTGAAAATGTAGATTTATGAAGTGCCAATTAATAGAAATTAAATCCTGGTCAAAATCCCACTAGAGAATAAAATTTCCTATTTATCAATGCAACTTTATGCTTTCTCACTAAAGACTGACTGGTTTAAAGTTTACAGCCTATCAGCCCCCCCAAACTAAGTGATAACCAATCCATGGCTCAGTGTCAGCTTCCTTATTATTCTTGACCAGACACCCCTAATCATTTTTTATGGCTGATATAAGAATCTCTGAATAGAAATAATTTGCACAACTTTAATTCTCTTGCCTTATTTAATCCATCACACATTGAGACACTTAATATTCTCAATGTGAGAAACTTGTAAAACTTGTCAGCTTTATCTCTGATTTACACTGGATTCTGCTAGTAATAAATGTTATTACTGAATGTATTTTGACTTCTCTAGACTCGCATAATCAAAGCAAGTGTTATTTTTTTTAATCAGTGTTTTCTCGGTTAGATGAATACAAAGAACACTAAGGAAGTATCCAACAGTTAGAAAATAATTTCAACATATGCTATAAAAATGAGTAGTTTGATGAATCAATAAGAGGCATGGTAAAATATCATGCTGTTGTTACAACCACACGTTGGTCTTACATAGACCTCACCTGCATCCTTTTGTGATTGACTTAACTTGGAAAAATAATAGCAACTTTGAACTTCTTATTACAATTATTCACAAAAAAATCCTATAAGCAGATGTCATTTCAGGCACAAAACACCTTTTGTGAAGGCTGAAAAAAGGTGGCAAATGATATCTGAAGACAGGTAGGATTAGAATAGGTACAGAGTAGTGGCTAGGGAGAGAGACTTACAAGGGGATTTGAGAAGCATAGAGTATTAATTTACAACATCTAATATGAAATATATGTAGTATATAATAGATATAAGCTAATGACTAGGCTGTATAAATAAGAGAGAAATAGAGAAATCTTCAAATAACAGTTTATAAAGCACCATTGGTAGATATAAGGGCACCAAATTACCTGGAAATTTGGCAATTAAAAAGAAAGAACTTTTGTCTATACATCAAATAACATATCATAACTATATATTGACTATAATATATGTATATATACATACACACATTGTTTATAAAGATAAATTTGAAATACAATTAAATGAGCCTAATAAAGGGAAAGCATAAATGATGGTACATTAGTAGTAAAGACAATTAAGAAACCCATTTAGAGAATAGGGTAGATCTATATACACTAAAATGGAAAGCTTTCACAAATACAGTAAGTAAACAAAAACTTGTATAATTTATACAAATACATGCATGTATAATTTCAGTTTTTCATGTATCTAAAATGAAGGGGTATGTACAGGGAGTAGAATTAACATTACACTATTCTAAAGATGGGACATAAAGTGAAATTTTCATGTTTTATTTCATAAATATCTTATAACAATTAAAAATACATTTGTATTTTTTTTTCTTCTACAAATTATTCATCTACACATCCAAATTTGGTCATATATGTATTTCAGAGAGAAAAACTTAAGGACATATTCCTCTCAGCTATGTTATATTATTATATATTTAAAAATGATTAAATCATGTCTAGCAATTATACAACTTTTATTAAAGTGTGAGGTGTTTTGTGGTAACTGACATGAGAGTTTGTAATTCCTAATCAAACACTGTCACAGAGAAATGTGAAATAATATATCAGCATTATGAATTTGGAAAGACTGGACATATTCAATTCAACTCCAATACCTCCATTCTTTTGGGAATATGATTATCAACAGAGAAATGGAATTATTCTTGTTCTTGCATTCTATAGTTCTTACCTAGACAAGACTTCTTCTCACTGGCAAGCATGCTAAATTCTATAGATAAATATTGACAAATACATTTAATCAACAAACCAAAAGTTATGCCTGTCTAATTAAACTCCATCAACAGACACCATTACATATTAGCCTCAATGTTGACTTTCTATTTTATTTCATTACTTTGTTCATATGTACTCAGAGAAGAGGTGGACTGTTTACTGATGAAAGCCTTAGTTCCTCAACATTGGAACTAACTCCAAGGAGCTTATGATTGAGTTGGAGAGATGAAACACAGACACGTGAGAAGATACAAGAAAATACCCAACTCTTCTTGCAGAGAAGAAATACATGTGTGTTTTTTTTTCATAAGAGATTAAATCACATAGTAAATGCTAGAAAAGCCTCAACTAGGTAAGGATCACAGTAGACTGGAATAAGCACAGCAAGAAAAGAAAAAACTGAGATGAACTCTGAAGAATGAGAAGTATCTGTGTTGGCAAAGTGAAGTAAGATGAGAGACAATTCTTTTAAAAAGAAGATATTTCAGAAAAATATAAATTCAGAATTTTCACCTTTTATTTTGGCCTTTATTTGTCTTCATCTACTTTATCCTCTCACCACTGAGGGTAACAAAAGATGCTAATCTCTTTTTTGCTATTTTTCCAAGTATCTACAAACATAGAAAGAAGAATAAAAAAGGCATATTAGACTCATAACAATGTGATTTCTAATTGGTTTTCCAGGCCTTTCCTCAGTATTATTCTTTTTATTTTTTCATTTGTTCATTTTATTCATTCAGTGAGTCAGTGAGTCAATGAGTCAGCCAGTGTTCATTTATTCTGTAGTTATTGGGCATTAGCTACATTTTGGGCCCTGGTTACACCATGACAAAGAAGGTAGTAGATACAGGCCAAGTAGATACAGACAGATATAAATTATTTCAAATAATCAATAATAGTTGTACTATCTAGACACCAAGAATAAGTGAGAAATAGATTTGGAATGTAGAAGATTTCTTAGTTCAGCTGAACATGTGATTATTTATTTAATTTTTCTTTCATAAACTATTATGCTCATTTTTAAAATGTGCTAAGTACTGTGCTCAGAAAAAACAGAAATTCTTAGACAATAAGAATTTTAAACAGATTTAAATACCAAGTTTGTGCTTGTCAGGTTTGTATACAAAGATCACCTCAGTATTAGGCACTGGTTTGTTAAATTTATATTTGTCATATTGAGAATTATGCATAAAAGGAAATATAAACATGTAATAAATATAAACATGTAATCCATTTGGGTTTATTTTCCTATTTTCACTGACCAAGAATATATCCTAGCATTTTTTACCTTAAGAGAGAAAAAAAAGGAAACATAACAGTCATTTGAAAATACCAAATAGCAGGCTAAGCATATTTTCCTTTTAGCTTTTCAACCATTTCCAAAATAAGGCTGTAAAGTGTCATGTGGTTACTGTGAACTATGTTCACATATGGTATTGAGATGAAGGAAACACTTGTCTTCTAACAAAGCATCCCAGGTGTCCCACTTCTGAAGACTTATTTATATTTGTTAAAAAAAAAGAATAGAAAATTGAATTCTAGTGAAGAATAAAGGCCCCCAGCTATGAATTATTGTAGCAATACTTCCCAATTAGTGAACATCTTACTCAGATCACTTCAAAAAGGAAAATTCTCCATCAAAAAGTTACTTGACATAGGAAACTGCTTTTATTTCAAAAGAGGGAGGTAGGAGACACTGAATAGAATAATTTAATTAAACTATATATCTGGTTCTTCCTTTCTTTCTATTCTCCTTCTTTCCTTCTTTTCTTCCTTCCTTATCTCCTTTCTGTCTTTCTGCCTTCTTCCCTTCATTCCAATCTCCCCTTCTAATTAGGCTCTAGTATATGCACACACACACACACACACACACACACAATGGCAAGGGATCCATTATTGATTTATTATTATGTATTTATTTTGTACTGCTGTTGATGAATGGGAAAAAATAGAGTTTTATCTTTCCTTGCTCACTACCCACCCCAATTTCCCACCAACTCCCCTAACCAGAAAGCAAACAAGACTCTAAGAGGTCCTTGTTTAGGAATATTAACATGCTTAGATTCAGAGCAAAACCATTCAAGGTGTATACTTGTTATTTGCTAAGTTTGCAGACAGAAGTTGCCATGGTATGGAAGAAGTTTCCCTATGAAAAGGATGGAAGAAGTTATTGTGTTGGGGCTGCTATCAGCAATTGACAGTAAACTGCGACTTCTGTCTAAGAAGCTCCCACACAGGCTCAGGACTTCTGATGTGGATGCACTTAGACACTGAGAATCTAAGCAGGAGGCTTGTCCCTTGGAGCCAAAGGAAATAAGGCTGGGTTGTCATTTGGTCAAAGGGATATAGAAGTCTGACTTTGACTGGTTGCTTAAATTGGTCTAGTGAATATCTAGTTGGGAACATAATGTATGTGTAGAGTCTCTTATTCTGCTTCTGTTCAGGTAGAATAAAAACTCTCTAAATGTTTGTTGCACTTTAGTTAAGTATAATGGCTGAATATAGCATGAGTAAAACTGAATTTCTCAAAATTCTGGACATTGAGTGTTTAGAGTCAGTTTTCATGTGATTCAGAACACTTAGAAATGTGACTGGTTTTATGCCCAGCATTGTGGAATACATTTCTTTTCCCAGTGCACTTAAATTTTACATAGGGCCATATATTCCAATGGGTTTCACACACAGATTATCCTGAGATTGTTGAAATTTTGAGCTTCAGAAGTCCTCCTTAATGAATACAATGTGATAAATAAAACCAAAAAGATAGAACAGGGTAAAAACAGAAATTAAATTCAATCTAGTCATTTACATTTTCCATATAATTGATTATAAATACATAAGAAATAAAATTCTACAAGTTATTGAATTTATCTTTAGGTGAATTAAAAAATAAAAATTACAAGTCCAATGGTATATAAATTTGAGAATGAATAATCTTGTTGATGAAAGAACTTAGAAATTTATACTACTAAAATGTAAGTGAGATGACTGAATAATATTTATATTCCAGTGGTCTCCAGGGCTTAAGAAATAAACATTATTAATTAGATTGGGCAAAAGTTTTATTTGAGTTAAAATTCATACCCCCACCTTGTAATCATGTTTTTAATTCTTTCAATGTTTCTTAAATAATAAAATGACCCTTTCTGAGATATGTAATAGTTTATTGAGATTACTATTTAAACTATAGTTTGTTTTAATTTGTAAAGAACTGGTATTTTAGAAATTACAGTTGTTATTATATATTTAGTACAGAAAGTTTTATTTGTTTAAATTTAATAAGAATATGCTTATACTCACTCAAGCTGTAAAATAAATCCATTAGGCTTATGGAAATTAATCTAATATTGAAGACCTCAATAGCTTTATATTTATTAATTTAACCTTTATAAATATGATATTAAATCTCTTACTAGTAAAAAAGCAGTCTTGGCTTTTTTCCTCAAAAGCCCATTTGTTCCAAATATTAACTTTGGAAAATTTAATTACTCACACAGGCAGAATCCTGTTCCTTTCACAATGTCAAGCCACAAAAACACAAAAGCTGGTCTCACCATTAGAGGCTGTACTTTACCCAGTCCAGTGTCAAAGTGGTTTCCCTTACTGCACGGATTGTGAATGATTGGACTTCCAAAGCAGAGGGAAATATACTGCATGATGTGTCCTTTACTCCATTGGTTCTCAAAGTGTAGCATCTAGAGCAGCAGCGGCAGCTCCTGTTGACTTGTTAGAAATGCATATTTTGGAGCCTCATTCTGGACCTCCTGAATCAGAAAGTGATTCTGACTCACATTAGAGTTTGATAACCACTTCTCTACTTCACTTAGCAAATCAGTACCCTTCTCCATCACTGACATTCCACTACTTTTTCCTCATTTTATCTAACTTTTTAAAAGCATTCACAGCCACTCACATAACCCATACTGTGATTTCTCAAGACTTGAGGAGAGGAAAAGTAGCTTCGCCACAAAACCATCTTTGACTCCGCTTTCACCTTTACTTTATAAAAGGCATGGTGGCTGCATCGAATATATGCACATAAAAATCTCAAGGATGCAAAACCTATCTAAAGACATTTTTATTTTGCATAGCTTACAGCCAAGATATCTGGATCTTATGAGTGTTATATGCCAAAAGATCTGGCAATGAAACAAATTCATTTTCCTGAGTGTTTCCATTTCATACACTTAAAAAGCAACAGAGGTAAAGCACAGAAGTGCCTATGTGAGCACATTTCCTCAGTAACTGATGTTAATGTTTAATTCACTACTGGATAAGAATGATGACAAATATGAGGCTTTAATTGAGTAGACACACAGCTGCTTTTAATATTATACAGTTAAGATCCTGTCAACAAAATATGATTAGTCTGAGAAAAAAATAGCACACACAAAAATATATAAAACAATGAATGTGTCTGAAACATGGTGACAAAGTATGATGTGGTTGGAAAAACTGAACTTGACATAATATTACATATTTATTTGTGTGAAAAGAATGTGAGTTTCATGACAGAAGAAATTTGTCTCTCTTGTTCAGCCTAGATATGTGCTTAGCTTTTGCAAATGGTTAACAATTCTTAAAAGAATATATGAAACAAACTCAAAAACTGGGAATCAGGGAGGGATGCAAGTATTAAACAATATTTCTTTTGAGGGTCTCAATTTCTTCATCTGTGAAGAAAGGCAGACAGGTGAGAGGCTGACTATACAAATGGACAGTGGCCAGAACACATATAGAAATAAAACTCTGACCCACAATCTGTAGCAACTAGTCCATAAACCCAAACCAGTATCTGTGTAGCAATCAAATTAGATCAGAATTTAATCAATGTGTAAGGACTTAATCAACTATTAGCTTCTCTAATTTATGCCTATCCTTTCAACTAAGGAACAGCCCGAGAAAGCCAACTATGCTTCCTTAGCCAATCATATAGGATGTCTCGCTTCTAGCTAGCTCACTTCTAGTTCTCCATGGAAAACAACTTCCAATCAGGACACATCTAAAACCTTCCTTTTTTTACACTATAAAACTTTTATATTCCCTACTATGGTATGAATGTTGTGTCTCCCAAAAATTCATGTCCTGAAACTTTATCCCCAATGTGATAATATTAAGAGGTGAGGCCTTTGGGAGGTGATTAGTTAATGAGGGCTCTACTCTCATAAATGGGATTAGTGTCCTTATAAAAAAGGCCCAAGGGAAGAATTAATTAGTCCCTTATGTCCCTTCTACCATGTGAGAGGGTGTCATCCTTGAAGCAAAGAGAAAGTCCTCACCACACACCAAATCTGCTGGTGCCTTGGACTTCCCAGCTGCCATAAATGTGTACAATAAATTTCTGTTGTTCATAAGGTGCCCAAATTAAGGTATTTTGTTATAGTAGCCTGAACAGACTGAGACACTCTTCTGCCTACTCTTGAGTCTCTACTGAATGTAAATGATGGCAGCTGACCCCCTTGCTAGGGCAAGCTATGAATAAATGGAATTTGTTTGTTTTAATTAGGTGACTTTTATTAATTTAAAATAAATGAACAAGTCTTTAATACTTAAAATGCTCTTAGCATTACATTTCTATGAAATTTGAGAAATAATAACCTTCAGGAAGGAATTTACATCAATTTAAATTCAATTTTTAATAGATAATAAAAACCTAAAATCTCTTAGTGAAGATGCTATGAGAGCAACACTAAAAGAGTATTAGCATGCTATTGGAAGAGGTGAAAGAAAGACTGGTTTAGCCACAAAGAATAAAGAATCACAAATTTCAAGCAGAGTTTCTTAACAGGATATTGTCAAGTATTCCAAATTGTCTTCAAATGGTTATTTGCTCTGCAATGAACCAACCAACCAGATCCAAATCTACACCCACACCTCCATTATGCAGTCCAGGTCAAGAAGGCTTCAAAGAACTCTGCCAAAGCTGAGGGTACTATTTAATAGATCCATTATTCCAGAGAGACACTGGAAAATAAGTGAATATATGGCCTTACCAGAGGTATCCCAAAGACGGGCAAGTGGGAAGAGTTTGGTGAGTATGTCAAGCCCGAGTGCAAGGACTGAAAAAGTGAACTATCCTGGGGAGTACTTACAAACAACAACAAAACTGAGTAAAAGTTGCTCTAATTTTGATTATTACTTTGCAATGGCAAACTCAACAATGTCAGTGCTAAAAAAATACCACACCAGCATGTGTGATGGGATCGGATCTAAGTTCAAAATACTGTGGTTACAGTTGAAGGTGAGGTTTATTAATATATGTGAACTGCATATTAGGACACTTTTATTATTTATCATAAACAAAATTGAATTCCACATGAAGGTTACTTTAGTTACCTTACTCTCAGTTATAGAGTTGGCCTCTTAACAGAAACAGGCTAAACCACTCATTTCTTTTGAGAATAAGATCATCATTTTCAAGTCCTTCAAGCTCATTTTGGACATAGTTTATATCTTGAACCCCATATCTTTATGTTTAAAATGAGAGATTTGAAATAAGCAAATATAGTACAATGATTTTTGAAGATGAAACATTACAACTTGATTCACATGAATTTTGTCATTTTATATTACCATGTAGTATTTTCATTTATGTGAAAACTTTAAAACACTTAAATGAAGTTGTCAACAGTAAGATAAAATATTTTTGTTCAATTAAATGTCTAAGGGTTGTCAGATAAAATGCAGAATTCCCAATTAAATTTGAATTTAGATAAACAATGGTTTTTAAAACTTTTATAAATATATCCCATGTAATATTTGACATTTGATATTAATAGTTTTTTGTTTGCCAAAAATTCAAGTTCAACTGGGTGTTGTATATTTATATTTACTAAATATGCAGTATTATCAGGATTTCATTCCATAAATTATATAGTTTACTGAATTTCAAAAACTTCAAAGTTGAATAAAGAGGAAATTCTCTTCTAATTTTTCATTGTATTGAAAAAATAAAGAAAATAAAATATTACATAAATGGTAAAATAACTGGATTCTAACATTATATCTATTGAAGATATTTTAGTTTTATTAAAATCCAGTTATTACTGAACAATTATTGCATAAAACATTATTATATGACACTATAATCAAGATATTAAAATTCAAAATCTTATGTACATTCATATATAACTATCATTTAGATATAAACCCAAATAAGTCTACTTAACTGATATTTCACAAAAAAGCAAAGGCAAAACAATTGAGCAAAGATAGACTTTTTAGAAAATGGTGCTAGAACAACTGAACATCTACACTCACAACAATAAATCTAGCCACATAACATATACCCTTCACAAAATGGATCATAGGATTAAATGTAAAACACAAAACTGTAAAACTCCTAGAAAATAACATAGGCTAAAATGTAAGTGATTTGGGGTATGATAATGACTTTTTAGATATAAGAGAAAAGATATAATCTGTGAAGAAAATAATTGATAAGCTAGGATTCATTAAAATTAAAAACTTCTGCTCTACAAAAGGCAATGTTAAGAAACTGAGAAGATAAGCCAAAGACTGGGAGAAAAAGTTGCAAAAGACACACTGATAAAGACTGATAACGAAAATATATAAAGAACACTTAAAACTCAATGATAGGAAAATGAATAACCTGGCTAAAAAAATGGGAAAAAGATCTGAACATAAACCTTAACAAAGGAAATATACAGATGGCAAGTTAGCATATAAAAAAATGTTCAACATCATATGTCACTATGGAATTGCAAATTGAAACAACAATGAGCTATCCCTAACTTCTACTAAAGAATGGCCAAATATCCAAAATACTGACAAGACCAAATATTAGTGAGGATGTAGAACAACAGGAACTCTTATTCATGGCTGGTGGGAATGCAAAATATCACAGCTACTTTGGAAGACAGTTTGGCAGTTATTTAGAAAACTAAATATACTCTTACTATTGGATACAACAATCACACTCCTAGGTATTTACCCAAATGAGGTAAAAACTTCTTACACAAAAAAAACCCTGCACATAGATGTTTATAGCAGCTTTATTCATAATTTTGAAACAACAAAGATGCACTTCAGTAGGTAAATGGATAAATAAATTGAGATACATCTTATTTGGCAATAACAAGAAATGAGCTATCAAGCCATGAAAAACTATGGAGAAAAATTAAATGCACACTAATAAGCGAAGTAAGCCAATTTGAAAAGGCTGTATGATTCTAACCATTTGATATTCTGAATAAGGCAAAGCTATGGAAGATAAAAGATCAGTGGTTAAAAAGATCAGTGGTTTCCAGGAGTTAAGGGAAAGGGAGGGATGAATAGGCAGAACACAGAAGATTTTAGGATAGTGAAACTATTCTGTAGGTGGTAAATACATGTCATTATGCCTTTGTTAAAACCAATAGAATGCACAACACCAAATGTTAACCCTAATGTGAGCTATGGACTTTGGGTGACAATGATGTGTCAATGCAGGTTCATGGGATATAACAAATACTCTTGTCTTATGTGGGAGATCTATACTGAGGAAAATTATATGTATATAAGAACTCTCTTCTTTTTACTCAGTTTTATTGTGAACCTAAAACAATTCTAAAAAATAAAGTTTATTAATTTAAAAAACTATCAAATATTAAAGACCAATTCTTTATTTTTTTTCTGTAACTTTTAATGACTTTGTCTCAGAATAGGAACTGCTTTGAAATGTTTTTGTGATATTCTTATCTTAGCATTTGCCTATCTCAGAATAAATGATTCCCACGAGATTTGAGCAAAAAGTCTGCTAAATTTAAGATTTTTATTCTAAAATGATAGGCTGGATATAGACTATATTTTTATCTTCTGAATAAAAAACGTAAAAATTTTGAAAGAGAAATGTTTTCTTCCTTCTTCAACTCTCTAACTCTGGATAACCTCTTCCTCAAAACATTTCTGGTTTTTCCTTAGAAAATTAACTATTTCTTCTTTCTACGTTCTTTATACCCCGTGTACCTTTTCAGTAGGTAAATAGGTTAAATAAATTGAAGTATGTCTTATTCAACAATAATAAAAAATGAGCTGGCTGGGCGAGGTGGCTCACACTTGTAATCCTAGCACTTTGGGAGGCCAAGGCAGGAGGATTGCTTGAGCTCAGGAGTTTGAGACCAGCCTGAGCAAGAGCAAGACCCCGTCTCTACTAAACATAGAAAAAATTAGCCAGACAACTAAAAATGAAGCAAAAAATTAGCCAAGCGTGGTGGCTTGCGCCTTTAGTGCCAGCTACTCGGGAGGCTGAGGCAGGAGGATCGGCTGAACCCAGGAGTTTGAGGTTGTTGTGAGCTACGCTGATGCCACGGCACTCTAGCCTGGGCAACACAGCAAGACTCTGCCTCAAAAAAAAAAATGAGCTATCAAGCCATGAAAAACCATGGAGAAAAATTAAATGCATACAACTAAGTGAAAAAAGCCCATTTGAAAAGGCTACATGATTCCAACTGTTTGATATTCTGGATTAGGCAAAGCATCACATTATGCTACCATCATTTGTTTATATATCTGTTGTACCACAAAGACTGATAGCACCTCAAGCTAAAACATGGGTGTATGTCCAGACCAGATGTGTTTACAATGAATGCTTGTTCTTTATATATATTTGATAGTTTTGATTTTTCAGATAAATGCCTAGATAATTCTATCACATTATCTTAATATCTGGACAAAGAAATAAAATTTGAATTACTAGTTTGCAACCAGGGCTCAAATAACTCTGCAGGAAAGATTTTGCTACCTCTGGCATTCTTGATTTTTTGAAATGTTAGACACTTTGCTATCAACCTAATAGGTGCACATTTTTTCATATTTGTATTTCTAAATTATTTGCATGTTCTCCAGGCCCTTCCAGTTATATACCTACTTATGCTTAATACCTTCTAGCTTATATTACTCTGTATTATTCAATTCGTTAATGATATTTTTAAAAACTAAAAAAGAAATTAGGCATTAAAAGTAGTAATATCTACACAAAAATATATTTTGTGGTATTCTCTCATTGCAAACAAACAAAAGAAAATTGAGTAACGAGTGTGAATTATACTTTCTAGTTTATTTTTACTTTGAATGGAAAGAACTATGTATGTGCCTGTGTTTGTGAACTGAGGCTTCTAGGAAAATAGAAAACGTTTGACTCATCAGTGGCCTTGGCCTTTAAAATACCTAATAGGTTATATGGAATCTATATAAACCACTCACTCTACCTTTCACATTCATATATTAATTTATTGTAAAATCTGAATTTTCTCCTTTAGTTCTCTTCATTAGCAATTAAAATATAAATATATACTAAACATCTTTAAAATCCCAATAAAAATGTTAGTATTTTGATATACAAAGAAGAAAAGGAAACTAACTTTTAGGTGCCATGCAGGTAACAGGCACTATGATAGTCATTTTATATAGCTACCTCATTTAAACTGCATATCAACCCTATGAAGGAAGTATTTTTATATCCACTTTGTAGATAAAAAACAACTTGGAATTAATTAGGACACAGATGAGCACAAGCAGTGGCTAAATAGGAATCCATATTTTTAAAGGATAATTTATTTAAAAAGGTAAAATTATGATTCTCATATAAACATAAATGGATATGTGTCAATGATTTGATTTACTTCTTTAATTAAAGTGAGATCCAGTAAGATGTTACAATGAGTTCCAAGGAGAATTAAAGAACCAAACATATATTGGCAATAGGAAAGTAGAAATGAATTTACAAAGAAATGCAAAACTAACCAATATCCACAGGGCAATGATCAATCACATTCCACCAGACACCATTTATTTGCATTTATATGGACAAAAATAATTTGCATTGTTGTCAGTTTTTTACAACTTAAAAAATTGTTAAATAGCTCAACAACAATGAAAGTTTCAGGGCCTAAAAAGTTTCAGAAACCCTGAAAAAATAGTTTAAAATATGATTTCACTTTTCATTTAAGATAGCCAGTACTTTTTTGCCCATTTCAAATAATTCATATTTTTCTGACACTACTCAAGAGCTATTGACAAAGAGCAACTCTGCCCAATTGAGATGCAGGTCTAGTCCTTAAGAAACTGATAGAATTTATGGAATTTGCATTCTTCCTGTGACCTACTTCCCTCTGAAAACAGATGGCAAAAGGATTTAACTATGGAGCTGTTAGTTAATTCAGCCTAGTTAATTGAAGAGATAGAAATTACTACCATATTATTAAATATGTGTCAGTTTTGCCACTCCCCCGCAAAAAATCAGTATTGCTATGCATTTGTTTTTCTCATACCATAGGAGGTCTGTACCAACAACCACTCTGAAAGAGAAGAGCTTTTTGTCTTTGTTAATCAATGTTGGGTTAAAAGATCCCACTACATTATAAGCCAGTCACAAAACTATGAAATTCATGACAGTTTTTGACCAAATTGATTGTATTTCTTAAAAGTAAGCATAAGATGACATTTTTCTAAACATCATTATAGATTTTCTAAGTTCAAATGTTGAGCTTTTTGAACTTATAAATTCCTCCATAGGAATAATTTTATCTTGGTTATCAACTTGGCTTCACTCTGTTGAAAACAAAAGAAACAATGGACAGAGCTTTATAAACCGTTTTATCTAATATAGATTACATGGATTTTTAAAGTTTATATATATAATATTAACGAATCAGGATCTGCTTAGCTGAATTTAAATAATTTATATTAATAAAACAAATCACAACAATATATAATCATTGTTCAGTGCTTGCTATTCACCAGGCACTCTTCTAAATGTTTTGTGGGTATTAACTATTACTCTAACTATACTCTACAATATACTATTACAGAATAACATTACAGTGTGAAACAATATCATTTTATAAATGAAGAAACAGACACACGAGTGTGCAAGGTCACAAAATTAAGATATGGCAAAGTTAAGATGCGAAAGCAAGCAGTCTGGAAGGATTTCCTATATGGATGAGATTGTGTAGACCCCTTTTTTTCCCAGATCCTCCACCTTACATACTGTTTCTTTAAGGTCAGGTCTGCTGGAGAAGAATTCTCCCATGATGGAAAACATCTTTCTTCTCCTCTCTTCTCCTCTCCTCTTTTCTCCTCTCTTCTCCTCTCTTCTCTTCTCCTCTTCTCTCTTCCTTCCTTCCTTCCCTCCCTCCCTCCCTCCTTCCCTCTCTCTCTCTTTCTTTCTTTTCTTCTTCTTCTTTCTTTCTCTCTCTCTCTGTCTCTCTCTCTCTCTCTCTGTCTCTCTCTCTCTTCTTTTGCTGAACTTCTTAGTTTTGTGGGGGAAGCTGTGGTTATTATTGCTCCCCAAATTTCCACGATATTATGGCCTTGCTTTTTCTAGAACTATAATAAAACATACACTAAGTTGCTTGATGTTTTTCTACAGGGCAATGAAGCTCTGATAATTTTTTTCCAATGTTTTTTCTCCTTGTGTATTGGATTCTTCAAATTTACTAATAATTTCTCTTGTAATATTTAATCTTTAAAACCTATCCAATAATTTTTTTCAAAATTTCAGATATTCCATTATTTTTAGACATTTTCCTCTGGTTCTACCTTACAGTTTCTACTTCTCTGCTAAAATTCCCCAAGTATTCATCTACTCCATCCACCTTTTGTTTCCTTTGCTTATGAATCATCTAATATGTTTGTAATAGCTGATGTGAAGTCCTTGTATGGTATTTATAATACAGCATAGAGATCAACAATAGAGCTACTTCCATGGACTTTTTGTTCTCATAGGTACCAGTCATTTTCACATATTTTGACTGAATATAGGACATTGTTGGATTATTTTGAATTCCTACGTGAGGTGTTGGTTTTCATTCCGGAAGAAAGTTAAAGTACTGGCAAGTTATTTTGTTCTTTCGAAATGTTATTTGTTGCCTTCAATGAAGTATGTTTATTTCAGTTTTGCTTTTAGTATTAGAGTGTAGCCCTTTGTCTTGGGCTTATTGGAAAATTCTGGCATTGCTGAGTCAATGACAACCCCATGGATTTTCCCAAACCCTTCTAACCTAACGTGACTACAAATATCTCCAGCACCATGCAGTTAAAGAAATCTCCATCTCCCTTCTGCTGTGTTTTCTTGGGGTCCTTGTACATCCTATGCATGTACAATAAAAGAGTCAGTAAAGATTTGAAGGTAGTATGTATACAGCTCTTGGGTTTGCCTCCTCTGTGACTTCTCTTGTCTGGGATTTGTCTCTTAACTTCTAGCTGCTCTGGCATCATCAAAGTCTGTATAATAAGCTCCATGAGACTTTTACTTTCTCATTAAGACTTTCTCTCTTACGTGCCTCTTGCAAACTGAGACACGCCCTCAGAAGAAAACACAGTTATATATGGAGACTCCTACTTTCTTTCATGTCAACAAACACTACTTGCCAGTGTCTTCCTAGTTTTTGTTATATGGAATCTACATAAACCACTCACTCCACCTTTTACATTCCATCTTTAAAGATACCATTCCATTGCTTTTGTTATACTTTTCGAGAATTCTATTTCAGTTTTATTGTTGCTCCTACGAAAGTAAGTTTATTTTCCTAGATTCCTCATCTGTTTTCTTTGAATCATCTTTGATCTGTTTTTCTTTTCTTTCTGTGAGTTCCAATGTTTAAAAAGAAAAGTTTTGTTGTATGCTGTAGATTGTATATTTAAAAAAATGTATAGAGATGATATATTTCTCATTCATAAAGAGAATACTCTCTCCTCATTAGGTAAATAAAGTGGGTAGTTCATCATGTCAATCCCTCAGGGACTGAGTAGGGATAGAACTGGATTTCAGTTTTGATAAAAGAGCATGTCTGTTCGAGGAACATGAGAAGCATCAGGGAGGCATATTTCTCAACTGTATGTTTGATCTGATGTAATTTTAGTGCCCTACATCATCTTTGCCAGTTTTAAAGGCAAAGTAACCCTAACTATGTTTTAGGCAATATTGTCATAACTATGAAACCTAGCTCTTGTAATCTTGCCTAGCTCATATGTGCACACAATAATTCATTGAAAGCCTCCCAGTGATAGATATTTATAATGTTTCCATTTTATCTGTAATAGATAATATTTAGATGGGTGTTTTTGTGCATGTATATGCATTTAATTTCCTGTAATGCTGTCTTTACAATAAAATCAAAGTGAAATTCTTGAAATAAATGGTACATGCTTAAAATTTGATAGTAATACAGTCCAGTAAGTTTTAATAAATGTATTTTCTTACCAGTACTGAATATTTTTAGTCTTCGACATCACAAGAGAAACTTGATACCTTATTGCTGTTATCTTTATGCTTTTGGTTGATGAACATGAATATCTTGTGATGGTTTCAATGGCAAATTGGACTGTTTCATTTGTGAATATTCTTATCATAAATTTTGCTTTATTTTTACTAAGTTTTTTATTTATTCTTATTGAACTAGAAGTTTTTCGTAAGACCATTAATTCTTCTTTGTAAGTTGTTGTTTTTTTCCTTATTTTTAAATGCACTATTCTATGTTGTAGATGTGTTTTAAACTTATGTGCAGTCAAATTTGATTTATTTTTTCTTAGTATTTAGGGGGTTTAATAATACATTTAGAAAGCCTTTCCTTTAGCCAACTTAACATAAATGTTCACTTACTTTTGTTTTTAAATTTAAATTCGTGTTCTATAAGTATTTTTTCCTTCAAAAACTCATCTAAATGTTCCACCATCACTTATCAAAAAATATTTTTGCTTACTGTAAAATAACTTTTATCATATAATATAAATTCCATTTGGAATTTTTTCTTCTTCCTTTATCAAGTCCACTAACTTATACACTTTGTCCCACTGGAATTACTATATTGTTCAATATGTTAGGTTTATATTGTATTTTTATTTTGGTCATGACATATTGTTCCAAATTCTTCTAAAATCAACAAATTCCAGGTAACCCAATCATATAAGATTTGGCGGTGGCTCACACCTGTAATCCTAGCACTTTGGGAGGATCACTTGAGGCCAGGAGTACAAGACCAGCCTGGGCAACAGTGAGATGCTATCTCTACAAAAAAATATAAAAATTAGTTGGAAGCAGAGGTGGATGCTTGTATTCCTAGCTACTCAAGAGGCTGAAGCAGGATGATCTCTTGAGCCCAGGAATTTGAGGTTGCAGTGAGCTATAATGAAGCATTTTAGACTGGGCAACAGAGCAAGACCTTGTCTCAAAATAAAAAAAGAAAATTTAAAATAATTGAGTCAGAAAATACAGAATGATAAAATTGGATTATGCTTTAAGTAATACAATAATACAATTCAATAATGCAATATGATAATTAGTGATACCATAAGCGATTACATTGTACACTCATACTCTGCAGTGGTGCTTGGTATGTGTATGTTTTGTTAGATTTTTTAGGTTTTATAGGCTCATATTCTTTGCTATATTTATTATATTTATTCCCTTTATGTTGAATATAGGAAACATAATTATATTAACATTTGTGGTTAATATCTCTAATAAATAACAAGATTACCTCTGTGTCTATCTTTTTTATTTTCCTATTTTCTCTCATTTCTCTTTTTTGGTGTGTATACTGATAATTATTTTTCATATTGCTTATAGAAATTTTCTGAGGCCTAGGATGGGGCTGTCATCTTCCAGAGAGGATTTCTGTTTGCATCTGCCAATGTCTTTTAGGTTTGCAACCCAAAAAGAGAACTTTATTGGACTTTACACAAAAGTGGGTAATGGACTGCAATAGCAGTTCTCTTAACTCTTTGAAGTTGTTAAATGTGGTGCTCAGCCTTTCAGAATATCCTTCTGAAAACTGGCAAGTGTCCCTAGGGGAAAGCAGTCCCAAAGGCTTATCTTGTCTCCCTAGGCCTCTGATATAGAGACATTGTTTCAGAAAATATTTATTAACTTGTGGTTATTTAATATGTTTAAACAAATTTTATTATGTATTTTGTCTAAAGTCTCTATTATCAGTGGGAGGGTTGTGTCTAAATTAGCTAATCTGCCATTATAAGTTGCAAAAATGTATCTACAATTAATATTGGCTATGGAGGTGACAGTAAAAGGAGGTAATATTGTTAGATTTAGTAAATTAAAATAGAGAATATGCAGTTAAATTTTAATTTCAAATAACTAATATTTTAATATATTCATAATACTAAATATTAATATTTAGTATATATGTACCATGCAATATGTGGGATTCACTTATTTTAAAAATATATTTTGATTTTTCTGAAATTAAGTTTAACTGGATATCCTATATTTTATCTGGTCACTCTAGAGGGAGAGAACTGGGAAGTTATAATGAGCACACAGAAAAAGGAATAAAAATAAACTTTGATAATAAACTTTGTTTGAAGAAATGGAACATGATAAAGATTTCTGTTTTATTCCTAATTCTTCCATTGCCAGTTTTTTTGGACTCTACAAGTTATTCAGCAATACTCATCTTACATCCTAAACCCCAGCCTTACATATCTGACAGCTTTAAATGTCTCTCATTGGAAAGAACAGAATTAAAAGATAAAATTACCATGGGAAAAGTACACAAGATAAATGAAAGAATAGAAGTACAGGTACTTTACTCATTCTTCACTTTCATTGCCTGAGTCTAATCAATTATCAAATCTTTTAGATACTTCTGACCTAATCTCTTTCATATTTCTTTTATCTCTCTCTATTGCCATTGATTTAGTTGGAACCCTTATTTTCTGACTTGTAGCATGTTGCTCAATGAAATACTAGCAAACTGAATTCTACAGCAAATCAAAAAAAGAATCCACCATGACCAAGTGGGCTTCATCCAAAGAACACAGAGATGGTTCAACATACAGAAATCAACAAATGTTATTGACCAGATAAATAAAAGCAAAACCAGACCATATGGTCATCTCAGTAGATCCATTAAAAGCATTTAACAAAATTCAGCACCGTTTAATGATAAAAATCCTGAACAAGCTAGGCATAGAAGGAATATGTCTCAAAATTATAAAAGTTATATATGACAAACCCACAGCCAACATCATACTGAATGGGGAAAAGCTGAAAGCATTCCCCATAAGAACTGGAATAAGACAAGTGTACCCACTGTCACCACTTCTATTCAATAGAGTGCTGGAAGTCCTAGCGAGAGCAATCAGACAAGACAAAGAAATAAAAGGTATCCAAATCAGGAAAGGGGGATCAAAAAATCACTTTTCGCTAATGATATGATCTTACATATAAAATACCCCAAAGACTCCACCAAGAGACTCCTGAAATTGATAAATAAATTCAGCAAATTCTCAGGTTACGAAATCAATGTACACAAATAAGTAGCATTTCAATATACCAATAACAGTCAAGCTTAGAGTCAAATCAAAAACTCAATATCCTTCACAATAGCTACAAAAAAAATAAAATAGGCCAGGTACAGTAGCTCA
>VBSM01001265.1:7529237-7541662 GCA_008086735.1 Cheirogaleus medius | reverse complement strand
AAAAAAAAAAAAAAAGAAAGAAAGAAAAAGAAAAGAAAATAGCTAGGAATATACATATACTTAACCAAGGAGGTGAAAGATCTCTACAAAGAGAACTATTAAACATTGAGGAAAGAAATCACAGATGACACAAATAAATGGAAAAACATATCATGCTCATGGTTGGTAGAATCGACATTGCTAAAATGTCCATACTACTCAAAGTAATTTACAGATTCAATGCAATCTCCATCAAAATATCAACATCATATTTCACGGATCTAGAAAAAATAATTCTATGCTTTACTTGGAACCAGCAAAGAGTCTGAATAGCCAAAACAATCTTAAACAAAAAGAACATCTGGAGGCATCACATTACCAGACTTCAAACTATACAAGACTACAAGACAGTAGCAACCAAAACAGCATTGTATTGGCACAAAAATAGAGATGTAGACTAATGGAACACAACAGAGAATTCAGATATAAAACCATCCACATATAGCCAACTAATCTTTGACAAAGCAGACAACAATATAAGCTGGGGAAAAGAATTCCTATTCTTTATGCTGGGAGAATTGGATAGCCACATGCAGGAGAATGAAACAAGATTCATATCTCTCACCACTCACAAAAGTTAATTCAAGATGGTTAAAAGACTTAAAGGTAAGGCATAAAACCATAAAAATTCTAGAAGAAAATGTTGGAAAAACTCTTAGATATCGGCATAGGCAGGTATCCTTCTAAGAAGAGATTAGAACACAGAGGGAAAGACTATATGAAGACACGGGAGAATACAGTCATCTACAAGCCAAGGAGAGAGGCCTCTGAGGAAATCAGTTGCTGACACCTGATCTCAGACTCAAACCACAGAATTATCAGATCTCAGACTGCAGAATTCTGAGAAAGTAAATTTCAGTTGCATAAGCCACCCAATCTGCGGTGCTTTGTTAAGGCAGCCATAGCACACTGTTATACTTACCTTCCTCACCTGATTGTTCCACAGATTCTAGCTTCTAGTATATATAAATGTATTTTACATCCATTCTGAACATTCTTGAGCCACCGAAGCAGACCTAGAAGTTTCTTCTATGGAGTTTTAAACATATTTATTTTATACGAAATTACTTGTGTTAGTGCATTCATCTATTCTATTTGAATTATTCTCCTGCTATATCTCTACTTGTTTTATTCTGGAGTCATAGATTTCTTTTGGCAGAGATAAGAGCATAGAGTTTAGAAACACAACAGCACAGGTTTGATTGGCAGCTGGGCCACATGGAGGCAGGATATTTAGCCTCTCTTACCATTAATTTCCTCATCAATAAACTGCAAGAAGGTAATAACCACTTCATAGATTTTTGTGTAGGTGAGGCTAGTGCCTAGCATACAGTAAGTATCAAATGCTCTACTATGTTCCTACCTTTTTTTTGGCTAATTGTTATTATACAACTACCTTCAGACTTTGGTGAGAGTTTCCTACCTAAAATGTGCCAATATTGCCCTTTTTGAAACTCCAGTTTTTCCTTAGACATGTACATATATTAAAATTATATTTGTATGTACTAGTATCTCTTGCATCAGACTGGAAGTCAGGTCAATGACCATTCTTCACTCATGTTTTTATTCCAGTGTCTGACATACAGTATGAATAACACATTTAAAATAGCAAAATATTACCTATATGGCATTTAATTTATTCATCACACTATCCTTATAAATTTGGTAGTGAGAGTATTATTGAACATTATTTATTTCCTGTTTCTATAGTTGAAAAAATTGAAAATATTTTTGTTGGCATTTAATATGACCTATGACCTATTTCAGATACTGCCAGTGACTGGCCTGCCGCCTGCCTGCCTTCTTTCTCTCCTTCTTTGTCTCTTCCCTTTTTCTTTCTTTCTGTTTTTCTCTTTCTTTCTATTCCTCCTGACAGTCAAGGCTTTCATTGATGTGGATTGGACCCAAATTGGGAATGATAGAATTGAGCAACCTAAAATACAGTAGAGAAAATTACTCAGTGCTGTTATGCACATTATCCTCCAATAGGAACTGTAAATACCAGTGGCCATAAATAAATGTTACAAATGTGGCAATTGTAGTGTGTAATGAGTGATTATTTTTCTTTGCTCTTCTGCAAAATTGGCAAGAAAAGGAATTGAAAAGAAATAGCTATTGCTTTGCTCATGACAGATTCTCCCATTTACTTTTTAAAAAGCTCAGTTGTATTAAGGTCACTTGGTATTCATGTCCATGTAAAGCGATGGCATCCTTATTTTGAAAGATTTTGTAACATAGCCTTTTAATATGTAGAAGGAACTTGTGAGAAATTTGCCTAAAAAATCAGACTGAAGAAGACTTAATGTGTATGAGGCATGTATCTCCTAGGTCTGCATTTTAGCTAGAGTAAAAATAAATCAATCAATTTAAATATTTCTATAAATGTTCTATAGTCTTAATATTAAATAATAAAAACTGACCTTTATAAATACACTTGTTATTTTTGACTTTTTATTAAAGTAAAATATATCTGCAGAAAAGTTCACAGGTGGATAACTTTCTAAATTTTCATAAACATGAACATACTTCTGTAACTAGCATCCAATAAAGAAACAACATATCTAGAACTCCAAAAGACATCTTCATGTTTCCTTACAATCACTAAGTGCTCATCCCCATTAAGGGTAATCACTATCCTGATTTCTGAAAACATAAATTAATTTACCCTGGCTTTTTAGCTTATATTAATGGCATTGTAGGGGAAGGAAATTTTTACATTTACCCTCTTAGGGTTTTCAACTTTGTCTGAGAATTAAAGAAGAAAAACATAGCAATTTAACATAAATTTTATGTAACACAAGAGCTCTCATAAGGAAATGAAGACCCAAAGCAGCAGTTAGAGTTGAACACTTAGATATCGAGTTGGACAGTGTAGTGAATTTTGGAAACTTGAGAAGGCAAAAGTGCTGGGGCTAAGGTAGTTAATTGGTTGAAGTGACTAGGAAGATAAGCATTAGTGTAATAAGATTTGTTTGCACAGATTTCTCCAGGCTTTGACTTCCCATCCTTGACAATAAGAATATTACTCCTGGTATAGGGAAGATATCTTTCACGTGGGAATTTTATGGTCTGCTTTTAAGAAATGAAAAAGAAGGGTCAAAGTACCCTTCTTGCACTTTTTTTCTGTTGTTGTTGTTGTTGTTGTTTTTAACATGCCTTTAGTTCAAATAATCCTTATGCCAGAGTGGAATATTTTGGGGTGCCCTATTCTGACAACCTTCGGTATCATAGAATATGTATTCCTTTAAGTTTGGTTTCTTTCATTCAATGTATGTTTCTGAAATTCATTGATTTTATTGTGTGTTGTAAATAATTTATTCATGTTGTTGAATAGCATTCTACTCTCTGAATAGCTATTCAATCAATGATGGGCATTAAAGTAGTTCCCAGGTTTGGGCCATTATGAATAGTGGCCCAGAATATGTCTTATAATCACCCCAGAGTATGTCTTCCAGCAAATACACGTGCAGTGGAATTTATATGCCATGCTAAAGGCATATATTCAGCTTTAGAAAATGCTCCCAAACATATTTCCAGAATAGATGAATTAACCTATACTCTCACTAGTAGCCTATGAGAATTCTGGTTTCTCCACATAATTGTGACTTCTTATACCAATCATTTAATAGTTCCTGTTCAGTGAGTAGGCAATTTGCATAGATTATCAATAATTCTCATAACAACCTTTCAGAGTAGAATCGAATTTTCATTTGGCAGAAAAAGACATTTATGTCAATAAGGTTAATAAAATTTTCAAGGTCATATAGCTGATATTATCAGTGCAAGGACTCCAACTGAGGTCTTCCTGAACATATAGTTTCACAATCTTGATATTATCATAATCTTGTTAGTAGAGAATTTAACGAGATAATATCTGTGGCAGCCATCTGTAAACCTCACTATTCAATAGCCATTGTTACTTCAATTTTTATACTTTCCTACATGTTTTATATATTATCTGTGTAACAGTTTTGTGAGGAGGTTTTATTCTATTTTACAAATAAGGAAAATGAGATTCAGAAAATATAAGGAACATTCATTAATTCATTTTGAATGAAATCTCTAGATCAGAGTACATAAAATATAGAACGTGAGTCATTTGAAGACAGGGGTTCTTTTGTTAATCACTACATCCCCAGTGCCTGGAAGAGTTCTGGCATATGGGGAGCATTCAATAAATAATTGATGAGTAATTAAATGCCTGGATGAAAGAATAGCCAAAAAAGCTTATATGAATATGTTTCTCTAACCAGTAAGTGTAGTGTGTAGACAGTTCCCTGAACCTCAGTTGTCTTCCTCTAATCCTTTGTGGAAAGAAAATGTCCCTTTTTTATCAAATTTTTCTTTATACAGGATTGCTTCCGGAACCAGGAATATCAGCTACTTTCCTTTGTTAGAAATGAGCACTGTGAAGTCAGAGATATGTTTCAATCTAACACTACAACTTAGACATCTCAGAAAATTTGTTCTTTCATCCACCCATTTAACAAATATCTTCTCTCTTCCAGGGACAAAAAAATGTGTAATGTTCTGGGGATGATTTATGAAAGAGGAAAACATATTTCTTATCTTTATAAACATTATAGTTAACAGTTACATATACTGATTGGGACTCGAGTTTCCAAATTTATAAATTTGAATAATTTTAGTATTTCCTCATTAGAGTATTTTGATGATTAAATTCGAGAGTATAAGATATAACTAACTTGTTACAAAATAGAATGGCCAATATTGTGAATATTCTTTAAATATCTTTAGCATCGTGAGCACCATTATACCAAATCATAAAAGAGAGTGTCTTAGTCATAGAGTTAGATTTCTATTTTGTTTTATGGCCCTAGCAAACTTAGGGAGAAATAGCCATTGATTCCATCTCCCATTTATTAATGTAAAGATTTCTTTTTTTTTTTTTCAGGGGAAAGCACGAATGCAGTCCCCTACTACCACAAATTATGCAGTCGAGTTTCCCGCATTTGGGGAAATTGCAGGGGTCAGCACACCGGGAGTGCAATAGATGAGCCTTACCCTGGGAAAACTACCCTCGTGATCATGGTATCTCCCCTGCCAGGTAAGTATAAATTATTATTTCTTTTTTTACCAAATAAAACCCAAAGTCCTTTCTGTGTTGGTTTATCTAATCACTTGTTCATGATTATATTTACAAAGGGAATGCTAAAAGAAAGAAATAAAAACTTTTGACAAATTAAATTTAACAAAGTTTAATTAAACAGGGAATGATTCATGAATCAGGAAACACCCTGAAGCATACAGGTTCAGTGAGCTCTGCCCAGCTGTGTGAGCAACAAAGTTGTATAGGCCAGGCACAAAAACAAAGTAGGGAGATGACTTGATTGGGCATCTGCCTTATTTGGGTATGGTGTAATGAGGTATTTGCCTAATTTGGACATGGTGTGATGAATTCGCTGCCTGTGATTGGCTGAAACCTGGCTGCCTTGTCACAAAGATGTATTCTTAAATTAGGATTTCAGTTTGTTTACATTCTAAGTTAGGTTACAGCTTGCCACAGAAGCTGCCTCAGGCCAAATTTAATTTAATTCAACAAGAAGTTGGCTATCTGTGGAATAAAATGCAACTTCCTGGCACTGTAAGGGTACAAATACATTCTATTTACATGGAAACCACCTTAAATTACTATTTCCTAAGGCCCCACCTTCTTTATTTACCAGATAGCCTCCAATTATCCTCTTTAAGAGTCCCTGCTGGGTGACCTTTTTTCCCCCTTTTTATCCAGCAAGAAAGTTCCCAAACCTAGACCTTCCTCAAGCAGAACTTTAGGGCCACTAAAGCAATCATCCCCCCCCCCCCCATTTGCACTGTATAAAGTGTTTTTCGTCCCAGGGATCACAGGTGCACAAGGCTATGAATAGCAATAGCAGAGGGGCAGAGCAATGGTTCTCCAAGCTTTCTGTAGGAGTCCCTGAAGAGTCCCTGTGCTCTTCTGCTACCCACTGGGCCCAGAGAATAAACTACATTAGCCTTCCTGTTATTCTTGTCACTTAATTCAGAGCACATTAATGATTTTTAGGGCACAGAGTAGCCATGCTCCACTAACCAATAGTCTCTTACAATACTAGCTTCAATATGAGTAAATAATGCCCATTCATTCATCAGTCATTTAGGGAGGATATTGTTTGTACCAGGCTTTGTGCTAAACATTGGCACGAAAACAATAAATATAACACAATATAGTTCATGGTCTCTAAGACTACACAGTACTGTACCTGTTGATGGTGCTACCAAGAGATGCTTGTGTACTTTTATTGACAAATTCTGAAAGGCCACCTTATCTTAATCTTGGATTTCTTAACCTCACAAAGACAGTGATCAGAACATTCTTTTTCTGAAAGATGTTTTAAGATCTGTTCTCCATTCCCCTAACTGACTCCCAGTCCATCTTTAAATCTCATTTAAATGACTTTATTTTAGTTTGGAAACCTCTACTTGGTATAACTTTCTCAAATTTACTATTGAAGTTTACCTTACAACAGGCAATGAATGCAGGATCACAACAAAATTACTGAAGAATTGCTCATTAAAGTTGTATTTTATTTTTCTTGAAACTTTTGTGAGCTGTCACACCATGGTCAAGATTTTGAAAAAATAGTTTAGCTAAGAATGCTGCCCCAATGGGTGCTGCTTGCTTGCTTCCTTCCTATTGATGCTGAAATGTTCTAATATATTTTCAGTAACAGGAATAAGAATATTTAAGCCAGCAAAATATCTTTCATGCATTAAAACATACTGACTACTTATATAAAAACTATTTTCTTAATTAAATTGTTAATTTTTTATAGAAACACAAGTTTCCAAGTCATTCAAAGTTCAATATGAATAAATAATAATAAAATCCCACATTTTATTTGGTCATTTATAATTCACAAAGCAAATCTAAAAATTTTACTTCATGTAAATTTTCTAACATGCCCACAATGTAATCACTTACACATAAAGAAAAATAAAGGTCTTAGAAAATGTAAGTACTTTTTCTGATAACATTATTACAGACAGTTTTAAAAGCCCTTCTTCTAACTCCACATTAAATGTAATTTCCATTAGACCATAAGTTATAGGAATGTGAAGGAATTTTTTAAACTAATCACTTTACGTAAAAGCAAATTTTTAAAAAAGTATTTGCCTAGCTCTTACCTCAATAACAATGACATAGAAATGAGGTTTATTCCTGTTTGTCTAATCTTTTTCCTCCATAATTATAAAGATGTGCCCCTCTTGCTGTTTACAAAATATTGGGAGATGGTCAGGACATAAATTTTGTCACAGGCATAAGTAGATAATATTTCCAGAAAAAAAAGTGATATAAAACTCTAGACATTTAGAAAATAAAACTTAATGTTTTACTAATAGTTTTGATATCAATAATAATACAAGTTTTGCTACTATGACATATGCACAATGAGTGCTTAGAGGCATTAAAATATTTTTGTTAACAATAGGTGTTGAATTTTGTAGGATTTAATATGTGAAATAAACAAAAGACTCAAAGAGCTTAATTCAACCATCAATTTCATGCAACCTGGAATTAAATCAAAATAGTTCGACTAGCTGCAAGTTCAGTAATCCTTTCACACAATACTCTGTCTTCCATTTAGAAGATATTTAATAGTTGAAACAGAATTTAGACAAAGAAGTAAATATATAAACAACTATTTTTTCCCCTTCATAAAAGAAATTAAATGATAGCCAGTCATTATTGTCATTTAGAACTTTTTATATTCTTTAGTATTTTGAGCATTATTATTAAATATCTAGCTTGGCCTTGTCGGTAACCATTGTGACACAGCACTAAATCTGCATTAAATCTCCTGAAATCTACTCTGGGTATGGGATCACTGCACCCAGCATGACGATAACCCATGCAGCTGAACAGCAAAAGCTTGAAAAACACATTTTCAAAAAATACATTTAACTACTCATTCACTTTAGCAGTCTGGAATATTCAATGTTTCTGTATAATAAATGGGTAAGCATTTTGAACTTAATACTTAAAAGACTTCGATGTGTGATTACAATGATAATTGATGTGCAATTGTGTGATCTGCAATGTCAAAAAATGTAAAATCTGGACTTGTTTTCTGTGACAAAGAACGTAGAGAAACATATATAATTTTAAATAATTTTCTGCCTATAATAATTAAAATTTAAAAGACAATTTTAAAACTTCTTTTCAAAAATGGATACATTTTTGTTATACATAAAATGCATCTCAAAGGAATATATATGAAGGAAATGTTATAGAATGTATATGTAAATTATTTTGTCTGTGGGTGTGGCATTTTCATTCATCCATAAATGGCATAATGCTCTTTGATAAAGAATCTGTTAACAATTATATTGAAATAAATTAATACCTAAACTGAGGTTAATTGGAAGAACTGAACTAAGATTATCTCATGAATACTACATAGTTGTTTACTATATAATCAATGAAAACAAATTATAGAAAGAGTAAATACTAAAATGAATAGAAAAATACCTCAAATTCTTTTTTAACATTAGCTATGTGATTTTCATTCGCAGTTTGAAGTAGTAAATGGCAAAGACTATAGAATAATCATAGAAAAAATTTAACCCTGCCTATTTAATTTAAGTTTTGGCCAGAATGTTTTAAGTTGTAGCCAAGAAGTCTTCTAATGAACTTGAGGAAAGAATCTGACTTAGAGCTAAACTAGCTCATGATTGAAATTGGAATGTTTGAGAAAATTCAAAGGGCCTGGCTGTGATTCTCTTTAAATTTAAGAAACCATTTGGATCATAGCCACCAAGCTCAAAGAAAATTTAGCCATCCAATTTGTACACTGGCCTTATTTTGTGGTTATGTGTAAGAGTCCATCTCACATTCCAAAATAATGTTTGATTTTATTTCTGATTTTTTTTTTAATTTTTTATTTTTTGTCATTTGTGTTGCTCTGCTTTTGAACAGAACCTTTCTGCCTAGGAGATGAGATAATGTAAGGCATCAACATCATGCATGGAGATTGTGAGGTCCCTAGCACGCAGTAATGAGAGCTAACTTGGTTCCAGGCCCCTTGGCAAGAGGATGTCACGAAGGCATACGCTACAGTGGGAAAAGTTGCTACTTCTGCCATTTTTACTCTCTCCACAATTTGCCTGGCAAGGGAAAAATGACAAAAGGAGGAAGAGAAAGAATTCACTGCATGGAAATGTTCTTTCTAGTTGTTTTATAAAATACAGCAAACCAGATATGCACCATCTATTATGCTTATAGAAAGAAAATCTTATTGAGTGAGTAGTAGACAACATATTCTAGGAAATTTCTTGACAACTCTAAGGCAGGTGAGAAGACAGGAATAAAGATCAAAAAAAGTGAAAAATGGAACAAGTAGCAAGAGCTTTTAAATCAAAACAGGATTTAAGCCAAACCTGTGAAAAACTTGCTTTCCCTCTCCATCATTAAACTGGTTATTTGACTGAATCTCTCAGGAATCTCCCAAGAAAGTCAATAAATGCAAACTCTATTGAGATGGAAGAGAAACTATTCTCAGACTAATGCTATAATGTTGGCCCAGAGACTTTAATGCCTTATGACATCAGACACACAAAAAAAAATTGTGATATTATGTGATATAGATCATAGTTCAAAAATATCAGACCAATGCTAATTTCAATGTCTATGATTGTTGGGGCATGGACAGTGTTTATATTTATATCCATGGAGAAACTTCATAATCTCAAGAGGATCAGCCAGTAATTCCTTTTTTAGGAATAAAGGAATTCCTAATTTCTTTATTTCCCTATCTGTCAGTTATTCAGGCATTTTTTTCTCCCTTATTGTCAGTGAACAGTATGACTTTGGGCCCACCTTTGTCCTCTCCCTCTCAGGCACACTGAGATGATTTATGTACTTCTACTGAAGTCTCAGCTTTCTCATTCTTTCCAAAAGTAATCATCACGGCACTCTCCTGATTTTTCCACGCCTTTAAAACATATATGAAATTTCCAGAAGTTTATTGAAGGCCAAAGTATAGCTTTTGAATTATCACAAAATTTTCCAGAAAAATAAAATAAACTAATCAGGATTTCAAAAGTGACAACAGCATAAAGATGATATCCTCAATAAAACTTGATGGCAAGAAATTTTTATGAAATTCAGAACATGGGCAACATGGCTATTCTGAGATCAGAAGTCATTTAGTGGGAATCAGAGGGAAGTAAAATGAGGTTCTAGAGGTATTCTATAAACTAAAATAATGACAAAGGACACATCCCAAAATAAAGGACTTCATTGTGAGTATAAACCTGGGTGAGTGGCTTGAAAATCAATGAGTGAACTTGAGAAAATCTTTAGAGATTTAAGTTGCTGGTGAGCACAAAAGAATTATATACACAGATATAAAAGAATATATAGGAAAATGTATAAGACTGTGTTGGTCAAGCCCTGTGACTCTACTAAGTATCTATCAGATACTCTTTTGAAATTACAGAGTGTACTCATGAAGAAATATACTGAAAATAGAAACCAAATTGGGCATAGCAGGAACACTGAGGTGAAGGGAGATAGATTATTCAGATAGTTATGAGGGATAACAGACATGTAAATTATTATTAACAAGAAAATTTAAAACTTGGCTATATGTTTAATAAAAGTGATGTAAAAATGTGCAAAAAAATTAACAAAAGAAGAAAGAAAAATTCTTTAAACTTATGAAACAATGTTCAATCTCATGAATAAGATACATTCAAATTGCATATTGAAGCAAATTTTCACTTATCAAAAATCTAAATGTTTAACAGTGGCAAAATTGCATACTATAAAGACTCATTTTCTTTTGTCATAGATATTTATTATTAGTTTCCTAGGGCTGCTATAACAAATTTCCATAAATCAAGTGGCTCAAGATTGATTCTCTGAACAGTTCTGGCGAGTAGAAGTCTGAAATCCAGATGTCGGCAGGGTTGATTTCTTCTGTAGGTTCCGAGAGAGAATCTGTTCCATGTCTCTCCTAGTTTCTTCTGCTAGTTTCCAGCAATACTTGTCATCCTTTGGCTTACAGACACATCACTCCTATCTCTGCCTCCATATCCAAATGGCACGCTCCCCTGTGTGTCTCTATTAGTGTCCAAATTTCTCTCTTCTTATAATGACACCAGTTATTTGACTTGGGGCTACTCCAATCCTGTATAACCTCATCTTAACAAATAACATTTGCAAAGAGCATATTTCCATATGTGATATTATGTGGTTCTGGATGAATATAAATTTTGTAGGATACTGTTCAATCCAGGATGGATAGATTAGATAAATGACTGATTGATAGATAGACTATATACTTACATTATTTTACTACTAATATTTTCCATAAATAGTATTATGATTTCTCTGTGTTTTTATTTTTCATCGTTTGGGATAGAAACTACTGTTTGGGAGAATCCAAAATAAGCAGTAAGCAACTCTAAACATGTTTATGGTGTCCTTAAAAGAAGAAAGAAAATGAGAACATTTTCTACTAATGTCAAACAATACCATGAGTTGGTCATTACTGTGGATAATTGTGTGTTCCATCAAAATTGATGCTTTCTTGGTTTATTTTGGATTAAATTTACAACTAAATTCAGTTTGTTAGTAGAAAATTTAATACTTCAACAAATTACTTGGTAATTAGTTATTGGCTGTAACTAATGTATAGGCAAAATGTCAAAATCTCACTTCTGCTTGCTTCTAACCATAGCAGTTATGATACTTTAGGACTTCGGTAAAAGAATATCCCCTCAACACTGACAAGCATACAAATTTCATCATTTCACATAAATGTTAAACAGGAGATGTTTACAGATTCCTCATGACTACCCCTAATACTGTCAGAATCTGGGTTCATAGATTTCAACGCTGACATCTTTGGTATATCGTTTATGGTTTCCAGAACTCCAGACATATTGCCACATAAGATCATCCCAAGCAGGAAGAAAGGTATGGAGTAACAGCACTTTTTACTTTCTGCTTCTCTTATTTTTTTTCATGAGGAGGAAATTTTTCAAAGAAACATTTGATCAGACTTCCTGTATATGGCATTGAACAGAGTCATTCTCATGTGTATCCCTAAATAGATCACTGGAAAGAAAAATGAGACCACATTGATTTTCTGATAACTAACCTAATTCATTCTCTGGAACAAGTTACATGATCACCACACAAGAGATTCTGTAAATTAAGGAAGTTGGAATAGTAGTTGTTAGGTAGATAACCAACACTATCATACTAACACAGGATTATCCATCTTATGATGATGATTTAGTTTCTCAAGGATCTTAGAACAAACATTTGAAATCCACTACCATGTTTCCCTGAAAATAAGACCTACACATAAAATAAGCCCTAGCAGAATTTCTAA
>VBSM01001265.1:7509032-7523691 GCA_008086735.1 Cheirogaleus medius | reverse complement strand
ATGAGCCTATAGGCTCTGGCCAAGCCAAATCACTTTAAAAGCATGTCTTGAAGCATGAATGGAATTGCTTTTCCTAAAATAATGATCACTGAATTATTAAATTGTGTGTTTTACTCATGGTCATTATTTGTAATTTCTTAATATTTACTGTAAATCTATAATGTTTTATGTACAATTACAGATTTTTTAAAGAAGGAGTGGGTATAGATTCTTCTGTGAAAGTCTAAAAATAGTTCTATTAATAAATTTCTATATGCATTTTTTATTTCAAAATATTAAGTGGATATAAATATTTTTGTTATATGGATACATTGTATAATACTGAAGTCACTGCTTTCTGGGTGCCAGTCACCAGTATTCACTGTACATCATAGGTAAATTATCCCTCATCCACTTACCCCTTCCCCCCTTCTTAGTTTCTAATGTCCTTTACACTACTTTATAACCATATCTACCCATCATTTAGTTTCCACTTATTAATGAGAACATGTAATGTTTGTTTTTCCATTCCTGAGATACTCCACTTAGGATAATGGTCTCTAGTTCTATCCAAGTCACTGTGAAAGATGTGATTTTATTCCTTTTTATGACTGAGTGGTACTCCATGGTACATATATATACCACATTTTGTGGATCCACTCATGAATTGATGGGCACTTGGGTTAATTCCACATCTTTGCAATCGTGAATTGTGCTGAGATAAACATTCAAGTGCAGGTGTCTTTTTGACAAAATGATTTATTTTCTTTTGGGTACTCAGTAGTCAGATTGCTGGATGGAATGATAGGTATACTTTTAGTTATTTGAGGAATCTCCACACTGTTTTCCCACAGAGTTAGTACTAGTTTGCAGTCCTACCAACAGTGCATAAGCTACATGCATTTAAAGTTGCACAATAAGCATTAACTTTTCATTGATACATTTATTGTTTCATTAATTTTACAACCATTTATTGAGATTCTTAATGTGTGAATTCCTAAATCAGGAGCTGTAGACAAAAGTGAACAGATGCAGTCCTAGCTTCCAGTTCAGAAGAAAAAGTGATATAATAATGACAACTTGAAGTACAAAAACTGGAGAGATTGGAATAGGAGTCTTAATTCAGAAGGTAAAAAATGAGGATTTTTACTCAGAGATGAAAAGGAAAAAATAAACTTTTCCTTTATTATAATCACAGTATGAGTATTTTCAAACAGGAAGTGAAATTGGGGCTTTTGAAGAATAATTAGAACATCTTACTCTCTTGCAGATCAATGATGATGGCTGATGTTAATAAAATCTGAGTCATCGGAATAGAGAGTGAAAGGTGAAAGAAAAAGAGCAAGAGAGTAGCTGTCTATCAGTGGAGAGCCAATGGAATGGAGAGGAATTACCATACCTAGGTGAAAAGCTATTTCTTCAGAAGCAGAGCAGAGTAAGAAGTTTCCTTTATTATTTGTAGATAGAAGAAAACCTATTCTGAATATGGAAATAAAAATATAAATGAGTTGTGAACATTAATTCCCTGACTATGGTAATATGGAAATGGAAAAGAAAGGGGGAGAGGAATACAGCACAAAAACAAAAACACAAAAACCGTACACTAAAATGGGTTATCTATTGATTTCATTTATGAATTTATTTAAAATTATAGAGATATATCTGTATATATATCTTATTTTTAGTGTTTTTTGCCTTCTAGGGAATAAGATTCTAGATAAAAGATGTCAGAAAATGTTTAATATAAATCAAACATGGTGAAAAAATCAAATATTTTATATTAAATATGTGTATGTTTGTTTAAAAATATTTAATTTAATTTTACTTATTTATTATCTTTATTAATAGTACAGGGAATAAAATCAAGTGTTATTCTTAAGTAATGTCTATATGTTCAAGTATAATGCCATCTTTGGTTTAAGCATCTCAATGATTTAGTTTTTTCCTATTTTCATTCATACATTCCTTTAATCACTGGACAATTATTTATTAGATAGCCAAGTTCAATACTAAGGATAGAGAGATGAAAAGACATCTTTTAACAAAATGTTCAATAGTTATAAAAAAGCCAAATTAAATATAGTAATCCTTCTTAGGTTGGTTACAACAGAAATAAAAATAGGTTTTTAACTACTTAAGGAATGAGAGGCTCTATTTCCATTAAGCTAAAGTAAAAGAGGACAAAATCCCGTTAACAAGTCCTTGTATATCAATGTGACTTAAAATATTCCTTGTTGCATATAGAAGTTTTAAAATTGACATGGTATGCGTAGACAAACATTTAATATGAATGCTCTGGAACAACAGATGTGAGTCTAATTGCTTCCATAAAATGAAATGTTTTTATTCTGCCTCAGTCACTGAGGGACACAGGAGATATCCTTCAGCAAAGGGCACCAGATGAAAAACAATAAAAGAAGCTTTAAGCATTTATCCTATGATTACTAGCTGTTTTTCTCCCTTAGACTTCATAAAGTTCACATTTATTAGAGCAAAATATAAAAAAGAAGTTCAGCCATTACGTGCCCACTTGAAATTAAAGGTACAAATACTTAGAAACAAATATTGGTTCTGGAGACAGATCTTTCCAGTTCTTTGGTACTTTTTTTTTCATTTTCTTTTTCAAATAAAAAAAAGTCTTATTTAATATGTAAAGTTGAAAACTGCAATGTTTCTTTATTAAGAAAGCTGCTCTCATTTATTCATTCAATCAGCATTGATTGAATATTCTAGGTGTCAGGTCCTGTGATAGCTGTTGAGGCGAACAAAGAAAAAACCAATTCTGCCCTCACAGGCTTTTCTAGCTTAATACTATATAATGAGAAAGATATTTCTATCATACAATTAGTAAGGGATATGGGGCAAATATTTGTTTCTTTTGCTCAGAGGTGATCTCTACTGACTCTTCTCTCTATTTGGTAGCAAAATGAGTAAAACCTGTTATGTCCTAGGGTCACACTGGATGACATAAATGTTTATCCTTAAACAAATGCCTACATTTATTTGTTTCTGATGCCTCAAATTGAAGAGTCCAGGATATTGTTAAACATATTATAGGCTCCAACTCACTATCAGTCCTGACCTACAAGCATACTCCTATGATCTACATCTATAGGAACTAGGGAAAAAAAAAAAAAAAAACATGGATGGGCATTTTTATGGTAATGAATGCAAGACACAGACTTTGCCTAAGGTCTTAGAGTTAGAGGACTCCTCTAGACATAGATATTAACTGTTTCTGGGTCATATTTTGACAAATCTATCCTATAAAGGTAGAACCTGTGTGTATTTCCTTCATCTTTCTGTGTCTAGAACTCACCATAGGAACACCTAGATGCTCAATAAACAATTAGATGCTCAATAAACTTGTGTTGACTAAGTGATACAGTTATCCCTTTAAAAAGTAGTCAGGAATAATATATTGGCATCACTATGCTTATTTTAAAGACACCTGCTGTTTTTTCTCAACCATTTCTTTTGGTTTTGCAAGTCTTGGGGATCTGCCTATTTCCTATACAGTGAAGCTATGAAATAGGGCCCTGCCTCTCTCTGTGCAGCCAGACAGGCATAGAACAAACAAAGCTATTCAGACTCCATTCCCACTACATTCAGAGAAGTTCAGCTTTGGGTTTGTTGGTTTTTAAAGTGTTCGAGATTGCTAGACCTAGTGCCATTCGAGGTGAGGTCTGCAGAACCATTCTGATGTATGAATTGTTTGTTTGGAGTCTGTGTACAAGAAAAGTACAAAAATTGAGAGTAAATCTCTTATATTAATTTGTACGCTTATTTTCCAGGTGATTGTATAAAGAAAGGAAAGATCTTTTTCCTTCTTAGATGGCAGTTATTAAGGAGCTAGGGAAAAGGAATTATGTTGCCACTACATGGAGACAGTTTGCCTGACATAAAGCCAATTCAGATGAAAGCAGAGGAGGGCACAATGGTGGAGAGGGAAGGAGAGGGGGAGGGAAACTGACTTAATTATATGCTCTGAACCCCTAGACTTCTCTACTTTTTTTGAATTGTCTGAAACTTTAGGAGCGTACTGAACCTGCCAAAGTAGCAAAATTAATCATGTTTCCACTTCCTGACATATCTGAGAATAGTCTCATCATCCCAACTTGACCATTTCTTTAGCAGAACTTTCTAGCTTTCAACTAACTGACTTAAATCTACCTTTTGGTCCTCATTTACATTCACTTTAACCTTTTAGAATTTATGGTTGCCCCTTAAATACGTCTTGTCTTTTAAGTCTACATCATTTTACCCCTAGTCTGTTTTATTTTTCTGCTTACACTGCTTCTGCTGACACCTCCCTTTCCCACTATACTTTGGATCAGCCTGTCTATATAAAATGGAAAAAGAACTATAGCTCTGGTGTACAAAAATCTGCCAGCATTGCTATTAAATGATAAGGCAGAGTCATTGTGGACCAGGTCCTGTCCTTCATTCGGTACTGTCATCAAACATAAAGCCCTGTCAAGTTGATCTAAATATTTCTTAAAAGTATCCATGTCTCTTCCCCACATCTACTTCTTCTCTTATTCATGCTTCCTAGTTTATAAGTTGAGCTCTTAGGAGCCATTATCTTTTCCCAAACTTTTATTCCTGCCTTCAGGCTTGTGACCATCAATCCTCCCTCTACTTAGTGGCATTCCAAATCCTCTGATTTGGACAGCTGCAATACACTGTCATGCCAAATTCTATCCTCAGCCCTGGGCACAGTTGATTAGAACCCTGGGGTGGGGTAGAGGAAGAGGGTGAGCAAGCAGCCTCTTTTCTTTTTCTAGGATGCTGCCTGAATTTTATTGTTTTTAATATAGAAAACAATGCAAGCAACATTTGGAACAACTGAAGGAGCTAATGTAGGTTTTCACAAATGGACATAACATGGTAAGATTTACATGTAAGAATTTAAAATTTTAAATAAGATGGATAAAACCCTTTGTAATCTAACCTACTTTTCCAGTCTCATTTCTCACACTTCCTGACTTGAATGTAATCTCTTGTAAGTAAACCCTATGCCCATATGTTGTGTTTGCTCACTCTATCTGCAATACTCTTCCTCATGCTTTTAAGATTTACCCAGTTCAAGGGACACTTCCTTTAAAGAACTTGACCTTCCTGTTTTCTCCCCTCATCTAGATTAGATAGACTGTCATTTTATTCCCATGGGACTCTGGGCATCTCTATAATTTTATTTTTCCACATTCTTTTAAAATTTTCATTTTGAGATCTTTTTAAAAATGTCTGGTCTAGGTTTACGCAGTTCTTAATGCACTCAATAAGCATTTGTTGAAAGAATGGCTGATCAGTATAGTCATATTTTCACTACATAATACTTCGTGGGCAATGTAGCTCAGAGATTTGATTTTAGAGAAATATAATCTTAGAGAAATTAAGAAAAGAAAAAGAACAACTAGCTGATTAGATTATGCATAAACTACATCTTTTTTCCAGTATTACTGCATATTGTTTTACATGCATATTTCCAGTTTTACATGCATATTCTGTTAATTGGTTGTATAGTACAAAGGCCCATTAGTATCTTTGCTTCTTATAATTTCTTATCCAGGAGGTTTGTTGGGAGATATAACTTTAATGCTTTAAGCTTACAAGATAATAAACAATCTTTTCGGAACAATAGCGTGATAAATGTTTGCAGTAGCTCTTTGCAGACCCGCTCAGCTGTAAGTCATGCTTCTGAGAACTGCTCTGCCCTGGAAGCCACGCTATACATTGAACAGCTAATTCTGATTAGACCTGGATTAGACATTTAACCTCCTCTGAGCCAATCAATTTTACTCACCTGAGAATCTGGAATCCAAATGAAAGACGCTAGTAACTCTGGGCTTGACTAAGCCTTGAAGTTCCCCTCAGCTTGAGTAAATTTTAGATAAGTTTCTTCCCTGACACACACACCCCTTTCCTTAGAGCATTTACTTTAGAAACTTTGTCATTGCAAATTCTTTTTCTGCCTCTTTGAAATGTATATAAATCTTCTCCCAGGCTCTGGATGCTTTTACAACCCAGGAGTATTTCTCACAGAAGACCTGGGAGTCATACCTTTGAACTGTAATCAGCAGGGAAAGTAACATTCCATTTCCCAGTTTCTGTGAAAGAGTAGGGGCCTAACTTCAGTTGGCACCAATTAGCACACACAGACAGCCGAATCACATGGAAAAAACTTCTGTAAACTCAAATGTTTAGGCATTGTGCTCAACTACCGCTCCACTAACATCCTCCCTACCAACATCCTACAGTACTTTCCCACTACTTCACCTCGGTACTTATAAACCTTGTTTTCTTTCAGCAGAATTGATTTTGAAGGAGCTCAGGAAATTTCATCCCAAAGTATAACTCCTTGGTATAAAGAGTATTTTGAATTAAAGTCCCTTAGAGATCAGCAGACTTTGGAAGGGGCTTTCCCTCTATCTGCATAAACCAGACTGGACTCATCAAAAAGAACAATTGACTTCCCCTCTTCCTCCCCCTGTTATCTCAGTATTGCAGGAAAGAAGATCAAAAATGCAACCAGACCTGTTCCAACCCATTTTAAACATAATACCTGTCTCCCAGGTTAATTTACAAGTCAATCTGCCCCCCTCCATCCATTCATCCTCCCAAGTATATGTTCACCCTCCCTAGTAACCATTTATTGCTCCTAAACAGAATTGTCTATATTCCTCATCTCCCCCTAAAAGGAGGGTATATAAATTTCTGGACCCCGCTGAGATGCACAGTAAATAAACCTCTTTCTCTTATTAATATGCCTTAATTATGAGTTGATCTTTCAGCAAACTTTCAGGGAAAGGGGAAGTTTCCTCTCAACCCTACAATTTCAATCTCTCTTGTGCCAATAGTTTTGAATAAGATCCTCCATGGCTGTTTAACTTTGTCCAGGGCATTATTTCTTTGAAAGGTTTATAAATGAGTGTATCACTTATGCACACAGGACCTATGAAGTGATTACTTGGCATAAAGAAGTAGAGTAAATCACTCTTCAGAAAGAATCAGGAAAAATATACAAAAATATATAAGTGAGACAAGTAATAAGTGGCCATGAGAGAAAGAGAAAAAGGAAAGAGCAAGAGCGGTTGCCTGGATTGCTGATGGCTTCCTAATACTGACGATATAACCTCAGGAGATCTTCCTGTAGTTGAAATCTTTACGATAACCCTGTATTCCTGGTTTTTGTTTAATTATGTTCAAATGACTTTTTGTTACTTGTAACTAAAATAATCTTGGCTTAAAATATCATTTTATTCAACAGGAAAATATGTCAATTCAGAGTGTTGTCTATGTGTTAACATTTTTTTGGCTACCATGCAAAATCAGGGACGGGAGTTACTGTGGGAATATGAATGGCATTTTGTCAAAGGCTTTCTTTAATATGCTTGCTTCATTTTGAGGAAATATGTATTTTGTAGAACATCCTGTCATCACCTCTAATTGTTACTTCTATAATGTGGTGGTGATATGAAGCATAATGTATGTGAAGGCAAAATAAAAATCTCAGGACCTCCCAAAACTCATTATGCCAAAGGGAGAACTTAGCCTGGGAACTGAGTCACACAAGCACTGCCATCCTCTCCCTAAACTCAATTCCTCAATGAGGTACAGAGGATTTTATTTTATTTTTTAAGAAATATTAATAGAAGGGCTATTAATGGTAGGTTAGTTTTTGGTGGACAGGTTATGAGAGGGAGAAAGGAAGCCTGGCTAGTCAAGGTGGCCTTGTTATGCAGATATGCCTCATAGTAACAGCCCTCAGGGAGAGTAGATGGTAAATATTTATATTCAGACCTGTAGGGGTGTCAGACTTTCAGTTAATCCGTCCTTGATAGAATAAGCAGGGCCTAGCTGCATTTAATGGAAATTCTCTACAAATGCAAACTTCTCCCCTTCCCCTCCACAAAGACAACCTTGCAGCATTATTTGTTCAAAACCATCTCAAAATATGTCAAAGAAATATATTTGAGAGTAAAATATTTCTGATTTTCTTTATCCCTAACACCTTCAAGATTTATAGCCCCTATATAATGAATGCATGCCAATTATAATCTTAGGAATTTATCCTAAATAAAT
Organism: Cheirogaleus medius; assembly: GCA_008086735.1. Taxonomy (NCBI): domain Eukaryota; kingdom Metazoa; phylum Chordata; class Mammalia; order Primates; family Cheirogaleidae; genus Cheirogaleus; species Cheirogaleus medius. The sequence continues at coordinate 7,515,627 of VBSM01001265.1, read as the reverse complement.
TCTTGAATGTTGGTTATGAGTTTATCTCCACACATGCAAACCAAGGAAGAGAGAAGATCTGTCTTCTACCCTCCCTGAGAGGACTACCACAGTGACTATTTCTTCTCCTTTTTTTTGAATGTTCTTATGTAGATTTGCTGAGAACTTAATATGTTACTTTCCTTTTCTATGGAATGACACTGACTCAAAGCAAAGATAATTAAAAATAAAAAGGATGGATAAAATCAGTGATGGGCAGAAGCCTGTATAAAATTTAAGAAAATGGCAAAAACAATGTGTTTATTGTCTCTACACACTGGAAATTACAAGCCTTATATAACTGTGAAGGATAAGGATGCGTGAAAAAAGCAAAGGGGATTTAACTAAGAATGTGATAGGGAAGTCCAATTAAAATAGCTAATCTAATAAACACATTAAAATAAGGCTGAAAATTAACTCTCTAGGCTTTCATTTTCTCAAGGCAGGTTGGCAGTTGTCTGTTCTCAGTTCTTCTTGTGCTCTTGGCCAAAGAATGACCAGACACACCAAAAGCAAGGCAAACAGGAAAAGGAGTTTATTGAGGAAGAACAAAATAGGTTTACAGAGCGAAAGCAAGATACATTCACCACAGGCAACAAACAGGCTCCCTGTTATAACATGAGACTCTGGTTATGGTCTGGGGCCTTGTATATTGTCTGGATTGGGCCCTCATTGTGGTTCAGATAACACCATTGAATGACTCTGATGGACCGTTAATGACATGATAATTAGCCTTAGGGTACTCTAGGTCACTTTCCAGATCCTATTGTGCCTGGGCTGCCTGGCCACAGGCTGGGGAATTCCTTGAATTCTTTTGCAGATTGGCAGGGCCTTCCTACTTCCCCCAGGTATGGCAACTGCTGGGGTGGCATCAAGGTGGGGTGCCTACCCTTGTCTTTATTCCACAGATGTGGTAATTGTTTGAGGCAGCACTAAGGCAGGCATCTGCCTTTGTCTCTAGGAGAGCCAGAAGTCCCTCACTATCTACCTAACAGGTCAAATAATATTTTCATTATTTAATGAAAATAATGATAAAAATGAGAAGTTCTTTATATATGTTGAAGTATTAGTCCTTCCAGATAGTCAGATATGTAATTTGCAAATATTTTCTCTTATTCTGTAGGTTGCCTTTACGTTTTATTGAATTTTTCATTTTTCATTTTTTTTGCTGTACAGAAGCTTTTTCATTTGATATAACTCCATTTGCTTTTGTTGTCTATGCTTTTGCTGTCATATCAAAGAAATCATTGCAAAGACCAGAGTCTTGAAACAAGCTTTTCCCTATGTTTTCTTCTAGGAGTTTTACATCTTTAGCTCTTGCATTTAAGGTCTTAATACATGTAGCTGATTTTTGTATATACTGTAAGATAAAAGTCCAATGTAATTATTTTACATGTAGATATTCAGCTTTCCTGACAGTATTTGTTGAAGAGAATATCTTTTCCCCAATGTGAATTCTTAGCATTCTTGTCAAAGATCAGTTCACCTTATGTACATGTGTTTATTTCTAGTCTCTCTATTCTGTTCTGTTGGTCTCTATATATTCTATCTATAGATTTATTTATCTCTCTCTCTCTATATATATATAACTATTTTTATGCCAGTATATCATATTATTTAGATTACTGTAGCTTTGTTACATATTTTGAACTCCAGCTTTATTATTCTTGCTCACAATTCCTTTGGCTATTTGGGGTCTTTGGTGGTTCTATAGCTCAATACAGTGAAACAAAAAAACAAAAAATAAAAACAAATAAAACCCAAACACATTTTAAAAAATGAACAATTGTACTGAATAGATGTTTCTCCAAAGAAGGAAGAAATGACCAACAGGTATGCAAAAACATGTTCAACATCAATAATCATCAGGTAAATGCAAATCAAAACAACAATGAGATATCACCTGATATCTATTAAAATGGCTGTTATTAAAAACAAGACAAGCATTGGTGAAGATGTGCAGAAAACAGAGCCTTTATACATTGTTGGTGGAAATTTGAGTCACTAAAACCAATATGGAAAAGAGTATGAGATTCCTCAAAATAGTAAAAATAGAACTACCATATGAAGCAACAATCCCACTACCAGATACATAACTAAAGGAAATGAAATCAGTATCTAGAAGAGATATCTGCACTCTCATGTTCACTGCAGCATTATTCACATTAGCCAAGACTTGCAAGCAACCTAAAAGTCTATACATAGACGAATGAAGAAAGTGTGGCATATACATATGATGAAGTATTATTCAACCTAAAAAACAGAAGGAAATCCTGTCATTTACAGCATCATGGATGAACCTGGAGGACATTATGCTAAGTGAATAGATCAAGCACAGAGATGACACATATTACATGATACTACTCATGTGAGGTTCCTAAAATAGTCAAATTCATAGATGCAGAAAGTAGAATGGTGTTTTCCAGGACCTGGGGGTAGGATGAAACAGGGAGGTATTAGTCAAAGGCTATAAGGTTTCACTGATGCAAGATGAACAAGTCCTTAAGATCTGTTGTGTAGCATTGTGCCTATAGTCAACAATACTACATTATATAATTAAAAATTTGTTAGGTGGTGAGATTTTATGTTAACTATTCTTATCACAGTAATGATAATAATAAAAAGGACTGGAGGAAACTTTTAGCAGTGATGGGTATATTTATGGCACCTATTGTGGTCATGAATTCACGGGTATATAATCATCTCCAAATTTACCAGGGTGCGTACGTTAAATATGTGTAGCTTTCTGTATCTCAATCATACCTCAATAAAGTAGCTTAAAAATGAGAGAAGTTATTAAAAACACATATGATCAACAAAAGATTTAAAAACAAGAATCAGGAACTTGCAATTTCAAAGAAGATACACATTTTACTCATCACATTGGCAATTAAAATAATAAATATGCTTGATGATACTCAGTGTTGGTGAGACATGCTGATAGGAGTGCAAATTGTCTCTAGGCTTTTTATGAAGAAAATATTATAGTATTTTTAAAATTTAAAATATATAAACCATTTGGTTTAATAATTACATTTCTGGGTATGTGTTTGAAGGAGCTCAGGGAATTTCACCCTAAAATATGACTCTTTGGTATAAAAAATATTTGAATTAAAAGCCCTTAGAGATCAATAGGCCTTGGAAGGAGCTTCCCCTCTTTCTTCATTAAAAAAGAAAAAAATAGACCCATCAAAAAGAACAATGGACTTTCCCTTATCCATATTGTTATCTCAATATATTACAGGAAAGAAGATCAAGAATACAACCGGACCTGTCCCAAATCATTTTAAACATAATACCTTTCTCTCAGGCCAATTTATGTAGAGAATCGTTTACAAGTCAGTCTATTTCCCCCCATCCATTCATCCTCCCTAGTAACCATTTATGGCCCCTAAACAGAATTACCTATATTCTTCATCTCCCCCACCCCTCTAAAATGAGGGTATATAAATTTCTGGACTCCACTGGGATATTGGGTGATCACTCAGTGATTCTCCCCATGTACATGGTAAATAAATTTGTTATCCCTTTCTCTTATTAATCTGTCTTATTGTGAGTTGACCTTTCAGAAAACATTTGGGGTGAAGAAGTTTCCCCTCATCCCCACATGTTCTACAATGATAATATCACATGTATGCAAAATATATAAAACTAAATTCACTTTAGCCTTGTTACTAAAATAAATTTGGAAGCACTCATGTCTATCAATAGTATAGTAATTGGTTACTCTAGAATTTTAATTCTCTATAAACTATGTACCATTAAAAAGAAATTAACTTAATTACTATAAAATGAAGGCAATCTTCACAAAGTGACATAGAAAGATTTGGGAGGCATATTTCAAATTTAGATATGTTGTAAACTAACAAGTTATAGAACAATGTGCTTACTATTATTATTTCATATAAAAAAACCCACACATATACACACAAACATCCATCAGGATGGAATCACAGATACAAGTATCAGTATTTTTTTAATAATTTATTTCAATTAATAAAAAGATACTATGACTGTATGCCAATAAACGTGATCATCTGGATAAAATGGACAACTCACTAAGACAATCTGTATTTCAAAGAGTGATCTGAAACTAGGTAGAAAAATTGAGTAGGCCAATATTCATAGAATAAATTAAAAATATAATCACAAAGTTAAAAATCTTCCAAAAGGAAAATTCCATAAAACCATCAAAAACATTGCTTAAAAAATTCCAGACAACAGGAGGGGGGGAAAAAAAAAGCTTACCAACTCTTTCTATAATAACAAAAAACTCTTTCTATAATAACAAAAACATTAGTATCACACCTACCATTAAAATTATAAGAGACCAAACTCACATACTAATTTACACACAAAGATCCTAAATAAAATATTACCAAATTTAACACAGGGATATATTAAAAGAATACTTTTAAAACATTATTTAATCTCATAAATACAAAAATGGCTCAAATTTAAAAGAATTACTAGCAATGTTTCACTAATTTAAGAGATAAAAAAGACAAATTTTAAAGGCAATATATGTAACCTAAACATTTGTACCCCTGTAATATGCTGAAATAAAAGACAAATTTTATATCATCTTGATAGGTGCTATAGATAATTGATAAAATTTTAATAACAACTCTTGATGAATAAAAACCTGTTAGTCAAGTAGCTATGGTATGTATTTGCCATAAACTTGATATTTTGGCTGTAATTTCTCAAAAGGTTAAAATCACGATGCTCAGAAAAATATAAGATGAACACCTGTCAAAGCTTTATTTAACTCATTATGTAATGATAGCACAAGAAAGATATGGCCAGTCAAGAGGGCATTAAGAATTAAGCATAAATAAAAAATGCTAGAAAAAGATTGCTGGATTGGATATAAAACTAATTTATATATGACAGGGCCATAAACCTTTAGTGTTATCTGTACTACCAGAGGAAAATTATTTGCATCTCTACTGAACCAAAAAGTCTACACGTTAACATGGAATCTGGGACCTTAATAAATAACAAACAGTGAACTGCACTAAATACAGTCACCTAGATATATGTTATTAACCTTTGTTCCTGCCTCACAGTATTATAAAAGGATGTGCTGCTCATATTTATTTGAAAGTTTCAGATGAGTTTCCCAACACTATAGAACAGCGGTCCCTAACCTTTTTGTCACCAAGGACCAGTTTCATGGAAGGCAATTTTTCCACAGAGCGGGGTGAAAGGGGGGGATGGTTTTGGGATAATTCAAGTGCATTCCATTTATTGTGCAATCAAATCTCTCTGCTAATGGTAATCTGTATTTGCAGAAGCTCCCCAGTGCTAGCATCACCACCTCAGCTCCACCTGAGATCATCAGGCATTAGATTCTCATAAGGCACGTGCATGACCTAGATCCCTTGCATGCACACTTTATGGTAGCGTTTGTGCTCCTATGAGAATCTAATGCCACCACTGATCTGACATGAGGCAGAGCTTACACAGTGATACAAGTGATGGGAAGTGGCTGTAAATACAGATGAATCTCACCATTCACCTCCTGCTGTGCGGCCTGGTTCCCAATAGGCCACAGACTGGTACTGGTCTGCAGCAAGGGTGTTGGGGACCTCAGCTGTAGAGTATATTCTAGAAACTCCCAGCAATTATGTTTAATTGTGACACTCTAAAAACATTTCAACTGATGTCATGATCATTAATCTTCTATGATCATTCACCATTCCTTTGGAACTTTAAACTCCATGATGATTGGGTTAATGCTAGTTTTAATCACTTGTGTATAACCAATGCTTAAGTGCAATGTCATGTACATTATTGAAATCAATATGTTTATATGAACAGACTGTATGCTCCATAAAGGAGGAGATTAGATCTATGTCATCTACCATTGTATACACAACAACAGGAATAGCTTTTTGCATAAAGGGAACACTCTGTATATAAGTTGAAGGAATGAATAAATTAATGAATGAATTAATTTTATCACTAATGCATTAAGAACTACCCTACACAGAAAGTAGATAAAATAAGTTGAAGCAGTAATTTTTAAGTTTTGGAAAAAATTTACAGAGTCGAGCAAGAAGGCAATGAGCAAAGATGAATCTGATAAATTACCTGCTATAAACTCATGCACCAAAAAATACAATTGAATTGTCCTAGAATGGGACGAAACCACGACCTATAGACTGATGATAGCTCCATCTCGCTTCTTACTGATATTCTTAAAATTGCATAAAAAAACAAAGCACAAAGAAGCTGTACCTTCTATTTTGAAAGTCTTTCTTGACCCTAACCTTGCAAACTTCACTTAGCAAAACAAAGCCTCTACTATTAGGCTCATCTGCCTTAGACCCTTCCTTCATTGGATGCTGTGTAATCTATCATCTACTATTACTAGAGCATAGATGCAAACAGAAAGCAATTTATTCCTTTCCTCCACTGTCCTCTTAAATCCAAATTATTGACTCTTTCTTCCTTGTGTCTTAAATAAAATTTCTAATTTGGGTAATAGTTTTGAAAAATAAATATTCTTCCACAATAATTTTAGTCCTCAAAAGTTTCAATCCAGAAATTAAAAATATTCATAAGGGAT
>VBSM01001265.1:7498109-7508932 GCA_008086735.1 Cheirogaleus medius | reverse complement strand
AAAAAAAATAAAAATAAAAATAAATTCCCAAAACTTAATTTTTCTCTTCTCACCCAGCTTTGTTCTGTTTCAAGCTGAGAGAACTATAGTGACACAGGAAAGTCTGGCTGACCTCCATCTACCTGACTTGCATTTCTCTGTCTCTTCCAAACCTCAGCTCCTTCAGCTTTGAACCAGTGGAGTGAGGAGAGGACGAGACAGCATGTGCCAAGTATGGTTGTGATTTGATGTTATTGCTATTTGGTTTGCAAACTATTCCTTCCATAATGGGTACTTTTTTAAGCTCTTTGGAAAAAAAATATTCTTCCATCACTGGACATTACTCACTGGCATAATTTTTAATACCAGTGATACCTGACGTAGCTTGCTCCTTTGTACCTGCCTACACTGCCAAACCCAATCCATATTACACCTTGGGAAATAGTCCACTTTGAAAACAACCACTTTGTATGAAGGATTCTAATTTGATTCCTGGGAAACACATTTTTTTTGGTCTTAAAGTGCTGATTTTCCTCTTGTGGTCACCCCTTCCTATGTGGCCATTAGAGTAGCTGGCTCTAAGTATGCCTTTCATTAATGCTTTCTGGTGTGAGTTAATTGCTGGTGCCTTTGACCTTTCAAAATCAAGAGAAAAATACTATTTTTTTTTCTAGTGACGACTCTTTAAAAACACTGCCAACTAACCCTGAACTATGAGGAAAGAAAACCTTTCTCCATGGTGGGGATTAAATTTCCACATAAATGCAGCACATTTACCCAAACAAATTGTCATTCCTGACTTCTCTAGCTCAGCTCTTCTATAATCACAAGATAATTGTTACACTAAGCCAGGGTTTCCTAACGTAAGCACTGCTGACATTTTGGCCTGAACAATTCTTTATTATGGGGGGCTGTCCTGTGCATTACAGACTGCTTAGCATATAGCTGGCCTGTACTCTCTAGATGCCAGTGGCAGCTTCACCCCACCAACCAAGTCATGACTACCATAAATATCTCTTGACAGTGCCAACACCTCTTAAGGGGTAAAAATGGCCTTGGTTGAGAACAACTGCTCTAAGTGACTCCTTCCTTGAGAGTCACCTGCTTTACAAGGCCTATAATGGAGGCCATACACTTGATTTAGAAGGTGGAGTACTCACCACTGAATGTTTTATTCTCTGCCTTTATGATTCAGTAAAACCATAAACGGTGACAATCCCCTCTTAATATCCTTCTACAGCTGCTAACCACATTTTCTTCATCAACTTATACTTCCAGTGATGTTTTAGGAGCCTGGTGATATTTCTCTATAAAGGTTGTTGCCATCGGCAACTGCCCCATTGGCCTGCACCTAATGTTCAGCCAGCAACCACTTCCCACATAGATCTGACTTCAGAAGCAAGAGCTGTCAAGTAAGAAGGCTCAAGAATTGTTCAGTATGGAAAAATATATATATATTTCTTTGAAGTTATGATTTCTAAATGCCTCTGCGATGTGGGCCATCCCCAGGGAAAATAAGTCTTTTCATATTCATGCAACACCTTCAAACTGCAGGTCTATTCTTATATCTGCACTTAATCCAGCCCAGTCATACATCAAACTGTAACTATGGCATCAAAAAAACAAATTTGAAAACATCAGGAAATAAATCTGCCATACCTGGACTGTACTATAAAATTTCTTATTTAGATTTGCTACGGGATTTAGAAGAGAGTAAGTGGGATGGGGGTAGAGGAGGTTATTGTATTACATGGCAATAGTACATATACACACACACGTACACACCTTATTTTCTAAGTATATTCAGATATCTAAAATTCATATACATTTTATTCCCCAAAAATATGTTGTATATGATACTGACTTTGATTGTGGGGATTGATCAGTGTTTGTGTGCAAAGCTGAGCTCTCAAAGCTGTGGCCGAGTGAGGATAATGGTTCACTGAGAGTCTTATCTAGGTGAAACTCACGATGTATTTTAATATATTAAATAATTCAAGTTTTCTTATACTTTCTTCTAATAAAACTTCTTTTAAAATTTTATAATAGTTTGTGTTTTAATGGAATCTGACCAGCATTTTTTAATCTGAATCTTCATCTATTAATTTAGGTCATAACTTTGTTAACGGACAATTTTCAAACAATTGAAAAATCATGACTCTTATACAAATATAAACATGTCAAAGATGTTAAGTTAATAATGAATGAGGGAACCATTATAACCAGGTCAAAGGAGAGTCCCAAAAAGCATACGTACATAAAAAATAAGAAATTCTGAAATGAATTTACAAACATATTTTTTAAAAGTCCCATCCACAGTGTAATAATCAATTGCATTCTACTAGACACAATTAATTTGAATTTTACAGACAATAATCATTTAGATCATTGTAATTTTTATACAGTTTACATAGTTTGAAAATAATTCAAAGACAATAAAACATAGGTAATCTGAATGGGTAATCTAGACAATGCACCCACTGTCTTTCCCTCATTTTAAAATTTCCCAAATTTTTTCTTAACATTTTTTAAGGCAAAGACTGTATTTGAAGTTTTATATTAATGATTTATTAAAGTTTCTGAATTTTTCTGTTGATATTTTCTTAAACATAAGAAATAGGGTTCAATTAATCTCATTGGCCTGCAAGGAAAAATAATAATTTCTTCATATAAATTTTAATAAGTTGTTCTGTCATTATTTTATTAATGAATTTAATGCTAGGACATTATGGCAAGGTGTTTGTTACTTATAAGTGTAATTGTGATATAAAATTTGAATAAAAGTGAAATATTAAGAATGTTAAAAAAGCATGAGTTTAACAAATATAAGAATAAGTTCTTTCCACTAGTGATAATATAATACAATGTAATACTTTTAAAAGTATTAATTTCTTTTATTTTCACAATACAATTTGAATATTTTATTATTGTAATCAATATCACAATCAGCTTATATAAATTATAGGTTTTTTAAACTGATAAGAAATAAATATAAACAACTATGTAAAATGAAAAAATTCGAGGCTACATATCTATGAGGGTTTATGTGTTTCCTCAATAGAACAGAAATCTGAGCTGAAGTAACTTCTTCTATTAATAATTTTTCATCTTTTCCTTCAAATGTCTAAATACTAACAGCATTCAGAAAATGTAGTTTTACATTTCACAATGAAGAATACAGTGATGTCAAATCCTCAGGTCAAAGTTTTTAAAAAAAATATAACAATAGCAAAACAAGTTCCGATTGACATTAGCCAAAAGTAAAATCGATCTGTGTTTCCTGTCCAGATCAGCGCTGTACCGGTGGTACACCAATATGTGCAATGAGGGCACCCCCTAGTGGTCAGTCACTAATGCAGCTTTTTAACTGACAGTCTTACAAGTGCATACAAAGACAAAAAACAGGAATATGAGAAAAAAAACTATCAAAATAGAAGCAATATGCAGAGTGATACATTTTAAAATAGAAGTAAAATGGAAGAAAAGTCTTCTCAGTTTCCCCACTGTTCCCGTTCCTCAAGCCATTCCCAGTGGCTGGGTGCACATAGGGAACCTCTATGTGGGGATTTTTGTTTGTTTTTTCCCAGTGGTTACAATTATCATATCCTCATACTTTAACTTTTGTTTCCCCAATTTAGGCAGTATTCAATTCCTGCTGTTAAATATTTAAATTAAAACAAACAAAAATATGTATGGAAAGCTTTCCTGTATTCCATTTCTTCCTAGAACTACTGTCATTCTTTTAAAAGGTTTACTGCTCTTAAATTTGCTGTAGAGTCTTATGAAATTTTTTGGTTTCTTTAAAGAGAAAATCAGATTCATTAAAAATCTTTTTCCAGCACATAACCTACTTTCTCAGATAACAACATCTAGAAAATCCACCATTTCTGGGAAACAACTCAAAAAGTCATGTAGTTAGTTAAGGGTGAGGATTATAAAAAAAACCTATAGTGGACATTGAAATCTGTTCACAGAAACAGTTACAATATCTTGATTAGTAAATTAAACATCAATTGCCTTTACCCTGAAAATCACTTTTTAAATGATTATGTGACTATATGATTCACAGGATTTTAATGTAGGATAAATAAGATTATCTTTAAAGAGTCTAGCAGAGTAGCAAACACATAATAAATGCATGTTACGTAATACTTTTCTTCATACACTTTTAGATATGTTTTCTTTTGTCATCTCTTTCTACCATTCTAATTTTGAAATATGAGTCACCTGACAGAAGAGAAGTGTAGCATATCAAAAGTTGAATTGGAAAGAGGTCTTTAAAAATTCTTAAAATACCCTGCTTTTGTATTTTTTATAAAGACACTTGGCCCTCAGAACACATTGATAGGGAATCTCTTAGGACCTGTAGGAGCCTCTGAAGCCTTAGCTTCAGTTCTTTAATTATAAATGCACACCTACTGATCTGATTTATTTAAGATAGAAGAAAACTTGGTAAACATGCTTTATTATTCCATGCAGGCTACTTACTATATAAGTTATGATACCAGCTTTAGCTGCTATGCCCCTAAACATGCTTGGATAGAGGTTGCAATGAAAGATAATAAAATTAATAACATGAATAATAATATACATTTATTATCTATTGTATCAAAATTGAAAGATAATAATTACATTATAATCATCACTGCTAATCTTCTTTGCCTTAATGTGTATTTAACATAAAATAAAAGTTTACTGAGTAAAGATAATGTTAACAAACTCTCACAATAATTATCCTATGTGGTTCTTTATAAATTTCCAAATGCAATACTCAGGCAAAACACAAGCAAAATTTGTTGAAGTGATCCTACAGAAAAACTATTGAAATTTGACTTTTTTCCACAAAAACCATGTTCCAAAACCTTGTCGCTGAGCAGTTCTATCAAATCAAGAAAATAAAGAGAATTCTATCACAAATATTTAGTTTTCAATCAATATTTGAGTTATATAGCAACAATTCATAATTTTTGTGTTTGACCCTTGAAGTTTCAAGTTCTTCAATGTTTTCAAACCTTTAAACATAGCTATCAGATTTGCCCATTTCTCTTGTAAGTTGTTCTTTAAAGATTGTATTAGTCAATTAATGTTATTTTGCATATGCATAATTAAAACATTCAGATTTTTCCCCATACCCCACCCTAGTATTCTAAAAATTGGATAATTGTATATTCTAGCATATTTCTTTCTAAAAACCAATCAAATTCAGTATGGAATAAAAATACTTGTTTTGCATTAATATATTTAAAAAAACAAAGCAAAGGGTTCAGTATTTAATATTTTTTCTCTAATATAATTGTGTTATTTTATTATAAGGTTCAGGTTTTCTATTAGATCTTGTGATACATGAACTTTTGGAAACTAATACGTGGTAGTAAATGGCATATTTCATCCTAAAAAAGGTAATTTTTTCTTCATTTTTATTTTAACAAAAATGTGAATGACCAAACCAGCATTACTGAAGTGTCATTAGTGTTCAATTTTATACACCTCCCTTTCATAATTATGGTCATTTGGTTCAAAGAGTTTGTCAGTTTTGAAGATAGTCTCCTTCAATTGTAAAATAATTTCAATTTTCAATGAAATATTTAGCCATATAATCAACATATAAAAGAAATTGAGAAAAATTATGTGATCAATTATAAATCCAAAAATGAATCCCAAAATATAAAATATAATATTATACCTTAAAAATCTTTAAATTTGACATCCTTATTGAAGTTATCAATATAGTGCTTGACAATATTAGAAATTATTTTTGATTGTTTTTCAAGTGAATATTTAGGAGTATCAGGAAAGAAGTGTTTCACAAGAGTATCTCTGGTGATGTTAGGCTTTAAAGATTTTTTTTTTATTTTGTTTTAGGCTTAATAATAGGATGATTTATCTATTCTTTCTAGTTTCCCTTGAATCTAGTTGTGTTATTTATTTTCATATATTTTAGGAATTCACTCTATAATTTTAAAAGTCTATTATTCTTTTCTCTCTTTCTTTGGCCCTTAAATAAACATTGCATGATTTGATTCAACCTTCGTTAGGTCCAAAGGTTCATGTGGTATCATTATGTAGTAGTCATAAGGGGATATATATAAGTCAACTTGGACCTGATATTTAAAACGTGTGAATTCATCATGACTCTACTTTTAGTTGAACATTTGATCTATTCTCCCTAGCTACATTTGCAGAGCAACAAAGATTATAAATTAATTAATTTTCCCTGAGGTATATGGTTTTATATTCTACACTGCTGAGCTCCCAATAAGGTATAAAGCTTAAACACACATTTTCATAAATTTGTTTTCTAATGTAAAGTAAACCTTTTATTTAAACTCCCAAGACAAAGAAAACACCTGATTAAAATTTGGGGTACAATTTGAAGGTATAAATAGGTTGTTGGGAATGGTAATCAACATGTTCCTTCTCTTCTCAGAGATTTCTCTTCTGACAGCAAAACTTGTTTCTCTCCATACCCTTTGTAGTTTAGGCTTCATGTTTTTCCTGATCTGGAAAATTGCCTCTGCACCTCATTATATCTGAACAAGCAGCATAAATCCAGTCCCCAAAGCATTGTTGAGTAAGTAGCTCCTTAAGAATACAAAGGTGAATATAACATTACAACGTACAGCACAAAAGTGAATAGAAGTTCTGCAAAATATAAGTCTGTTTCTTCTTTCTCCCACCTTATATTCTTCTTTCTCTATTTCAAAAAATCTCGTACTTCTATCCTCAACCTCCCTCTATTCTGCACCTCTAAGCAAATTTGTTCCAGCTTTTATCAGCTTCTAGATCTCTCCTTTCCTTAATTCCTTTTCTGCTATAAAATGTCTGTAAAAATGTCTCTAATTTGCACGTTACACACATCACCACTTAGAGAAATTAGGATCTTTTAGATCTCACTTTTTTTAGTGATAAAATGGACTCCAAAATGTGTAGTGTTGGCACCAGCAAACATTCTTAAGGTATCTCATACCAAACATCATCAATTATAAAGAGTGGTTATGTTCTGGAGAATAATATTCTCTTGCTAGTATGTACCAATCAACATTGAGGAGAATCCCTTGCACAAAGTCAGAAGTTAACATCATCTATCCTGAATGCAATTATCGTAACATAATGGGTCTATGACTTGGACCTACCTATTCGACTTCTTGAGGTTATGAGTTTGATCTTCCTAGATTCTATTCCCTTCTTTTTCCTTTATGTCTGGCTTAACATAAAGGAAAGATACAAGCTGTTTCACATTCTCTACCACCAAAATGTTTGGATTCCTGAACAACTTTTTATAGAATGCCTGAATACATTTTACCCTTTCCCTCTTGAAAAATCTAGATCAATGGACGCAGACTTCATTGCTGGCTCAGCCCATTTCAGCAGTTTGGTCTGACAGCTTGGCTAGAAAGACCAGAGAAGTAGATGACCATACTAGGTCAGAAATATTTATCTAAAGATTATAAATCTCAAAATATGCTTAGCTTTCAAAAATGAAAAATGCCAACTCATATATGCTTTGATCATGTATCACTGATAAAACAGTGTCTCACTTATATTTCCTGGGCCATATTTTCCTCATCACTTGAACTTTAAATAGTGGATTAAATAATCTTTGATATATCTTCTAGCTATAAAATGTGATCTTTTCATTTTGCTGGGATGTGCTTAACCCTGTATATCTAACCACCCAATCTTTGACTGTCTTTTTGAGAGAGAAGACTGACATTTACTCTATGTAGTTTCATGTTCACAGAAAAAGAGAAAGTGAGAGAAGAAAGAAAGAAAGAGATCAAGATTTTCAATTTCTTTGTGATATGATTTTTCCAAGCAGAATGAAGTCATTTCATGATTTTCTACATGTCTATACCTGTCTAACACCATGCTCTTGGAAGCCAGTATTTTTATTTCATAATAGAATCAATTTCTTTTCTAGGAACTCTCAGTTTCCTATTTGTTCCATACAAGCTGACAAAGAACAAATTTCTTAAAAGATCAAGGCTTCTGTTTTTATAAAGCATTCAAAATACAATAGAGGAAAATATATACTTTTTTTCAATTTTTTTTTCATATTTCCAGACTTTTATTATTGTTTGATTTTTATTATTGTTTTTAAGTTTACATAAATAAAAACCTCAGGTAAATGATATATTTGCACTTATTGCTTAATAATGACAAGACTGAGCTACTCCTTCTTCCTGTTACACTTGTCACTGCTTCCTAAATTACAAACCCTAGGGTCCTTTTGTTTAAAAAATTCCATCCATCTATCTTTTGCCCAAACCTGTCACTTTTAGCTTCATCTCATCTCCAAAACTCTGCCCCTTCCTCATAACCCCTACTGTGGGTGTCTTTGGTGTGCCTGTCTCAGTATTCACACATCACTGTCATTCATATTTCATGTTGATGATGCTGACAGTGATTGCTCCCTGTATATAAATGGAAAGAAGAAAAACTCACAACCGACAATACTTCTCTAAAGCCTGCAGCGAATAATTGAAATCCAGTTGCATTTGCAGCTTGGTAATTTCAGATTTTGAAAAAAGAGGTCTCTTTGCTGATAGCTTCATGCCAGGCTGTTCTGTCCAACACTGCTATTTCCCTAGAGTTTACCTGTCTGACACATTGTACAGAGCTATCCTTTGGCAGGTGTGAACCTTTGCACTTGGACCAGAATGGATAAAATTAAACTTGCTACAAATAGAATTTATTTATTTATTTGATAGCTATTACAAACATAAGGTCATGCCTATATCGACGTGTTTCGCCTAACAAAAGTTGATAACACAGATTGCATATTTGAATTAGGGAATAAACCTTTACATATGGAAAGGATTATTAATATCACAAAAGAATTCACTGAAGGTTTCCACTAAAAAATTATTAATACTTTAAAAATGATTCTTGTATTCAAGTCAATTGATAAGGAAACTCAGGCACTCCAGGATCACATAGATTGAAGTTCCTTCCCACTACTTTTGTTCCAACTATACTTTAGTAGCTATATGTATCTCTATATGTATATATGCTTTTAACAAGAAAGACAGATTATATGGAAGCAAAGATAATTTAACTGTAACACATGGTATGTTGAAGGAACCCAGGCCTCACTTTAATTTTTTAATTATTTTTGCTGGAATGTTAAGATTAATGAGAATTAATTTTTATGTTTTTATTAGCTTTTCTACTCCTAGAAACTAAGAGAACACTTTGAATCAGCAACAGTGAGATTGGGGGACAGAATCAAATCTCTGAATCATTTTTTATTAGTAAGAGTAGCATTACTATACAGTTCAATTCAATTTCACACCCACAAAAGGAAATTTCAGGAGCTCTTATAACTAAAAAGGATAGAAAAGAAAGATTACAAAAAGGTTCCAAGCTTTTGTGAACAAAAGCTTTTGAACTTGGGGACAGTTTTGTAGTGATCCTGAAGATATTTTTTATTTCACTAGGTTTCTTGAATAATTTCTTAATTGGGTGTGAATCTGAAATAAACTCTTTAAACAAGATTTGGTTTTAATGGAATTAGCTATGCTATATTTTGAATCTCAAATCTGTGTTCAATGCTTTCCTGAAGAAGAGATAGCTTTATTTTAAGGTTGTTTTATCATTATAGGAGATGAATTCTTCAGGTGGTTTTCAAGAAAGATCTGACTTTTAATAAATTTAATTATTTAACAACTAGTAATAAGAAGAGAAGGATGTCCCACTGCATAACTTTTAAGCCTTTGGATAAAAGAAAAATATTGCAGGATTTGGAATGAGAATATGTGGTTTATTGTCATTGCTCTGCCATTAGACCATGCAAAAATTACCTTAAACTTTCTGAACTTTATTTTTCACACATATTAAAGGGCTATTCCAGACTTACGTAGCTTACAGATTGATATTATAAAAATCAGAAAACTTACTTGAAACTATTTGAAACTACTTGAAACTGCAAAAAGCATTTCCAAGAAATGGTCAAAAATGAGGAAAATAATTTTAACAACTATTTAAAGAAGAAGGCTTCACCATTAGTGCATTTTTAGGTATTTTATCAGAATATCTTTAGTGGGTTATCTTTGAGATGTAGTGCTATCAGTAGCCCTTAAATAGCTTCTCTACAACTTGGAACTGAAAAACATAAGCCCCATATATTTTCTCAATCCCCCAATATGCACTATAAACACATAGAAAAAAATTGAGGGGGCCATAGATTATATAGGCACCTTCTTAGCATCTCAGAATTTAATCACAATCTACCAAAAACATGTACTCTGGAAATTATACACAAACTAACCAAATCTACCTTGACAGGGAAAGTAAAACACAATAAAACAGTATTCCAAGGACAACAGATAGAATAGCTGATGAATTCATTCCCCTATAATTTTTTACCATTCTTTCCTGTTTACTTGTAAATTAAATTTCCTGATTGATGAAACATATTGGTCCTTGAGGTAAACCTCAATTGGTTAGAACATGTTGCCTGAGAAGCCACAGTTAAGAGATAGAAGTACCAAATGTCAGATAGTTTTTCACTATTTCATAGCTTGGGTGGATCAGGACAATACCATCACCAACTCTAAAGTAGTAGGCCAAATCAGTAATCTGCCAACACTAGTCCATGGCATCGACAGAGTATAATACAGGGATGAAATCTCCCATTGTTCCTCACACTACTTATTTACTTTGCATTTATCTTTGTAGGCTTTTCCTGGGGTTTATTTTCTTCTGCTAACATGCTGAATAATTGCCCTTGAAAGATATAAACTCTTTATATTTTCCTTGCTTTAACCAACTCATTCAGTTTATTGCTTTTCTTCCTTATTTATCACTGAAAGTGTTTTACTGTATCTTATATAATTTTTATT
>VBSM01001265.1:7448972-7474784 GCA_008086735.1 Cheirogaleus medius | reverse complement strand
TCTGAGGGACAGTGAACTGGCCCCCTGTTTAAAAAGTTTGAGGACCCCTGAAAATTAATCAATCACTATTTTTGAACTCCTAAGAGAAGATAGTATGCCAGCATTTAGGCATCTGGAGACACATAGTGGTCCTCAACTTCTTTGGCACCAGGGACCGGATTCAGGGAGGACAATTTTTCCACAGACCAGGGTGGGGTGGGGTGGGGTGGGGTGTTGTGGGTAGGGGGAGGTGGTGCAGAGCACAGATGGTGATAGGCGGCCTGTTTCCTGACAGGCCACAGACCGGTACCAAGCTGCTGCCTTGGGTTGGGGACCATAGGAGTAAAGGAGACAATTCTTTTACTGTCAGAGAAAAAATAATGTGCTCAAAAAATAAAATTCACAATGAAAAGATTAATTTAGAAGCAAATGAGTACTACCAATGAAGAAATGAGGCATCAACAAAGCCCAAGGTAGTTTGGAAGAAGACTTTAGAAAGAGACTGTGTGGAAAGATTGAAGGTAGAAGAGATATGAAGGCCTTTGAAGATATCGTGATGTTAGAGAGGTGAGCTGGTAGGATTTACTTCTGGGGAGCAATGAACAGGTAGTTTTGGCATGGCATGAGGGAAGATTTATAGAGAGACAGTGGTGAGAACAAGGCTGTGAAGGCAAGCCGGGGGCTTCAGGCTGTGTTAAAGATTTTTATCCTGTTGGCGCAGGGAATCGTTTAAATGCGTCTGAGTAGAGGAGTGGCAATTGCAGGCTTTTGCTCCACTCCATGCCAGAACAGAGACTATCAATTACCAAAAAGTCTATTCTCTCTCCCAGCAGAATGGAAGCTTGATGGGACAATTCCTATTGTGGGCAGAGAGTGGGAGGAGAGAGGAATGGAAGGCTTTCTGAGTAGTCAATACTCCCAAAGGTTGCACAGCGTGTGCTCTTCTGTACATAAAAAGGGAATAATTAGGCCCAGTGGGTGTTACATCATAACATGCACTTTATGACTGGGTTTACACAATGCCAGACGACTGGTGAGCATTGTTTTATTGTTCTAACTGCTCATTTTAGTTCACTGCAAGCTAAGCCTAGGGCTAATGCTTCAACTATTGCAGCTGAGGGCATTTGCACAGTGGAATTTTCCATGTTAACTTTCAAAATTACGTAAAACCAGGAGACTTTATGTAATGTCTTCACATTATAAGCACAGGGAGCTACAAACATATTGGCAAGAATCTTCTTTTAAATGGGTAAGAAGGCAAAAATGAATGAGTTTGTTTAACCTATGACGTTAACTTTGTCTTAAGAAGCTACAATGATTTATGTAAGTCAATGATATGCATTCAAATAATTGGAATGCTATGCTAAAAAATTAAGCCAGTGTTCTGTAGTAGGGGGAAATACAGGCTCTGAAAACAGAAAGACCAAGGTTTATGTTTCTCTTTCAGTATTCATCAGCTGCATGACCTAAGTAGTTACTTGTCTGAGCTTCACTTTACAGATATCTTTCAGTAGAGAACTGATTAAATATTTTAAATTGAATTCATACAAAATAAAACAATTCAACTATTAAAAAGTCTATAGATGTACATTTTCCAATATGAACTTTTGTCTACAGTATGTAATAGAAACATGTTCACAATGTCACATGTATAATATGAGATGTGTGTGCATGTTTGTGTGAATCTTCAGTGATAATTGTGTGTCATTAGTTCTCCTGTGAGTGAGATGAAAAAGGCTAAAGAGAATGCTCCCTGCCTAATGTCCTATTTTGTCATTTTTTAAAAAATTTTTACTGTATTTTTTTTTTAGGGCACACAAAAGTCTTCAGCAGGTAAAAAAAAAATAGGTAAAAATTTCAAAGGAGAAAAAAATTAACCAAACCTCACCATAAGGAAAAAGAAATTGTTAACATTTCAGTGATGATATTTTTTTAAAGTCATGGCACTATGACTGTATGTGTATATATTAATATATGTGCTCTTTTGACAACATAATATTGCTTTACTGTTGCCCAGTTTAGCCTAACATAAGAAAACATAAGTAACAACTTAAGAATAAGCTTCACTTAAGTAATAAGAAAACATAAGTAACAACTTAAGAATAAGCTTCACTTAAGTAATCACACAGGTATAATTTTAAGGAGAGGTTTTTTGTTTTTTTTTGTCTTGAAATAACACTATACCTCTGTCATCAATATATCTTTTTTTCTTTCTTTTTAAGCAGGAAAAGGTGTTATAACAACAAGGAATTTCATTGCAGTTTAACTTAGAAACTT
Organism: Cheirogaleus medius; assembly: GCA_008086735.1. NCBI lineage: Eukaryota > Metazoa > Chordata > Mammalia > Primates > Cheirogaleidae > Cheirogaleus > Cheirogaleus medius. The sequence goes on along the minus strand of VBSM01001265.1, from coordinate 7,472,528 downwards.
GAAAAGTGAAGCAAATAGCCACTAAATTATATATATTTTCCCATTTTCCCATTATGAAAATGTTTTAAAGCGGAGGTTAAAAGTAGACTGGCTTAACTGTGCTAGGAGTCCATTAAGAATTTAAATAAGAATGCAGAAAAAAAAAGAAGCACATAAGTAAAAACATTGAGGTATTAAGGGGGAAAATTTAAAGAAGAAAAATGAAATACCTATACTCTTTTGATGGCTTGGGCCTTTGGGCCCAAGAACTGCATGAGTGAAACCCTCAAACAGCCTCATGTGTTAAAACTGAATCAGTGACGCTAACTGAACAAACCTTATGCTTGCAGGTTTTGTGAATGCTCTGTATTTAATTCTCATAGCAACCCTGAGCACTAATTTTAGTGATTCTAATTTAAGAGATGAAATTACAGAGGCTTCTGGAAGTTAAATAATTAGTCCAAAGTTTTGACACAATGTCTTACTCTATAGTTAATATTCTTTCCAGTGAGCCATGTTTTCTTGCCTCATCCAATTTGTTATTTCACCTATATCTGCTTATTAATGGGTAGGAACAGTATGTGAGGGCTGGCTCTCTTGAATGCAATTCTATGACAGTAAATAAAGATACAGAGTGTTGGAAACTTTCAGGTTTTTGTTTGAGAAAAGTGAACCTATTTTTGTATTTGCGTTTGTTTTATTTTGTTTAATTTTTGTGTTTTGGCTAGCATGAATTCTTTACTAAACTCACTTTGATTTGGAGTTAGTTTTATTAATGAATCAAGAAAAAAGGAGAATGTTTTGTGGTATCATATAATATAATCCCATTTAAGTTCTCCATCATGTTTCTAATTTTTTATTGTGGCTATCAAAGCATGGGTCATGGTTTCCTTAGTGAGGATTTTATAAGGAATCCTTGGGTTAGAATCATATATGAATAGTATTTAATCTAGTGGATGTCTAGCATTTTATTACTAGCATATGTTAATTTTATTTCTTTTAACTAAAAAAAAAAAAATAAACGAGGAAGAGAAAAGGTTATGGTGGGGAGAGAAGGAGAGGGCTTTTGAGGCTAGCCTTCCAACCAAATAAGCACCTTTAATTAGTCATGGTGGTGGTGAGAGGTGTGGTTATTACAGTGATAATGCAAGTGAAAGAGATGAAGGGCCTAGCAAATCCTCTACTTCGAAGGAAGACCCAAAATGCCTGAGAATTTGCCACTGATACTTTAAGAAATGATATTAATTTGTAATACATAAAAAGATGCCTCCCTAGAATAAGAACACTCATGTAAACCATATGTAAAGTTATATAAGTTTAGCTTGCATTGCAGTAATGAAAACAGCACCCACTTCCAAAAAGGGGAAACACACACACACACACACACACACTCACTCCTATAGCAACAGCAAACATCAAAACCAAAAAGGCATCTTTCTTGAAGTTAGTAGAGAGAGGCAATGAAAGCAGTTCAGAAGTCTGTGAGCATACTGAGACAATTGTCCTTATGTGTCTTAATGTGTATTTTTTAGGCCCAATTTAGCTCTCTGCTAATATTGAAAAATGATAGGCTTTTCCAATGCTTAACTACATTATCATTTTCTGGTCTTGGAACTGGATGTTTCTGGATATGTTGCTGAGTAAGAACCAGCCAAATACTGTGAGCTCACTTGGTTTGCCATTTACTTCTAAATGTATCAGTTTTCTAGTAATGTTGCTTTTCATAGGTAAATGGCTCTTCTATCAAAGAGCACATTTGCATACCTTTCAAATCTCATCACCATAAAGTAATCATCACTTGATCATAAAATACCTTTCTAAGCATTGAAGGATGACATTGAGCAGTTTGTCATATAAAATGTATGGGAAATAAGGAAAGAAGTGTGCTGTATGTCTAAAAGACTTTTTTGGAAGAGAATATTTTGGCTTTTAGTAGATTTCTCTGCAATCTGTCCTTTAAAGAAGTATTTGTGGTTTCTGGCTGATATAATTTAAATATTCTATAGCTAAATTTCTTTGTTTTTGCACTACTTTATTTGCATGTATGAAATCACTTTCCAAAAATGCTCCCAAATAAAATAAAAGCACCGTAACACAATGCTGCTTAGAGGCCAGAGTTTCCTGATATTTTGCATTATGTCCTTCTGTACAAGGTTAAAGAAAAGTCTGTACTTTTAGACATATCTAGAATGTGTGAGTACTTTTGTGTAAAGGGAATTCTTAAAATAAGTAAGTAAATAAAATTTTTAAAATCCTCATGGATCTTTTTAAGGAAGAGCAGAGTAATATCAATTTGGTGGTATTTTTTGTTTTATTAGGGATATTAGGGTGAGACAAATCTAGGTTTGAATTTTGTATATTTTACTTATTAACCTAATCATTTTGAATAATATACTTATATTTTGTGATCTATTTTGCTCATATTAGGCTTTGCTCATATATAAGGATTATAAGTATTTCTTGGCATTAGGGCAATTAAGTGGTAGAAAGAAGATCTTTAACCTATGTTAGTTTGCTGTCCTTCTTATAAATTAATGCATAGAAGAAGTGAAGATTTTTTTTACTATATTGAAATAAAAATCAGAAATATGTGATACCAAATTATATAAAGTACTTTTATAGAATAGTGACTCTCATTCTAATTATTAATTATATTTTTTTCTCATCCAGTTATATTTTCATATCTTTTTGATTTCTAAAGACAATGGCATTTTTGCATGACATTGCCTAAAATGTGTTTAATAACCTGGAAATATGGCACAAACTGGTAGATGATTTGCCATACTTGTTTACTCTTATTCCTGGGCACATAGATCAATTATATTTTCCAACCACATCGTATTTTTTGTTTAGCAAGAAAGAAAGTGAACTTCTGCAAGCTCTAGCCTAAAACTCTCCTGCATGTGGTATTTTCTGCTTTTTTCCTCTTCATGTTGGTTGGGACAGAGATGATCCCAATAATAATCTTTGGATTTTGGTATAGAATATAATGGAGACATTCAAGGGAAGTAATGAGCTGTAATAACTTACAGCATTAAAGAGGACTCCCAGTGATTTTCACATCTGGATAATCAAGCCTTTGTGTAGTTCTTTTCTGAATTGGATCAGGGCTGAACTATGTGGTACATAGAATACTATGGAAGTGATGTGTGACTTCCAAGGCTATGTCATAAAAAGCAATACAACTCCCAATTCTATTTCTTGACTTGCTTCTTTTGCCCTGGTTATACTCAAGAAATCCTATGGAGAAGCCCATGTGGAGAGGAATGAGGAAATTGCCAACAGCCGGCACCAATTTGCCAGCTATACCAGTGAGTCTCTTGGAAACTATTAGAAACTTTCATCCTAATCAAGCCCCCAGATGACTGCATCCCCATCTGGTATCTAACTCAGGAGAAACACTTAGCTAGAACTGCCTAGCCAAGCTGCTTCCAAATTTGTGATCCACAGAAACTGTAAGATATAATAAATGTTTTGTTGTTAATTGTTTTCGTCTCATCTACTTACATTTTGCACAGCTTAAATTTAGGGCTAACTTAATACATAGCAGTAGATAACTAATATACTAGAAACCTGAATCATAACTTGAAGGAAAGTCTCCCAATTGGGAACAGTTGCTTTCGAATTCAATTGAACAAAGATAGATTTTCATTATGTAAGAAACTAAAATTTGTTTTGGCACATAGCATTAGTTTAACTAGTACAGCTAGCACCTGGAGTTTCTCCACCTCTGAAGTTTGGGCTTGTTGACATTTTGGATTGAATAACTTTTTTCTATGGGAGGATGTACATTGTAGGATATTTAGCAGCATCCTTGACTTCCACTCACTGGATACCAGTAGCAACCTCTTTCCCCAGTTGTGACAATCAAAAATGTCTCTAAACTTTGCTAGATGTGCCCTGGGGTACAAAGTCACCCATGGTTGAAAACCACTGAGTTAGAGAAAGGTTAGTATTCATTTTAGTATTACGCTAATGTGATGATGGTCAAGTCACTTTACCTCATTTTCTTCATTTATGAAATTAAAATGGATCAGACAAGTGAAATTTAACTCTGAAACTTGACAGATCTTGTTTAAAGCTCTCTTCTCCTATTTACCATATCAGTGTCTTGAGATTACTTCATAATACCACAGTATGTAATTTTTAGAAAGAGACAATTTAAAGAAAAGTCTTTTAGAAAAAAAGTCAAAGGAAAGGAAAATCCCCAAATTCCTGATATATTACTTTGTCAATGAAGTCATGCCTAGGGAAAAAAGCATCTGCTTGAGGTATCATAGAATATTATTTTAAAAGGAAATGATAAAATATTTTTGCACATTCTAATACAGTCTTTAGCATGATTTAATAATTTCATTTGAAATGTTTATTTCTGGATTTCATCATTCACTAGATATGACAAAACTAGGCCAAAGATCTATGTACCTGTTCTATCAAGAAGGGTTTCCACTTGCTGTGTTCTCTCTAAAATTTTTGAAATTCTGAGGCTATGAAGAACCAGCCAAATGTGATCCTTTCCATTCACTGCACAAGTCTGTCTTTCTCATAGCAGTATTTCAACAAGGGAAATTAATGTATTTGCCATTGTCTGAGTGATTCAGTCTAGTAAGAACAGGGCCATTGGGGACATGAAGAATTTTTTAGCTCTTCATTTTTTGGTGACTTCACTAAGGAAATAAAACATTATGATTAAGATCATTGACTCTGGTCAATGGGTAGAATTTCTGGTACAAATTGTAGCTCCAAGCTTGCCAGTGGGAAATTTATTAACCCTCTGTGTACCTAAATGTTCTCATGTAAAATTAAAATTAGTTTCCATGTTGGCCAAGAGGAAAAGAAAGTCCCACCAAAGATTCTAGGCTATCAGAAATTTTGAGGAGTACACACTTTTACCTCCATTCTCTTTATTTTTCCTAGAAGAAAGGAATTTATATAATGATTGCACTGCCAATGAGTTCTAAAAAAACAAGGCCTCCCATCACCCCTTTGAGCTCACTTTCTATACCATCTTACCTGTTACAGTTGAGAAACTTATTCAGGATCATGAGAGTTTCAATTCTATATTACCAAAGGGAGAAAGAATGGTATGTTGCAATCTCTAATTCAGTTTTTCCAGTAAGAAACCTTATAATGTTATTTATATTATTTTTCTTCTTGAGTTTTTGTCATATTTGAATAGAACTTGAAAACTCCCATAGTTTCCTTTATTATTTTTGGGTTCACTGGCTCCCAATTTGCTTTCTCTCCCAATATCCACCAATGGATTCCTTTCATAGGACTATACTCCAGCTACTCAAGACCCCTTTACTGGTAGATACTGTGAGAGGAAGTGCCTACAAATGTACATCCACTAGAGTTAGGAATTAACCAGTGAATCACCTGTTAGGAAATAAGAACTCAAGTTTCCTTGTCTCCTGGTCAAGATTCTCATTCTATCCATACTGATCCTGTGGAATTGAGCCAAAATTTCATTCTTTAGGACTTTGCTAAACACCAAAAGTTGGTCTACTCATTCTCGTGATCTCCTCTATGTCGCTTCTCTTTTTGCCCTGTAAAAACTTTTTGTAATCACTTTCACAAAATCATTACCTCAGGTCTAATAATACTTCTGGAGAACTCATTCTGAAATGAGTAGTAGAGGGAGAAACTCTCTGCTGCATCTGAGTTAGTATTCTTCCTCGTCTTTGAAACAAAAGCAATATTTTGTGCTTTGACCTAGCTCAGTGTCACAGATTTACATAAACACACACACACACCCCACACATACATAAAGAACCAAAGAAGGCTATACATTTTTAAAGAGAATAAAGCACTTTATATCTATATATCTTTATAAAAAAGACAAAAGAAAACATGACAGAGGGGCCCAGCTCCTCTCTTGCTTTCTACCTTTGCCCCCTTTTCTTTCTTTTTGGATGTCTACCTCCCCACCCTGATTAGCTGATTGTCTTCAAAGCTTGCAAAATGATTCTCAGAAAATGTTTTCCTGATATTTATCAGGTTTCTGAGTGATGAGCATGAAAACAAGAATGATGTACAACTACATAACTTGCTTAAACTAAAAAACTGCCTGAACCAAAATTGCTAGGGCAGGTGTGTAACTTTTCCCTATCCCAAAAAACACTGCCACTGAAGCATCTGGGAGTCAACTGGTATTCAGGTGCTTTCTGATCCCTATCAGCTGATTGAATCTTTTCGTTTCCATTTAAATTACTTACATTAATTTATTTTGAAAGGTTACCTCTTCCACTTAAAGAAAATCTTGAAACCTTTCTAATGCTACCGTAATGGTGCTAGGGTACAAAAGCCAGGCTATGTTTCTTTCTTTTATTTCAAAATATTAAGGGGGTACAAATATTTTTGTTACATGGATACGCTGTATAATACTGAAGTCAGGACTTTCGGTGTGACTGCAACCAGGAGAGTGTGCACTGTACCCCATAGGTAATTTTTTGTCTCTCACTCCCTTTCCACCCTCCCTCCATGTTAGTTTCCAATGTCCTTTACATCTTTTTGTGCCCATGTGTGCCCATCATTTAGCTCCCACTTATTAGTAAGAATATATGGTGCTTGGTTTCTCCGTTCCTGAGATACTTCAGGTAGGATAAGTGTCTCCAGTTCCATCCAAGTTGCTGTGAAGGATATTTATTCATTCCTTTCTATGGCTAAGTAGTACCCAATGGTGTGTGTGTGTATATATATATATTGTGTATGTATGTATGTATGGATATGTGTGTGTATGTAAATTGGAAGTCCTAGCCAGAGCAATCAGGCAAGAGAAATAAATAAAGGGCATCCAAATAGAGGTTCTCTTGGAATTGATTTATAGTTGTATTCTGTGGTTTGAGAAGATACAGGGTATGATTTCAATTTTTCTGAATTTGCTGAGACTTGTTTTGTGGCCTAAGATATGATCAGTCCTGGAAAATGTCCCATGTGCTGATGAGTTGATTGTATATTCTGAGTTTTGGCATAGAGTGTACTGTAAATGTCTGTTCAGTTCATATGTTCTAGAGTCTCATTTAAGTCCAGTATTTCTTTGTTGATTTTACTTCTGCAGTGATCTGTCCAGTTTTGTCAGTTTGGTTTCAAAGTCCCCAGTAATTATGATGCTATGTTTTATTTCTTTGCTTAGATCAAGTAAAATCTGTTTTATGAATCTGGGAGCTCCTATGTTAGATGCCTATATATTTAAGATTGTTATGTCTTCTTGTGAATGGCTGCCTTTATCATTATATGATGACTGTCTGCCTTTTTTTACCATAGTTGATTTAAAGTCAATTTTATCTGGTATGAGAATGGCTACACCTGCTTGCTTTTGGTTTCTTTTTGTGTGGAATATTGGTTTTTTTTTTTTCATCCCTTCACCTTGAATCTGTGTGAGTCTTTGTGCATTAGATGGGATTCTTGGAGAGAGCATATACTTGGGCTATGTGTTTCCATCTATTCATCTGGCCTATGTCTTTTAAGTAGAGCATTAAGACCATTCATGTTCAGTGTTAGTATTTATTTGTGGGATACTCTTCTGTTCATCATGTTGAATGATACCTTGTTGTTTTGTTTTCTCTCTTATGCTATTGTTTGATAAGATCTGTGAGTTTTAACTTTTGGGTGTTTTTACACCAGTAGGTATTGTGCTGTTCCATGTATAGTGAACTTTTGAGCATTTCCTATAGTGCTGGTCTAGTAGTGACAAATTCCCTTAGTGTTTGCTCGTCTGGAAAAGTCTTTATTTCTCCATCATTTATGAAATTTCATTTTGCAAGATACAAAATTCTTGGCTGGAAGTTGTTCTGTTTAAGAAAACTAAGAATGGGCAGCAGTCATTTCTGGCTTGTAAGTTCTCTGCTGAGAAGTCTGCTGTTTGCATAGTGGGTTTTCCTTTGTAAGTTGGTTATTATTTTTGTCTTTCAGCTTTTAAAATTTTCTCCTTCATTTTGACTTTGGCCAGGTTGATAACTATGTGTTTTGGAGATGTCCTATTTTCTATGAATCTTCCCAATGTTCAATGACCATCTTGTATCTGGATATCTGAATCTGTGGTGATACCAGTGAAATTTTCCTCAATAATTCCCTTGAACAGGTATTCCTTGCTTTTTCTTCTTCTCTTTCAAGGATATCAATAACTCATATATTGGCCTGCTTTATATAGTCCATATTTTTCTGAGTTATTATTCATTCTTTATTTTTTTCCCCTACATCTTTGACTAGGTTAGTTCAAAAGACTTATCTTCAAGCTCTGAAATTCTTTTTTTGTTTGGTCTAACTTGTTGTTAAAGCTTTCTGCTGTATTTTGAAATTCCCTGAGTCTTTTATTTCTTTAAGTTCTGTTACATACTTTTTTATGTTGTCTATCTCTCCAGAAATTTTTTTTTTATTTTTTCATTCTTGTTCTGAAATATTATTTTAGTTTCTTTGTGTTGGCTTTTGACTTTCTCTTCAATTCCTTTCATCTTATTTGCCTCCCATATTCTGAATTCCATTTCTCACATTTCAACAATTTCCTTTGATCGGGGTCCATTATTATATATTTACTGTGATCCTTTGTGGGTCTCAAACTAGCTTGTTTTTTCATATTGCCAGAGTACTTTTCCTGGTTTCCTCTTATATGAAACTTCTCTTAGTTCAGGAAGATAGGTTTTTGATGCACCTGTTCTTTTTGGGAAACTCTCCTATTTATTTAGTAGAAGGAAAGTTCTCTAGGTGGCACATTTGTGCCCTATTTCAGAAGATTGATCTGGTAGGAGAGAGGCAGGTACACTGAGATCCTGTAACATAGCTGTTCTGCATTGTCCCATTCCCCTGTGGTTGTCACAGTCCAAGCCAGTGCTGGGGGATCCTTGTATGGAGTTGTGGGTTGGTCCCCAGGCCACTGTTGAAAGCTTGGCTGAGGGTCCAGGTGAATCTGTCTTATGGAGGCAGGCATTGTGAGAAATTGCTCTGCCCAGGTCTCCTGGTGGCAGTGACAGTGACTGCTTGGCCAGGCTATTTAAACAGTGGCTGTGAGTGTCAGGACTGTGGTCATTTGGTTCACTCAGGTCCAAGTGTAATGGCAGCATGCAGCTGGAGGTAGCTTGTGTCTAGCAGGTCCATGGTGGGGCACTGGACCACAGACATGGCATCGCACAGAGCCATGAAGATATGGTCAGCTTGGCAGTGCATGGGGCTGTGGGAGCATAGACCTCTGTTTGATGTGCAGGTCTGCAGGGGCATGGCCCAGTGGGGTCCATGGCTCGGCAGACAGCTTGTAGGGCTGGGGAGCATGTTCCACTGGGGGGCACACAGGACTGGGGTGTGTTCTACTGGTTAGTGGGCAGGGCCATGGAGGCTGGGTTGCCAGATGGCTGATCCTGCTGAGGCTATTACTGTGGGAGCTCTTAAGTGCTTTCGCTGACTGCTCCATTTGAATTTCCTGGTGGGGTGGGTGCTTGGTTCCCAGTCCCAGGGCACATGAGAGCATCTCCTCTCCCTACTCCTTCCTTGGCCTGGCAGGGGTGATTTGGAAGCTGTTACATCAAAGCCAATCCCTGTGTAGACTGGGTGCTCTGGACCTGAGAGCTCATAATATCATCAGTTGCAGTATCCTGGGAACAGAAGCCAGTGGGTCCCTGCCAAGCCTGCTCTCCAGTGCATCATTACTGTACAGTCTCCAAGCAGTTCCTTGATCAATACTGAAGTCCGTGGTGGTGGGGTGCTCCTCACAGCTCAGGTTGCAGTGTCTGTTGGGGGGACCTGGAGTTCTCTCTATTGTCCCTTCTCCACATGTAGGCATTTTCCACAGGTACCTTCCAATCTTGGTGAATGAATCTCCCATCTCCTTCTCCTTCACTCTGAGTGCCTCCCGTCACTTCTCTGATGATTTACAATGCTGTTTCCAAAAGTGTCCATTTATAGGTGGGCATTGACTTGCAACTTTCCATCCTCAATTTGAAAGTACTGTCTATGGGCTGCCTCTAGTCTGTCATCTTGTCTGTTTTCTCTCAGTCTGTATTTCTTCATAAAATATTACAATGGCAATATTTATGCCACCCCTCAAACTGAGACCAGTAAATTATTGTAATCTATTTTCCATAACTTTATAAATGAACAAACATAGCACTTTTAATATGTAAAAGTTTCTAAAATTATGGAAAGTGGTAAATATTGGTTAACCTTTCATTTTGACAGTTTCTTCTCTTTTATTCTCATAGCAACATGAAAGTTGGTGTCTTATAACAATAGGGCTTACACAAATCATATTTCTCCCACCGGATTCACTAAAAAACATTAGTCTCCCACATATTTCAATCAACATAAAACATTCCAGTGTCATCAACCTCATGTCATTTCATAAGCCTAACCAGTTCTTGCTCATATTTTGCTCAGGAATCAAGGAAAAATATTTACTGCAACAAATGTCCTTTGTGCATAGGGCAACTGATTTACTGTTGGAAGTAGACATCCATCCAAGTTCTATCTCAGAAAGAGGAGGAGAAAAAAACGTAAATTGCATAAAGTCAGCAAAAAGTGCAAGAAAGTCCAGAATCTTGGCAAGATAGGTAGGAGATGGGTTTGAGAATTAATTTTCACATGGCACAAATTTGAGAATCTCTGAGTCACTCTGCTTTCACTAATTTTATTTCTAAAGAATGGGACTATGTGGGAAGTAAAGTATTGACATTGAGAATAACTTGTAAGTCCCTCAGGGTACAGTAGAAAAATTGACATTACCGCTATAGTCAAGGGTAAAAAAAATCAGGAAATGAATCACCTTGTATGATTATAGTATATTCTGACAAATTTGCTCTTTTAGCTTTCTTTTGCAACCTTGCTTATTTTGTTATTTATATCACATTTTGCTACAAGGTGTCTCACAAAACCAAGGTAATTTAGTAATGAAAGATAAAATAACATAGCTAAATCTTTGAGGTACTTTAGATTTTGCTTTTAATAAAAACCAACTGGATTAGACCAATTAACTATGATCAAATTTGTACTTAATATGACTGTCCTGTATGTAGTGAAAAATAAACCTTGTCTTCAAAACTTTAAATACTGGCATGACATTTAACAGATAAGTGATATTAGGCAAGTTTTTAAAATTCCTTTGGAATTAATTTCAGCCTCTGAAATAATAATTAACAATTCTGATGTACAGAATATAGTCTAACGTGTGAAACAATAATTCACTAAATGTGTATTCATTTATTTACTTTGTAACATCATATATATCTTCATTATAAACTTATTTCGACATATTTACCATTAATATTGTCTCAGCATGTTCACAGATAATATATACTTATGCAGTTATGTGCTAAATTAGAAAGTAAATATCATTCAAGTATGTTTACTGGCTTCAAAAAAAATTATCACTGATACCTGATTTGAAGAAATGTAAGACTTTTGTTTAGAGTGAAACTGTCTGTTTCTATATTATTACTTATTTTAAAATTTCAAAGTATTATAGTGATACAAATTTCTTTGGTTACATGGATCACTTTTATAATGCATGAATCATAGTTATAAGCATGCCTGTCACTGAGATAGTGTTCACTGTGCCCATTAGGTAGGTTTTCACCCATCCTATCCTCCTCTCTCCCCTTGCTTGATTTCTGTTGAGTTTTACTTATCTCTATGCATATGTGTGCTTATCAGTTAGTTCCAATTTAATAGTGAGTACATGTGGTGTCTATTTTTCCATTCTTTAGATACTTTGTATAGGACAATGGTCACCATTTCCATCCAGATTGCTGCAGAAGGCACTAAGTCATCCTTCATCATGGCTGAGTAGTATTCCATGGTATACATATACCACATTTTATTAACCCTCTCATGAATTGGTGGGCATTTGGGTTGATTCCACATCTTTGTAATTGTGAGTTGTGCTGCAATAAACATTTGAGTACAGGTGTCTTTTTGATAAAATGACTCTTTTCCTTTGGGTAAATACTCAGTAGAGGGATTGCTGGATCAAATAGAATGTCAACTTTTAGTTCTTTGAGGTATCTCCATCCTGTTTTCCATAGAGGTTGTACTAACTTGAAGTCCCATCAATAGTGTGTAAGCATTCCTTTCTCTCTATATCCACACCAGCATCTGTTGTTTTTGGAGTTTTTAATAAAAGCCATTCTGACTGGGGTAAGGTTATATCTCATTGTGGTTTGGATTTGCATTTTCCTGCTGACATTGAGCATTTTTCATGTTTTTTGACCATTTGTCTATCTTCTTTTGAGAAGCTTCTGTTCATGTCTTTTGTCCACTTTATAATAGGGTTTTTTGATTTATTCTTGCTGATTTGCTTGAGTTCTTTGTATATTGTTATTAGTCCTTTATCAGATGTATAGCTTATGAATATTTTCTCCCATATGTTGTCTATTTTCTCTGTTGATTGTTTTTTTGGCTATGCAGAAGCCTTTTAATCAAGTTCCATTTATTTATTTTTGTTGTCGTGATTGCCATTGGGGTTGTCTTCATAAATTCTTTGCCTAGGACAATATCCAGAAGAGTTTTTCCACCATTTTCTTCTAGAATTCTTATAGTTTAATGCCTTACATTTAAGTTCTTTATCCATTTTGAATTAATTTTTGTGATCAGTGAGAGATATGGACCTTGTTTCATTCTTCTGCATGTAGTGGTCCAATTTTCCCAGCACTATTTATTGAATAGGGATTCTTTTCCCCAATGTATTTTGTTGTCCAGTTTGTCAAAGATCAGATGTTTTTATATCTGGATTTTCTATTCTGTTCCATTGGTCTGTGTGTCTATTACATATGGGACAAAATTAATTTATTTTTGGAAATTAAGTTTTCAATAGATGGTTCTAATGAATTATTGGAACATATTTCAAAGAGCTAAATTTTTTAGAAAGGATATTAATGTTTGTTTAGAGAAAGTCCAGTCCCAATGTACTGAACACTTATAATAAAAATTATCAAAACTTGACAAATTAAGTCTTATTCTTCAACATACACGTAATTACTCAAATAATCTTTGAAGTTATTCATTAGACACAATTGTTTTGTTGTTTCATTCAATCTTGCCTTCATTAAAAAAGTCACCTACAATATATCAGACAATGAGAGTTTATGTTGAATACAGTATAGGACCTGCCTTAAGGGTCTCAGTTTTAATAGTGAAGACAATAAGGTATACATATAGTATGTAATATGAAGAATGGCACTGCAGAGCTATGTACAGAGAACTGTATGAAATACAGTTAACAGTTCACTTATACCAAACAAAGTAGCTAAAATCCATCTCCTCAACAACAACAACAAAAACACGACAATACCAATTGCTGTTGAAAATGTGGAGCAACAGGGGCTCTTGTTCGTTGTGACAGGCAATGCAAAGTGGTACAACCACAATGTGTTCCACTTTGGGAGAGAGTTTGCTAATTTTTCACAAAGCTATGCATAATTTTACTATATGATCCAACAATAGTACTTCTAGAATGTATATTCCCAACTTATTAAAAAACTTATGTCTAATGAAAACCCGCATGTGATTGTTTACAGCAGCAGCTATAATCACCAAAACCTGGAAGACACTAAGATGTTCTTCAATGAATGAATGGATAAAAAGACTATGTTGCATCTAAACATTGGACTATTATTGAGGAATACAAATAAAGAAACTTCAATCCATGAAAAGACATGTACCAATCTTAAATAACTAAGTGAAAGAAATTAGTTGATAAACATTATAAATTATGTGTTCCAATTATATCTACATTCTGGAAAAGGCAAATCTAAGAAGACATTACGATGACCAATGGTGGCCAGGATTCACAGACTGAAGGGAAAGGTTGAATAAATAAAGCAAAGGGATTTTGGGGAGAATGGCGAAACTATTCTGCATAATGCTTCAATGGTGTACACATTGACACTGCATTGGTTACAACACATAGTGCTTTAGAGCATACAGGATAAATCTTAATATATAGACATTTAAAAAAAAATTAGGAAGTTGAGGAATCCCTGGATGGAATGCAGAATGTCACGAAACAATTTAACTGCATTAGAAATGTACAACCTCACCGAAGGGGGCGGTCAAGAAGATTCTAATATAGGCAACTTTGGAAATGAGTATAGTATATAAAGCTAAAGGTAAAATAAACTGTACATAAGTACTTTATTCTAGTTGATAGAGTTTTTTTCCCATGAGGTACAGGTTAATAATCCTGATATTGCTACATATGTTTACTAGAATTGAACAATTAAGTATATGGACGATGGATGGTGGGAACCAAGTTTCTCACTGTTGGAGTGGGAATTTATAGATAAGCAAGGGGAGAATGATAGAATGATCCATCTAGTAGTGGATTAGCATTGGAGACATCAGTATGAACCCCAAATTAGTTTACTATAGATACAGATGGTTGCATATAGCAATATTTATAGATATGTATGTATATATGGTTTAGAATACACACACACATCTCCTTGCACTATCTATTGAAAGGGCCTAGAAGCAATGAGATTCCAGGAGCAATAAGCACATCTAACACTCAAATCTTGGTTTGTAATATCATTCCCCAATTAAAGGAAGCAGAACTTCTTAAATGTCTGACTCTAGGACAAGGACAAGAAAAACAGAAGATGAGCCTGGAACATCTTATAGTTCCAGAAAATAAGGATGTGCTAAAAGAAATAAGTAAATAAAAATATCACTCGCACACAGACACAATGATGTTAGAATGTCAATGGGACATTGAAACCAACTGAAATATTAACAGCACCCAATGAGCAAAGCTGGATAATTTGAGCAAGAAAACAAATAAGGTAATATATTGTAAGTAAAATAGATATTCATCAGTCTAAGCTTATATAAATAAAGGGTTTAATGAATAAATGAAGAATGGATAAATCTTTTATACAGAAGAATTTCTACTTATTTATTTTAATACTCTGACCTCAAATATATGAAGCATAATTCCATACTCTTTATGTGCGAGCAGCACACAATGACTTCCAAAAAGTATATTATGGAAAGGGGAAAAAATAATAACTTTACAATGGAGAACCCTAACAAATACCACCTCATTTAGGTGGTCAAGGTCAACATGGAAAATGCTAAATCTTATTGACAGATGAACCATTGATCGGATGTGATAAAAATGACATTTCACCTACAAAAGTCTTTCTACCCCAAACCCAAAACCCCAATATAGTTATGAGAATAATATCAGATGAATCTCAGTTGAAGGACATTCTACAAAATATCTGATAAGTATTTGTTAAAGCTGTCAAGGTCATTAAAAACAAGGAAAGTCTGAGAAACTTTCATAACTAAGAGGAGCCTAAGGGGACTTGCCAAAATTTGTAGTGTGTTAACCAAATGGGATCCTGAAATGGAAAAAAGACCTTAGATCAAAACAAAACAAAACATAAAAACACAATTAAGGATATCTGAATGAATTATGAATTTGAGTTAATATTGTATCATTAATGTTCATTAATTGTAACAAAAATACAATAGCAATATAAGATGTTAACAGTAGGGGAAATTGTGGAGTATATGGGAACTCTGCACTGTCTTCAAAACTTCTCATAAATCTAAAATTTTTCCAAAATTAAAAAATTATTAAAAATATATATAGTTGTAACCTAAGTGCACATATAGGAATAACATTTATTGGGTGTTGGGCAAACTCCACTCAAGGGCATGACTGAGGAGGAATCATCTGAATGGAAGCTTCCTAGACAAGGAGAAAAGAATTTAGAAATAACAAAGGAATCAAAACAAATAATGGTGTTTGTAAATGATTAAAGAGGCTGAGAATGTAGGGTAAATCCAGATCATGAAATGCCTTGTTATCTAAAGAACCTAGAGGGTTTTTTTTCTTTAAGACTGAAGAACTAATGAAAACAGTAGCATTAACAGGGGAGAATGGTCAAACTTGTAATATTTTAAGGTAGTATTTCTGACCTCAATGTTCAATTCATAGAGTGACCAGCAGAGGGAGTGAATAGGATTGCTCAAAAAGAGTCAGGGAATAGGAAATTGAGGGCCACATACTGGGGAATGATAGCTTTCAGTGACAAGAAAAAGAAAATGGGAGACCTAAAGCCTCTGCTGAATTGAGAATGAGGTAGGAACACTAGTAAGACAGAGTACATGGGAAAGAAGATACTTTGAAAGTGGAAGAGATCAATAATCTGTGACTATTGAAGGACAAACTGCTTATAGGATTGAGGACTGGTATAACAAGAACATTTAATTGGCTTTTATTACTCTTAAAAATGAAAATGGTGTTTCATTAAAAATTCTCTATAACATTTATGGAAAATAGTAATATATATTTAAGAAATACCCCCCTAAATAGTCAACAATAGCTTAAGAAAATTAAACACCAACTACTAGCATGTTTCTTTAAAAAATGATTCATGTCTTTATGATTATTCAGTAAAACACTTTGAGCGTTGTAGCAAAAACTACTTTTGTTTTGTATCAACTCATTTTATTGTGATCATTATAAATACAAAAGAATTTGATTTCTGTTAACACCATCCGCTTGCCCAGAGTATTCTGATGTTATGCTTTGCGTAGTAGATTCTATCAGAGGCACCGATTCTACACCTCTGTCTACCCATGACCTTCTCTATTTTTTTTTTTTCAATTAAAGGGATGAGGGATGAATTGTAGGCCATCACAATTTTTTTTCCTTAAGAAGCAATGGTTAAGTGACACAGGGAAAACAATTTTTATATATTAAAAGCCATTTAATATTACTCAATTTTCAAGGTAAAAGGTATTTTTTTTCCAGTGGTTTTAGACATGCAAAACACTGTCAGACATAAAGGTGGTTGTTTGGCAGTAACAGTCTCTGTACACATGCTTTGCATAAAACATATAGTAATTTTTAAAAGGGTTCTGCATTTTTCTTTAGATAAATTCACAGTAATAGCTCCAGAAAAGGGGTAATTTCTTTCCCACACCTTTTTATTTTAAAAACACCACATCAAGTCATGAATTACTTTCCTAAATAAATGTAACCTTCCAAAGCAAAATACTCAGTGATGAATTAGCACACTCCAACATTCTTGAGATGAACTGAAAATAGATTTTCTTTTGCTCTGGGGCCATGCCCCCAAATGTTATGCAAATATAATCATAACAAGTAGTTTGCCTTATAGTTATGAAAATGCAGCTGTGGCTTGCAATTTTTTTCCCTCAGAGTAAAAATACCATTGTAAAATCCATTGAAGAGTAAAAGTATAGGAATCATTAGACAATAATTGTAGCAATGATGATGTTGATTGAGTGTAAAGCAATGATAAACATTATTTTAAAATGCCACTCACTACATTGGCAATTATTTTAATATAATTATATACAGAACATGGTTTATCTTTGATTATCATGTTAATTAGGAGTTTAGTGCAATACATCGCACAGAAGATAACCTTTAATAAATAAATAGTTCATATGTCCTGTTACAAATTCTGTTAGAATTAAAAGTAAATTTACAACCAAATACTTTAATTTTAATAAGGTATTATTTTCATTTTGTGAGGAATGAAATGTGTATTCTGAGGTTTTTAAATAAAATGGTATATATTTTTATTACAGTTTTAAATCAAGACTTTTTTTGATTAGCAAAAGCCTAAAGCATCGAATCATTAGGTGGTTGTTTTATAAACTGTATCATTATTTTGCACTATTCTAAAAACATAATTTTAGAAAATTACCAATTTAAAATTTGATATGAGAATAAATTCTCATGTAATTTATTTTAAATTATACCTTTATGCTTAATAGTTATCCATTAGTTTGTTTACATATTAACATATTTTCAGATAAAAAATGGTAAAACAACTTCAAAGAGCATTACTTCCAAATTTTATTTTATTTTTATTTATTTATGTTAATTTTTTGTATTTGTTCTTTGAAAGGGAAATTTTACTACCCTTTGAGACATCAACCCTTGCTGTGATCATGGCTTTATACCATGTCTGCTGATAAACAGTGTTTACACTACCAGATAAAAAGTAATGTCTATTTTCAACCTTATGATCATTTGAACTTTAGAAAATCTCTGATAGTTGAGAAGCTTTTCTTTTCTTCTGAAATAAATAGGCAATGCTTCATGTAACCTTCAAAATCCTTATAGAATAAAATCATTAACAACCAATGTCCACATTTCATATCATCACTTAAAGACGAGGGGTGGTAAAGGTAAGAGCAAGAGCAGGTAGCAGTGATTATTATGAGAATATGGAATAGAAATGGCTGATCTACCATTGAAATAAGTAGCTTACATTTATTTTATATGCATAAAAGCATATAAAATATTTTTTGTAAAAATAGCTTCATTAGTTAAATTTCTTGGGAAATTATTATTATGGGATAAATGTATGCATTGAGGAGAGAATAGTAAAAACTGCTATTACATAAAGAAGAAAGGGAAAATAATTGGATTCTCTCCAGCCACCATCTGCTGTCAGTTTCAGCTTCATCTATAAAACATATTTTAACTGCTGGGTGATGTGAAAGTTACATATAACTTTTCTGTTTGCAAACAGCATTAAGAGAAGATTGAGTTGGGGTACTTAAAATTTAGTGATCTGAAAATTTTCAAGAAAAATAATGGAGCAATTATAGAGAAATTCAGACATGGTAACCTCTGTATGCCTCAGTTATTCATCCAAAAATTGGGGTGATAAATATGATAATTTTCTAGTATTACTCTGAGATGTAAATGAGTTAGTGGATGTAATGCTTAGAATAATATTTGTCATACACTAAGCACTAGATTACTATGTGTTGTCCTACTCAACTCTCTTGGAATTAGACCTTCTCAGCAGTGTTGCTCCACTTTCTAATAAAGACAAATGTGAAAATTACTCTTGAGAGAAAGGCTGGAGCAATTGGAATTTTTCCAGTAACTCAGAATATGCTCTCTGCCTTACTGGTATGCTCAATACTACAGCTCCAATGTGGAATACATATAGCTACCTTAGCAATAATTGCCACATTTAAATCATGTGATGAATTTTGTAGAGTTGCATACATCTATTACAAAATTGGACTGATTCTTCACCAAATTTGACTCATTATCTGATTCTATAGAGCTGTACTTTGCTATATAAGTCATTCCTGAAGCAGCATCTTGCCTTTTCAATTGCACAGCACTTAAAATGAACTTTCTATAACTCTAGGTAATAGTTATATAATATGTAATTATATATATTATAGTTATCAGCTATAGCACAAGGAGAAAAGAATAAAAATACTACAATAATGAATGGAAAAGTATTAGACAACTTGTAGCAACTCAAATTTGAACAGAAAGACATATGGCAGACACAATTTGTAGGAGACATTTTTCAAATAGGATATGGACCATC
The DNA here is from genome assembly GCA_008086735.1 of Cheirogaleus medius. NCBI lineage: Eukaryota > Metazoa > Chordata > Mammalia > Primates > Cheirogaleidae > Cheirogaleus > Cheirogaleus medius. The sequence continues at coordinate 7,453,215 of VBSM01001265.1, read as the reverse complement.
AAAATTTAAGCAATATTTGATCACCCAACATTAACTCTGCACCTAAGCAAAACATTGTATATTATTTAATAGTTTAAGAAAATTTGAATCTACCTCACATCAAATAAAAATTATAAAAGTTTTTTAAGTTATTCTTTCTTATTAAATCTTGGGAGAGTCACCTTACTTACCCAAGTATGAGTTTTTTTGTTTTGTTTAAAAACAAAAAAAACACCACATTAAGTCATGGATTACTTTCCTGAATGTAACCTTTCAAAGCCAAATACTCAACATCGAATTATCACACTCCAACATTCTTGAAATGAACTGAAAATAGATTTTCTCTTGCTTTGGGGCTATGCTCTAAAGATTTCCATATCTAAAAAATGAATGTGTTATATTGAGACAAGTTCAAAGCTTTCTAGCTTTGGAATTCTGTGATTTTATATAATAATGCAAATTCACTAGTTTAGGGCCTCGAGGTAAACAGTAAGAATAGTGGACATTCACCTGTGTATAATCCTGGCATACCTACTACTGTTGCTTAATTCAATTTCAAGTGAAGAATGCAAACATAATTATTTTCACTTTGTAGACATAATTATTTTCACTTTTACTTTTCAGTGTCTGTTTTGATGGAATTAGACATTTAATAATCCTTTTCATTAATAAATTTATGGACAACATTCTGCATTTACTCAATTGTGCTAATATAAGAAGTATATTTTGATGTGGGGTTGGAATGTCCCAATGCTTTGGTTGTAAAAAAAAAAATCCTTATATAAATGAACCTGTGCATTTGAAACCTGTGTAGTTTAAGAGTCAACTGTATATACATCCATCTTATGAGGGCGATTTCACATTGGAATGGTTTCCAGAAAAGTGTCAATTCTCTGTCATTACACAGTGATAGGAATGGGCTGAGCCGCCCAAATGGCTGGATGCTTTCAGGATAGACATCCTGACTGGCTCCAGAAACCTGAACTACAAGGCACCCTCCACCATCATTAACTTTCTAAATCACAGGTTTACTAGTGTTTGTCATGAAGTCCAAACCTTTCAGTGCCTGCCTTCACTGTCCCTGATATGAAGTGTGGGGTGCCTTGGACGACATTCAAGGCCTGTGTGCCCCAAACTCAATAATTTACCTTAGTAACCTCTGATCCATGTCTCCCATGTTCCCCACCCTCCAGTCACAGTAAATGTCCTGTTTTTCTGCATGTGCCTCCACTTCACATTTGGTGGGGGATGGGGAGGGTGGAGGTGTTATGTTGTGTCTGCCTGGAGTGAGTGAATGCCTCTCTCTCAGCTGAAACTTCCTTGCAAAGTTCTCTAATAGCCCCTCTTCCAGGTAAAAGTAATCACCCTCCTCCAAGCTCCCCTAACTCTTCCCCCCTGGCTCTACTATAGCATAATTAACACATTCTGTTATAGTCCTTGTGAACACATATTAGGGCCTATTGCATGAATAGTATCTTATTAATCTTAAACAGGATATGGCAGAATACCTAGTTTAGGACTAGAGTTCAGTAAATGTTGGTTAAAATTGATTTGAGGGTGGAGGGTGAGTCATTCATTAGACATAAGTTTGAGATAGCCTTCATGGAGTGTCTCAGTAGTTACCACCAGATCACGGATCTTTGAGAATCTGGTAACAAAGCCTGAAGGGGCCCACCAACACTGAAGACTTATGTTTATCTTAAAATTTTGTGTATAATTGGCTGTCTCTTCCATAATACATTAATGTTGTTATTCAAATAATGTTACTGGCTTTGCCCAAATTTTTAAGTAAAATGAACATACCGAAAAAAAAAAAAAGTATATTTTGAACTCAACCTATCACATAACTACAGAGGTACAGGTGATATAGTAGAATATGCCTAGGCTTTGGATTATGACTGGTATGTGCTTGAATCTTAACTCTGCCTCTTTCTAAATGTCATCATGCGTAAGTGACAACTCTGAGCTTTTTCCTGAAGTTAAAATGAAAATAACAGCTATTCAGTGGATAGGGATTAACAGTGACAAAATATTTAGTTCTGACTCATGATAGCTCCTCAAAATATATTGACCTGTTTCCACTTAGAATTATTACATAATATAATAGGATTATTATACATTGGCTTTCGTTTCTCCTGTGCCATTCTCAGCAAGTCATTTTTAAAAACATAAAATAAAACTATATATTCTATAATATTGCTTTTATTAAATATGTTATTTAAGAAATAAAACCCCAGGCAGAGTTAAAATTCTTTTAACAAATATCTGCCTAAATGGGACTCATCTACCTTTCCCTAAAGAAGGACATTATTTTGTTCATTTACCTTTGTATTACTGCACAAAAGTGTGGTTATACTAGTCAGGGATACTGTTGTTTGATGATATAAATGATTGCATAATATACTATTGTTGTAATAAATTGAGAGCCAATAAGTATTACAAAAGATATCTGTTGTTTGTTCAGAGCAAAGAAAAAAAAAATTCTCTCGGATTCTATCTGCACCATCACGCAGATTTTTATTTTACATTGATTGAGTCACAAATGAGCGGTTCCCTAGGTCATCAGAATTGCAGATTATTAGATCCGGACTTCAGAAATAATTGCTTTCTAAGAGAGAATTTAGTTTGTCATCTATTCAATTCCATATTTTTATGACAGCCTGTTTACTTTGGTTTAGAATCAAGATATCCTTATTACCTCCACTATCACTGTCTATCATTTAATGTGCCTGGCTGGGGATAAGAACTACCAAGAATGCAATACAAAAAGAAGAATGCCTAAACCTCTGAGTTTATTGGCCTACTCGCTTTTCATAAAGAAATGAGACAAGAATGTGTTCTGAAAATATGTGCAGTGAATGGAGGACTGAGAATATAGAGAGAAGAAAAGATATTTCTTCAGCATTTCAGAGACCACAGTCCATGCGGTAAGAGCTTCAGAAAGAATGCTGCCTGACAAATGGTGATGTGTACTGTGATGGTGGGAGCATCAGTGACCAGGTTGAAGCCTGGGGTATAATTTCTTAGTTCATGCTTCATGGGGATGAAGAGACATCACTTAGTACCCTCTGGACGCAATGATCACAGCCATCTCTTAAGAAATTTGGATCACTTAAAAAAAAAGAAATTGGCATCACTGATGTCAAAGTTGAACTTCATGAACTCTTCTACAGCACTGTTGCTCTTCTCATTATTTCCTGAGCATGTCAAGGTCTCTGGCCTCATATATTCATGCCCAGAAACTAAGTTGCATCAACTCACCAGAAACAATTAAAAAATTGATTTATGCTACCCCAAACCCTAAAAGGATAAATTGTATGTCAAAAAACGAAACTGACTCATTTACAATGACAAATCCACTTGTGTGATGAGTTGGAAAGCACTGTCATCTGCATAAGCAGATGTTCCATTTATGTGCAGGAAAACCTACTTAGAAACCAAAGAGTAACAGGAACTTATATTAAAAGTGAGAGAGCTAGATGTATAAAAAGTTAATGGTTGATATTAATCAAGAGTGAAATAAAATTACCACCTGATAAACCACCCATTTCATTAATGACGTACCTTACCACGTGCCTTAAAAGTAGGTGATCACACGTCCCAGTTTGCCCAGGAAAGTCTTGTTTTATATCTGCTGTCCCAGTACACCTTCCTCTTTCCAATTTTTCCCACTTTTTACATTTTTATTTATTTATTTTTATTTAATTTTTCCAGCATATTCTGGTGGTATAAAGGTTAAGGTTACATATATTACCCTTGCCCCCCTCCCCCCTTGAATAAGAGTTTCAAGCGTGTCCATCCCCCAGTTGGTGCGCATTATGTATGTATATACCCATCCCGTTCCCCGCCCCCAGGCCTGCCCGACACCTGATAAATGTTATTCCTATATGTGCACTTAGGTGTTGATCAGTTAAACACTTTGGTACTGCGCCCACCGGCCGCAAAACCTTGCCCACAGCCGGCACTCCGTAGTCCACACGATAGTTTGTGCTGTGCATTGACAATGGATCCATTTTCCTCTTGTGTGGTGAGGAAAGCTTTAAAGCACTGAAAGCTTGTTTTACTTTACAGGCAGCTTTAGGAAAATAACTATAATAACTCCTACTAAGGACTTGTTAAAAGGTCACAGATTCATAGTAACTTATTAGCTGAATGTACACACTGCAACTGCAGAGATAAAAGTAAAAGCTTTTGTCTCTCGGCTAAAGTCGACGCTGGGCTGTGCGCGTTCATCTGTGGCTGATGACTATAGTCAACGCTGGTA
>VBSM01001265.1:7412815-7448872 GCA_008086735.1 Cheirogaleus medius | reverse complement strand
ATTTTATTAATCCACTCATGTATTGATGGGCACTTTGGTTGTTTCCACATCTTCACAATTGTGAATTGTGCTTCTATAAACATTCAAGTGCAGGTGTCTTTTTCATAAAGAGTGACTTTTGTTCTTTTGGGTAGATGCCCAGTAATGGGATTGCTGGATCAAATGGTAGATCCACTTGTATTGCTTTAAGGTATCTCCATATTGCTTTGCATAGAGGCTGAACTAGTTTGCAGTCTCACCAGCAGTGTAGGAATGTTCCTATCTCTCCACATCCATGCCAACAATTATTGTTTTGGGACTTGTTAATAAGGGCCATTCTCCCTGGAGATAAGTGATATCTCATTGTGGTTTTGATTTGCATTTCCCTGATAATTAGCGATGTTGAACATTTTTTCATATGTTTGTTGGCCATTATTCTGTCTTCTTTTGGAAAGTTTCTGTTCATGTCTTTTGCCCACTCTTTGATAGGGTTGTTTGTTTTTTTCCTGGCTGATTTTCCTGAGTTCTAAATAGATTCTAATTATCAGCCCTTTATCGGATGTGTAGCTTGCGAAAATTTTCTCCCATTCTTTGGGTTGTCTGTTTGCTCTCTTGACAGTCTGTTTGCTCTCTTTGGCTGTGCAGAAGCTTTTTAATTTGATCAGATCCCATTTGTTTATTTTTGTTGCTGCTATGATTGCCTTTGGGGTCTTCTTCATAAATTCTTTGCCTAGGCCAACATCTAGAAGAGTATTTCCAATGTTTTCCTCTAGAATTGTAATAGTTTCACACCTAAGGTTCAAGTCTGTTACCCAGCATGAGTTGATTTTTGTGAGAGCTGAAAAGCATGCATCCCATTTCAGTCTTCTACATGTGGCTATCCAGTTTTCTCAGCACCATTTATTGAATAAGAATTCTTTTCCCCAGTGTATGTTTTTGTCTGCTTTGTCAAAGATTAGATGGCTATATGAGGATGGTTTTATATCTGGGTTCTCTGTTCTGTTCCACTGGTCAATGTCCCTGTTCTTGTGCTAGTACAACACTGTTTTAATTAGTATACCTTGTAATATAGTTTGAAGTCTGGTAAATTGATACCTCCCATTTTGTTTTTATTGCTTAGGATTGCTTTTGCTATATGGGATCTTCTCTGGTTCCATACGAAGCGTAAAATTATTTTTTCTATATCTGTGAAAAATGATGATGGTATTTTAATAGGGATTGCATCGACTCTGTAGATCACTTTGGGTAGTATAGACATTTTAACAATGTTGATTCTACCGACCCACGAGCATAGTAGAACGCTTAAAAATATTCACCCTTGTAGATTTGACAAAAACGTGAGAAATTATGACTCTTACCATATTTTTTTGTTTGGGTGAGGAAATCTAAGCAAATCTCTCAACTTTTTATATTTTTAGTTCAGCATATTACAGGGGTACAAATTTTTAGGTTATATATATTGCCTTTGCCCCACCCGAGTCAGAGCTTTGAGCATGTCCACCCCCCAGACAGTGCGCCTCGTGCCCGTTAGTATACTCCGTGGGTATTTATGGGGGATGGATATATTCCCATGTATATAAACCCATCCCCTCTCCCCACTCTCACCTTCCTGACACCCAGTGAATGTTACTATTATATGTGCACATAAGTGTGGATCAATTAATACCAATTTGATGGTGAGTACACATGGTGCTTGTTTTTCCATTCTTGTGATATTTCACTTAGTAGAATGGGCTCCAGCTCTGTCCAGGATAATATAAGAGGGGCTAGTTCATCATTGTTTTTTATGGCTAAGTAGTACTCCATGGTATACATATACCACACTTTATTATCCACTCACGTATTGATGGGCACTTGGGTTTTTCCACATCTTTGCAATTGTGAATTGCACTGCTATAAACATTCAAGTGCAGATGTCTTTATTGTAAAGTGTCTTTTTTTCCTTTGGGTAAATACCCAGTAGTGGGATTGCTAGATCAATGTTTGGTATAATTCATCAGTGAAGCCAATAGATGTTGGCATTTTGGGGGGATGGTGGAGGGGGAGCTTTTTATCACTGCTTTGATCTTGTTACTTATTATTGATCTGTTCGGATTTTCTATTCCTTCATGGGCTAATCTTGGTAGGTTGTATGTGTCCCAAAATTTATTGATTTTGCTAGGTTTTACAATTTGTTGAAGTACAGTTGTTCCTAATAGTCTCTAATGATCCGTTGTATTTATGAAATTTCAATTATCTTTTTCTTTTTCATCTTTGATTTTGTTTATTTTGATTTTCTCTCATTTTTATTTTTTAGTCTGCTTAAGAGTTTGTCAATTTTTTATCTTTTTTTAAAAAATACTTTTCATTTATCTTTTGTGATATTTTTGTCTCAATTTTCTTTTTTTCTGTTCTGATGTTTATTATTTCTTTCCTCTACTAATTTTGCATTTGGTTTATTCTTGCTTTTGTAGTTCCTTATGGTGTACTGTTAAGTTATTTTTTGAAACCTTTCTATTTTATTTTGATGTAGTGATAATGACACTTATTGCTGTAAACTTTCCTCTTAGTACTGCTTTTGTAGTATTCCTTAGGTTCTGGTATGCTCTGTTTCCCTCTTCATGTGTTTTTAAAGAGTTAATTTCCTTTCTATTTTCTTCTTTGACCCATTGGTCACTTGAGAGCATATTCTTTAATTTCCATGTATTTGTACAGGTTCTAAAATTCCTCCCATTATTGAATCTAGATGTTTGATATTATTTTGTCTTTTCTGAATTTGATGAGACTTGTTTTATGATCATATGTTGTATCAACAAATCAGAAAAGACAAAATGATATCAGATATATTTTCTGACCACAACAAAATAAACATAGATTATTCATTCATTTGTTTCCCTCCCTCCCTTCCTTTCTTTTTTTTTCTTTGTAGTTATTTGATTTCCTCTGGTGGTATGCTTTATTCCACTGCTTTTTATTTCAGTGTATTTATTATATGTTTTGTTTTACATTACCATCGGGCTTTTAAAAATATTTTATAGTTATAACTAGTTATTTAAAATTAGAAAATCAAATTTTGTCACAAAAGAAGAAAAGAAACAAACAGAAGACAAAATCATGTACATATTAGCTCTATTCTCTCCCCATATTTTGAATTTTGGGTGTAACAATTTACATTTTGTTATATTGCCTGTCTCTTAACAAATTTTTTGTTATTATTATTCTAGTAGTTTTGTTTTTTAATCTTCTTAATAAATAAATGGCTTATGTACCATAATTACAATATTAGTGTTACAATCATGTTAGTATTTTTTTTATTTCACTTTAAAGTACTGCCTTTGGAATTTCTTGTGAGACAGCTCTGGTAGTGATAAATTCCCTCAATTTTTATTTGTCTGGGAAAGTCTCAGCTTTTGTGGAAATAGTATTCTTGGTTGATAGTCTTTTTCCTTCAGCCCTCTGAATATATCATCCCACTCTTTCCTGGCATGTAAGGTTTCTGCTCAGAATCTAATGCCAGGCATATCGGATCTCAGTTTATGTTATTTGCTTCTTTTCTCTTACTGTTTTCAGGATCCTCTCTTTGTCCATGAGCTTTGAGAGTTTTATTATATGTCTTGGAGTATTCTTATTTTGGTTGAATCTGATTGAGGACCTTTGACTTTCCTGTGCCTGGGTATTTATATCTTTTTGAGGTTTGGAAAGTTTTCTGTTACTTTATAATCATGATTGCTATTTTTGAATAAACTTTCTATCCCATTGCCTTTGTCAGTTCTTTCTTTGACTCCAATAACCTGAATATTTGCTCTCTCAATGTTTTCCTAAAGATTCACTAAGCTTTCTTCATTTATTTTCATTGTTTTTTCTCCTCTGTGTATTTTCAAATAGTCTCTCTTTGATCTCTCAGATTCTTTCTTCTGTTTGATAAATTCTGCTATTGATGTTCTCTGTTGCATTTTTCATTTCATTCATCATATATTTCAGCTTCAAGGATTCTGTTTGACTTTTTAAAAATTATTTAAATCTCTGTGATAAATTTCTGGATTGATTCTTTGTGTTTTCTTGAAGTTGTTAAGCATCCTTAATAGAATACTTTTTTTGAGAGATCACATGTTTCCATTACTTTAGCATGAGTCTCTGGCATCCTGTTTTGTTTCTTTAGTGAGATCATATTTCCCTGAATGTTCTTGATGCTTGAGGACATGTGATGATGTCTGTACATTGAGGGATTTGGTAACAATTTTAGTCTTCTCAGTCTGGATATGTTTATGCCTTTCCACAGAGGGTCTTCCAGGGGTTCTAAGTAGACTTGCTGTTGTGTTCCCTGAACCTGTAACCACTGCAGCCATTTCAGCACTAGAGGATACTTTAAGCCCAGGCTTGCGGTGAGTCTTATGAAGACTTTGAGGTTGACATGGCTTTCTGGTCCAGATGGATCTGGGAAAGACCCAAGGAGGTTACTGGGCTGTGTGGGAATACTAGGCACCCGAATCCAGTAAACTGTCCTGGTGGCATATATGGGCATATTTCTCAGCATGCTTCTGCATGGGCAGGATGGGTCCCCAGGTGCAGCTAAAAGGGCTATAGTAGAGACTAGGCCACCTTGGAATCTGCTGTGAGAAGGAGGTTGTTGGGCCCATCTTGTTGTCTCAGATGGGTATGCATCACCCAGCAAGTTGCTGCCCAAGTAGGGTCGCTTCTCAATTGCAACAGAAGGAGTTGCAGTTGAGACTGGGCCCCCTCAGTATCTACTGTTGGATGGAGGCTGGATTCTTTACAAATAAATGTAAAGCACCTATAGCAGAAACATTTACTTTCAAAGAAATGTTTATAAAAATAAAACATTAGCAAACATAGATATGTTTATGCTCCCCATGTATTAAAAACATGTCTTGAGACCCTTATTTTCTATAGAAAAAAAGTCAGTATTTCTTTATATGGCATACAAGGTCTTTCATAGCTAGATCCCATCTATATTTTCTGTATAGAAAATATCGTCTTTGTTTTTATCCTCTATATAAACAGAACTCTGTTGTAACTCCTTGAATATATCATGCTTTCTACATACTGTTCTCTTTTCCTGGAATATACTGTTCAACTGAGCCAGGGGTCCTGAAACTTTTTAAACAGGGGGCCAGTTAACTGTCCCTCAGTCTGTTGGAGAGTGCGCACTGTGGGCCCGGGATGAGTCAGCTGCTAAGCAGGACAAGCAGGGGCGGCAAAAACACCTGGTGGGTTGGATAAATGTCCTCTCTGGGCTGCATGTGGCCTGTGGGCCGAAGTTTGAGGATGCCTGAACTAGACTCTATCTAACAAAGATATAATTATACTTTAAAGACCAGCAAAAACACCACTCCATGCATCATCACTACCAAGCAAGAACAAAACAAAATATAACAGCAACAACAACAGTTTCAGGGCATAATTGCTTACCTTCCTTTTTATTGCCATGTAATTTATACATAATTATACAAAAGTATATTTGAGAATGAATTATTTTCTTACATGGATGGATTACCACCTTTAGTGGTTGAAGAGACAATGTTATAACTAAAAGCATAAAGGTTTTCTTTTTAAGGCAGACCTGTTTCAAATATTTATCAGCCACTTGCTAATTAAATACCTTAGATAATTTAATCTACGTTTTTGGGTCTTCTTTCCACATCTGTGAAGTGATAATATATTCATATTCATGAAGTTGATGTAAGGATTAAAAAGCAATATGTATAAAATGCACAGTTCAGTGACTGATTTTTCAATAAATGCTAGTTGTCAGATCATTCCCTTCTCAAGAATAAGAAGCATGTTTTATTAATTTTTTTGTCCTTGACACAGTCCTTGGCACACAGCAGATACACAGTAAATGCTGATTGAAAAAATGGCATGATATTATTCTGTCCTTGAATTATCAGATGCTGGACAGCGAAGATACCTGGATGTTTGCTATTTGAACTCTTTTAACCCATTTGATTTTGTGTTACGCTGAGTTGAGTTTCATGACATCTCATACTGTGAATGATGCAAGGTTTATGCCAAGATATACAATGTCAAAACACTGTTGCTCTTTTCAATTCCAATATTATACTAGCTTTTCTGACCTGAATTTAAAAGAAGGCTGTGTAAAGAAAATATCTGAAAACCTCAGATAGTCTCAATCCTCCTGCAAATAGCTTTTGTATTTTTCAATACCTTGAGTTAAGCAAACTGGAAATTTGTAAGAAAATTGTATCCACTTTTTTGACACCCTGGGAAAACATTTGGGTGGTGCCTACATCATAGAATATAAAGGAAGATGCATAAACTTGTCATTCCATTTCACCAGTGTGTGACTGGCATGGCAACCAGACTTAGTACTACTCAAGTTTTGTAAATTAAAATGATGAATAAGAAACAAATGCAAAAGTTATAATGAATCCAGTAAGTTGTCATCCTGGATATTAAGGCATACCAACATTTTATTTACTTACCTTCCTTCTGAACCCCTTCTTTCTTCTAATCTTGCAAATTCTATTGTTGGACACTTGTGTTTCTTCTCTTTCTTCTATTGCAAATTGCTCTACTATAGAGAATTTTTCCTCTACTATAGGAAATTTGTCAGCTACCTAAAGGCAATAGTAAAAGAGAAACATTGTTTTATCAGTGGCTTGTTAATAATATTTTAAATTATGAGATATGAAATATGTGTACTCACATGCATGTGTGTGTGTGAGATATACACACATGTATTCAGAGGCTGTTCATGTCATGATGTGTGTGTGTGTATATGTAGTCATAATATATTGTCTTTTTCTGAATATTTTATATTATTGACTTCCTTTCCTATTGTCACTGCTTATAATTTGTAGTATGGTATATGTGAATATTATTGTTTTAAAGTAGAAACATGTTTGAGAAATATTGGTGTGAATGTCTATAGTTAGCAACATTTTAGTCACTATTCATCTGGTGCTGATGCATTGAAATATTCATCTTCTCCAAAAGTAGTTCACTGTATTGAAATATATAATATAATCTTTAGGGGAAAAATTTAATCTAATATCACCACAATCGTTATACATTTATGCACCTTTTGGGAAAGAAGACCACTAATACTTTAAATTCTTGCCTGTTATGGAAATTGTTTTCTTTACCTTTGACCAAAATGACCTGTGAACATGCCTCTATTTTTCATGTTAACTACTTCTAGTATTTGTCTTTCAATGTCTTTGCAAAAAGGAAAACAAAAAAAAACTGAAAGGATATGTTCTTATAGTGTGCATTCATTGTGTTTCTTCTTGTTCTCTCCCTCCTTCTCTTCCTCCTCCTTTTTCTTCTTCTCTATTTTCTCTTTCTCCTTGTCTCTTTCTTTTCATGAGAAAATATAGTGTAGTGATTAATAGCATAACCACTAGTATCAGCCTGTCGAGGTTTTAATCTTACAAATATTTGAAGTGTCTGTGTGATTTTTGCCTCAATATCATTATTTTTTAAAATTTATAAATCAGGATAGTAATAGTGTTTACCTCTTAAGGTACCTAAGATTATATGTTAACTGATCTTGGAACAAACCTGTCTCCTAGTATGTGCATAGTATGCATGACATTTTATTAAGGCAATTAACATTAGCTTTATTTTTATTTTATTTAATAACCCAGTTTTCATCTCTTATTTCAGAAAGGTCTAGAACCAATTACCTAATGATTTGTGTACACAATAAAAATACATCAGAATATTTGAACAGCAAGGCCTCTTAACACAAAATGATTTAAAATAAAAATAAGATAAACAAAATACTATGTGAGCAATCAATCAGCCTTGACCATTGGGAATACTGCCTAACACTATTAGGGGAAAAAAATATCTTATTATGACAAAATAAATCACTGTTAAATATGTAAATATAAAAATACAAACATGAAAGAACTAGAATACAAAGAGATAGAGATATTTAATTAAGTTTTGATGAAGTCTTTTCAAAACATAATGAAATGTTCAAAGTATTTATAAATTTGACTATAGTAAAATAAATCATCTGATTATAAAATTAATTACAATGATAAAATGCCAGAACTGCAGGTGGGGGCAACATTATAAAGGCCTTTTATGTTTGAAAGACATTTTATAAAAAAGAAGCTGAAAACCTCAATAGATAAACAGGCATTATAAGTGCATTATAAAAGAAAATATTTAAAGTAATAAGCCAGTAAAAACATTTCCAACATCACCAATAATTAAAGAAATATCAATTAAACCACTGGGACAGTATTTTCTTTTTTTTACATGAGAGAGGCAAAGATTTTCTTTTTTATAAAGTTCTTATCCAGTTTTAGCAATAATAGTGATTGGAACATGGGTGCTTTCGTATCATAGTGGTGAAAGTCTAAATGGGTTAAAATATTGGGATATTAATTAAGCAACATGTCAGTAACTTGAGAAATGTATATCTTTTCAACCAAACAAAACTATTTCTGTGGATTTGTTGCCAGAAAATAATTAGAGATATGCACACAATTGTGCCTGAAAGCATGTACATAATAGCATTGTTAATAAAAGTTAGAAATAACAAATATCCCATAATATATAAATTAATCACACATTGCTTAAGGAGAGGGATATGTTCTGAGAAATACATTGTTAGGTAATTTTGGCATTGTGTGAATATCATAGAGTGTATTTGCAGAAACCTAGATGGTATAGTCTACGACACACTTGGGTTATATGGTATATCCTATTGCTCCTAGGCTACAAACCTGTACAGTATGCTACTATACTGAGTACTGTAGGAAATTGTAACTCAAGGACTACTCTGTGGCTAGGGGATAGAAATTTTTCAGTTCCATTTTAATCTTATGAGACCACTGTTGTATATGCGGTCCATTCTTTGCCAAAATGTCATTATGCAGCACTTGACTGTAGTTAAATAACTAAATCATTTTATGAATCCATCAAAATAATGATGTGGAAAAATATTATTGGCATGTAAAAGTGTTGACAAAAGGGAAGAAGTATGTATAAACAGGCATGTATAGAAAGATTCCAAGTTAGAAAAATTAAATATACGCATAGAAATTTCATATTTGAATACATACAAAACAAGTAGTAGATATACTAGTAATATTGTTTAGTTTCTATTGGAGTTGCTTATTTTCCATTTTTTTCCAGAAAGGACATTTACCATTTTGAAATCAAAATTTTAAAAAGTCTATGTCATGGTAGACACAAAAGTAGAAGGTTACTTATTAAATGAGAAAAAAAAAGGTATTTATACCAGGACGACCTGAGTGTTAAAAATACTTCTGCCACGTATTAGCAGTGAGACCAACATTTATGTAACATATCTGACCCTCAATTTCCTCAGTTATAAAATAGACCTAAATTTTCACATAATTTGTATAAAATGTATCTGTTTATTCATTTCTTTCTTTTATTAATATGACAAATTAATTTTCTCTGTAATAGTCATACATGGGAAATGAATCTTTAAAAAAACACTGCCAGATGTACAATGATCACAATGAACAATATGTATAATGTGCTATACAGCTTGTTTGAGCAAGAGTTATGTATGTACTGGGTTTCATAAATTTGAAATAAGGTCGTTTGTAAGGTTGCCTATATTTTCTCTTACTTACATTTCCTAGCATCATTTAATTTTTACATAATATCATCTGGACATGTCATTTTACTATGGACTCTTCCTTTTTTTAATCTATGCCATTTTTCAAGTTTTATATATAAATGTGTATCTATCTATATATACTTAATGTATATATGCATATTATTTATATATGTTTATATACTTATATTTCAGATTTAAAAGATGTAACAGATTTATTCAGAAATACACGAGGCATTTCTGAATATTTTAATTAAAATATTCACATAAGACAAAACTTTATGAAAGATTGCTTAGCTAGATACATTTAGATTTGAATGAATATAACCAGCTACAAAGTTTATATATCCATTATTACAGAAGCAACTTAGCCTAAAAATGTGTATGCTCCCTCTTTGTTTTTGATTCAGTTACAATATAATGATATTTATATATAGCCACTTTAAGCAGAACATTTTGAAAATAAGACCTTATTTTTGTTCAGCATTAAATACTCCTGGAATTTTTATGTTTGACTTTTATTTCACCACTGAGTTATTGATTTCCTTATTTTATCATTAAGTTATTGGACTTTCTTTCCATACTGTATTGAAAACAATATTTTATAGGCCACCCTAGGAGTTGCTAACTCAGATACAGTCATACACCACATAACAATGTTTTTGTCAATGACAGACTGCATATATGGCAGTGATCACATAAGATTATAATACTGTATTTTTACTGTACCTTTTCTATGTTTATATATGTTTAGATATACAAACACTTACCATTGTGTAACAGTTGTCTACAATACTCAGTATAGTAACATGCTGTATAGATTTTGTAGCCTAGGAGCAATAGGCTCTATCCTATATATAGCCTAGGTATGTAGTAGGCTATACCACACAGGTTTGTGTAAATACACCCTATGATGCTTTCACAACAATGAGATTGCCTAATGATGGATTTCTCAGAACCTAACTCCATCATTAAGGAATGTATGACTGTACTTATATTGTCCAGTAGGAAAAATAAGTGGGTCTATCAGGATATATCTGTCTATCTATCTAGAGAAAGACAGAGGTAGATAAGGAAGGAGTGATCAAAGAAGAATGGGAAAGAATATACTACCTTAAAGGCTTTTAAGGTGAAAGGTTTTATAATAATTCTTGTAAAGTATACCCCCATGAAATTGCAAGCTGGATTATTCAGCCTATGTCTATCGGTTTCAAACTCTGGTTACACCCTATCTGTGCGGTTACCTGGAAAGGAATCTAAACCTATGCCACCTTCAATTCCTGGAAAAGAGTTGTTCACTGTCATATAGCTGCAGAAGTAAAGAAATCATTTATATGTTTCTTCTGCTCTAACATGATCATATGCCCACTGCTCCGTTTTTGTCTGCTGGCGATTTTTAAATTACTGAATAAAAACTTAAATAAATACATAGATAAATAAAAATAAACTAACTCCAATAAAATCCTATAAACTACTCTTTAGATATGACACCCTTTAACAAAAAGTCTTTAATTGCTGCTGGCTTACTTCTATAATATAAATCAAAGTCCTGAGCACTTGGAGACACTTTGAACAATATTATCTTAATTTCTGATCTACCACTCTTCTCAGTATGAAGCATGAATTTGGCATGTTTGATTCTGAATCCCCTAGAATGTGATCTTCATTCCTGTTCTTAACCTATGTCTACTAAATTTCCCAAGTTACAGATTCTTATAGTTTTCTTTCTTCTCGATTTTCCCTCCCACTGGTCCTAGACTCACATCATTAATTCTCTGACTTTTGTTATGGCTTCTGCTCTAAATCACATGTTAGTTATTTCCATTACAAATAGTATATAGCTGTTAAGCTGATGTTAAACTTGCTTCTCATTTATGGTCCTTTTTGGATATTTAGAAGAGAGTTAAAATACTCTGTGATTCAGTGAAGAATATTGACTGGTCAGTCATGAGGTACCTTAGATGTGTATCTAGAATGAACCAATCACATCCTGATAGTCATATAATTTGTGCAGAATTATGATATCATATGTTTCCTAAATTACTCATTTGTGACATTGTCACACTCTTTATTTTGTATAAGTGTATGAATATTCTCCCTGCATAGTTCAGGCTCTACGATGACAGGAGACTTATCTCACACTTCTTACAAGGGAATTCCTCCAATTCTTTTAACAATTAAGTAAATACATGTACACATACATACAAACACAGATGTCTGTAATGGCTCAAGCTCAACTCTCTTATTCATCCATTTGTAAAAAATAGAGATGTAAGAAGGTTAATAATTTTAAAGCATAGTGGAGTAAAAATGAGCAAGATTTGGGGTATAAACAGGATTAGCTTTCCACTATTCTGTCATTTTCAAGTTTGGTAATCTTGTGCAAATTACTTAACTTTTGTAAATACCATTATTCCATTATGTAACAGGGAGAGATTGCTAACTCAAAAGGGTTGTTACTAAGATTAAATAGTATCGGGTAAGTCACCTTGAAAATCTATTTCAAACGCTCTTTGCTGCTTCACTCAGATCCTCAGTTTTCTCATCTTTAAAACAGTCATAATATGCAATGCACAGATATGCCAGAGAGAAAACTAAAACAATGCAAATCATAGGTGCTTAATAAAACTTAGCTTACTCTTCCCATATATTAGACTCTTAAGTCATTTTATATCCAGTGGCAGATGGGAATTTAAACTAAGTTAGTTTGTACAATTTCTGTCAGTATTGAATGTAATATTTTTACATTACAAAAGTCTAAATAGAGTTGTTTATGGAAAGTTCCCGGGAAAGATATTATTTTACATTTTTGTAAAGTAGACACCCAGCAGAATAAAATTAAGACAGACTTGCCACCAAAATACCCACATAAAGAATAATATGTACATGAGTAATTCTCTCTATATTTTAAAAATCATATTCACAAAATATTACCTAAGCTTATTTATGAGAAAAAAAATTGGAGAGTAACAGTTATAAAATATCAATTCTGCTTGTTAAATTATACCATAAAAAATTCATGCCTCTAATTTTGTGACTATTCAGTTCTTGACTGCTATGCTCAAATCTTGGAAATGGGAAATTTTATTAGGTTTAAAATGATAGAAAATGTTTATTTCAGTACCATCCTGGCCAAAAGAAAATCAGGCTGTAATCTTAGAACCAGAATATTAATGTTGAGAGGAACATTTGAGTTTCTTCATCTAACTCCTTCAATTTAGAGTTGACAATATAAAATTCAGTTAGGTTTAGTTTCTTACCTAGGTCATGCAGGTGGAAGATTTTGCACTATTCTTTTATTGTTTATTTATTCCCCTGATAATAACTGGTAATAAAAAAACTACATTGAAAATACAAAAAGAATGACAAAAGCAAAATGTTTTCAATTACTATAAGATTAATATTAATAGAAACGGTTATAGGGAGAGCTGCCTTAATCAAGTGAATATATTACAGAATGGATGTAGACATGAAGCAAGAGATTTTAATTATTTGTGCAAGAATTTATAGCAGTTTATTTTAAAGTCAACATAGAGCCAAGCAATGTCTTTATCAAATAGTGACAATAATTTGACTCATTGTGAGCCAGCCAATCAAGAAAACACACACACACACACAGATGCCCTGCTATGCACTGGAATATTCTGAACTTGGAAGGAATGAAGAATATATGTGGAAATATACATGTGAATCCTATAAAGAAATCAATTTGTAACTGTGCCACCTATGAATAAGAGTTATTGTCTTCATAAAAATGTCTTGGCTATGTGTGGATAATATGTGAGTCTTCTCTTGCCTTTAGAACAATTTGAAGCCTATACAAGGAGTCTTCAAAAAGTTTATGGAACATGTGTTTTTTGAAAAGAAAACTATGCAAAGATTGCAATGTTTTGCAGCAAATGAGTTCATACTAACTTGTTATAACATGTCTGAACAGGATCTAGTTTGAGGCACAGAGAAGGATAAGACATCAGTTTGAAAAGACCCCGTATAAGAGCAACACGAATTCTGCTAAAATTGAAGCAGGAACAAACAACAAATTTATTTATGGTGAAGCCTGGGTGGAAGAATGGTGAAATCATTGATGGTTCTTAAAAAATTTTATTGGGACAACCCTCTCCCCTCCACCGCCACCACCAAATTCAGCAGTTTACAAATGGATAACTTGATTTCAGTAGATATCAGATGATGTTTAAGATGAAGCCCACAGCAGCAGAGCATTCTCATCAATTTTTGAGGAAAAAAATTTATCTTTCTCATGCCTTAACTGAAGAGGATTGAGGATTAACAACAGAAACAATAGCCAATACCATAGACATCTCAATTGGTTCAGCTTAGTGAGTTCTGACTGAAAAATAAAAGTTGAGAAAACTTTCCACTGAATGGGCACCAAAACCATTGCTCCCAGATCAGCTGCAGACAAGAACAGGGATTTCAATGGAAATTTTAAATAAGTGGGATGAAAATTTTGAAGCATTTCTTCAAAGAATTGTAAGAGGAGATAAAAAATGGCTTTACCAGTATGACCCTGAAGTCAAAGCAAAATCAAAGCAATGACTACCAAGAGATGGAAGTGGTCTAGTCATAGCAAAAGCGGACAGGTCAAAAGCAAAGTTCATGGCAACAGTTTTTTGGGATGCTCAAGGCATTTTGTGTGTTAATTTTCTGGAGGGGCAAAGAACAATAACATCTGCTTATTTTAAGAGTGTTTTGAAAAAGTTAGCCAAAGCTTGAGCAGAAAAACTCCTAAGAAAGCTTCACCAGAAAGTGACAATGTTCTATCTCATTCCTCTCATTAAACAAGGGCAATTTTGCTAGAATTTCAATGGGAAGTTGTTAGGCATCCACCTTACAGACCTGATTTGGCACCTTCTGACTTCTTTTTGTTTTCTAATCTTAAAAAATCTGTAAGGAGCATCCATTTTTCTTTAGTCAATAATGTAAAAAAGACTACATTGACTGGTTAATTTCCTCAGTTCTTTAGGGATGAACTAAATGACTGGTATCATCATTTATAAAAGTGTTTTGACCTTGATGGATCTTATGTTGAAAAATAAAGTTTATAATTTTTATCTTTTTAATTCCATTTTTCTACAAACTTTTTGAAGTCTTATATGTTTTCAAACTCCCTGCTTTTCCCAACTATACTGCACTACTCTTATAAAAGGATATATATAAGCCCCAAAATACACTCCTCTATAGTCTTTCACTACATTAGTTTTTGCATGTTTCTTCTACTGGATTTCTGCTCCATTAGTGTTTTACATATCTATTCTGTTTCAAGCTGTTTCCTATATTTCCTATTAAATTCCTGTGGCAGTAACTAAATTTCCACTTCATTTCTTTCCCACAAAAGTTTACTCTAGTTTATAAAATAGAAAAAAAACATTAAATAGATATTGAGTTGTTTTAAAAATGTATAAGAGGAATTGACAATTAGGGCTTAAGGCAAAGTTCTCAGCAACAGGTCTCCAAACTACTTCCCAGAACTAGTGTAGAGAGGAAACAGCTGACCCTGCCAGCAGACTGAGAACATTACACTTTGTTCTGTCTCCACCTCTGCTTCCAGGATGTGACTTTGTATAATAGCTAGGGTTACTATCCTCACAATAAGAAAGAGAAAGATTCTCATCCTTTCTTCTTCTTATGTCACTAACTCCTGAGTAAAAGTCTATCAAAGACCCCATAATTTTTCCACAGCTGTAGAGAAACTGAACAGGAGAAGAGAGTACAGAGTTCACAGTGTAGATGAGAGCAGATAGTCTTTGTCCTTCAGTGGAATTCATGTGATGAGGAACTTCCCAAATATAAATTGGTACTCGTGTATGCAGCAAAATTGAATGAATATGTTCATCACATATATTATTCATTATTTTCAATTTTTGATGGACTAAATTACATCTTCTCATCAATCTTTTTAAAATAGAGAAAATTAAAGTGATTAATGTAATAAACACACTATTCCCAACCTACTCAACTTTAGCACATTCTAATAGTTTACCATATTTGTCACCATTATTTTAGGGAAATAAAATATGAAAAGTATTATTAAATTATAGCTCAGAATGTTTATTGTCCCCTTCTGTCTCTCATCCTCTTGCTAATATTGTTGTATATAATTATCATAGATGCTTTTCTAATTTTAGTGCATATATACTAGATTCCATGAACAATATTGCTTGGCATGTTTATAAATTTTAGATAAATGGTAACAAATGTATTGTTCTAAATATTTATTTGTTTCTCAATTTTATTAATTTATGATTTCCCTGATGATATTTGTAGTTGTGTTTAACTCATTTTTTTAACCATGACTATACAACAATAATATATACATCTTATTGATATATGCTGACTAGTCCCAATTTATTTGCTATTGCAAACAACATAATGTGCATGTTTTCCTATCTTGTACACTGTGGAACATTTCCAAAGGTTCTATACCTAGAAGTAGAATTTCTGAGGCATAGGATATACACATTTGCTACCTAACAACCATCTCACTTGTTTCTGTGTAATAACACCCTGATCTTTAATCCATGCTGCAGTGTGCCAGTTCAGAGACTATATTCCTCAACCCGTTTTGTAGTTAAAAATGGCCATTGAAATATGAATGGAGCTTTTTGGGTGTGACTTCTGGAAAACAGCCAGAACAACATAGTGGTTAAGCAGATGTGTGGTGGAATGAGACTGCTCAGGTTTTATTTCAGCTTCTAGCATTTCAACAGCTGTTTGATCTTGAAGCAATCAAAGCCGTTTGACTTGAAGAAGTTAATTCTCTGTGCTTCATTTTTCTTATTTCTACAATGTGTAAAATAATAGTATAAGGTCTAATTTGTTGAAAAATTTAAATGAAATGATACATGAATAGTATTTACAATAGTTCCTGGCACATAGAAAGCGAATCTAAAATGTATGATTTATTAATTTACTTCCTTGACAACATTTTACATTTTTCACACCTTTAGTTTGTTCTGAAATAATAAATGTGAAGGAATATTCCATTTTACCTTAATTTTCTCCCTCTGATTACTAGTGTGGTTAAACATTTAAAAAATATTTATTCTCTTAGTTTTCTTTGTTTATGAATAGCTGATCATATTCTTGTCCATTTGAGACGAGTTGTTTATCTTTACATTATATATTTAAAAGCCTTATGTATAGTGAGATTTTTCTATTAGAAAGATATTTTCTAATTTTAATGTAGTAGAATATATTTTTTCTTTATAGTTCTTCTGTATACATTTCCCCACTACATGCTTATTAAAAAAAAAATCTATGTGTTTGTGTGTATGTGTGTGTGTGTGTGTATAAATATTTTAAAATATACTTATTTTATTTTTTATTTAGGCGTATAATAATTCTGAGTGTAATGGGAGCTTTTAAGACAGATATTTAATTTTACAGCTTCTATTATGAGAGTGAGATTCTGTTTCACATGCCTGGGGATTTCCAGAGACTTCAATTTCTGAGTGGCCAAAATGAATTGTCAATAGCAAGTTCACTCTGATACTGGCTTCATGTTAGAAAACTACTTGGCCTTGATAATCAGTTGCATTCATTCACCAAGATTCACACATAGCAGCAGCATGATAAGTGAAAAGAAGTTGGAAATTTGATTCTAATCCCACCTTTAATGTTTATAGAGTTTGATCTAGACCATTATATACAGTGAAAAATTGCTATTTGTAGTGAAAGCCAAGTCTGGCTTCAATTTTTACCTAGTAATTTATTGGTTAACATAGTTTTTTTCAATTATCAGTATTTTATAAATCTCAGATAAATGTTAAACTTCAAAAAAATAAATCAGAAGTCTCCTAAGAATATCTTGAGATAGTGGATTTTCAGTGTTTCATCTTCAAGGCCAGACTGATATAGAAGGGCAAATATATGAACTAAATGAAGAGAATAGTGAGGAGGCAAGAACTCAAAGATTTCTTTTTTGGTATCCAAAAATGGACTGAATTTTGAAAAGTTTTAAGTGAAGTTATATTAGATTAAAAAATGTGCACCTATTCATAATGTATCCACCTGTATTTGTTAAGACAGTGAATCTTTGATTTCTCAGAAAATCCCATATGTAAGTGAATAAATGAGATAGTTAATGGTAATAGCCTTAATTTAGTAATGAAAACTCCAGGAGTAGAGAAATGTTTTGTTCTCTGAGGAACTGAGCATTTATTTTTAATGTATATTTCATAAATTTCAACTGTTTTAAACTTAATCATTTTCATGAGTGAAGAAATTTTAATTTCTCACTATGCCAGCCAAAAGAATTCCATGCAGATCTAAAGGGAACATTTTGACTTCACGTTTCCTTGTCTTTTATGTATTAAAAATATATAATTTTAAGAAAATTAATATTGGTAGCAAATAACATAAAACTTAGGTGATGGTTTAAGTTGCCTACTCATTATTTTTAAAAGTTGTATGTCCAATTAGAATTTTGCTTTTATGCTTCAAATACAGGATTGTAGCAATTAAATATTGGAAGGATCATATTAGTAAGGAAATAATTGTTTATATACCACTTTTTATTTTTAAAAAACAAGTTCTTTCTTTTGTGAATCTATTTCAAATATAAATGTCTTTAGGAAGAACAATCTCTTAATTGGTTAAAAAAAAAAAAAAGCCCTGCTGAAATAGATTATTGGCTTTAGGGTGCATTCATTTATCTAACAAATATTTTGAACAGCTTTTATATTCTGTGCAAAACGCATGCATGCTACTCTGCTTAATCTACAGTGATTTAATATTATTCACAAATACATAATCCATTAAAGAATATAAGTTTGACTATCTTAGCTAACATTTTGAATAGGTAGTGCTTTTTTCAAAAATAGAAAATCTAATAATTTTTTCTGTAAATGAAAATAAAGAAGTCTATAAAAATCCATTATAGGTTTCGTGTACATTTATAATCAATTTGAGAAAAAGTATTCTATGAACAGGTAATATTTTATATACCTAGGATATAAATTCAGAATGAACAAAAGGGCCTTGTGTGATGATAATATGTTAAATTCTAGAGTGATAAGAGGCATGTATTGTAGATGAAGGAAAATTCTAAAAAGTGATTGCCTTGTAAGAGAAAGATCCTTGAGAAAAATACTTGCTTTCACTCAAGTATGTCACAGTATTACATAAGTGCTACAATTTGTATTGACAGCATCTGTTCCTTGTCCTGGCCCAACAGGCATCGAACTAGGTATAAATTTGAAAATGCAAATTTTATTGCTTACATTCACACCTAAATTTTCACATTATACTTCAAACCATGAATAAATTCTATAAATTTAGTTTCTTCTCTTTATGTAATCATTTATCCTTCTTTATTCATGAAAGGTACGCTTGACTCTATATGTGTATATACTTTTAATTTTCATTCAGCTAAACTTTGGAACAGAAATGTGTTTATAATTCTAATAGGATTGATGACGGTGATGACAGCAATGATCACAATGTTGGTAATGATAAAGAAAAATAAGTTTGATTAAAATGATGTTTTTTCTGATAGC
Source organism: Cheirogaleus medius (assembly GCA_008086735.1). Lineage (NCBI taxonomy): Eukaryota > Metazoa > Chordata > Mammalia > Primates > Cheirogaleidae > Cheirogaleus > Cheirogaleus medius. Next base: position 7,429,804 of record VBSM01001265.1, on the reverse strand, counting down.
TATTTCAATTCTTACCTGTGTCTAGATTGTTTATTGAGGGAAGCTAAATAAAACCATTAGTATTATCAGGCAGTTGTAAAGAATTAATATATCAGAAGATACTATAATAAATATGCTTCATATCCATTTTTTTCATATTCTCTGTCATCATTAATTCTTTTACTCAGTGACTGATTCCTTCACTCAATAGACACTTACTAGACACAACTGAAGGAATACCATAGAGAACAAATATAAACATAGCTATTCCTTCATGGACCCTCAATTTAATGGAGTACATAGATATTAGTTTTATAAAACTAATTGAAAAATTACAACTATGATAGATGCTATGTATGAAAGTGAGGTGACGGTACAAAGCTTATAAAAGTAGATTTTGATATAACTATAAGAGATTAAATGACCTATAGCAGTTAAAAAGAGAGAGAAAATGTATCTCAGCTACAGCAGTCAGGGGAAACATAATGTAAACATGAAAGATTGAAATCTATTTTGTCTGAATTAGAGAAAACTGGGAGAAAATGGCTTAAATGGTGGCTACAAAAATAAGTATGACCGTACCAAGCAGAACCATGTCTTATTTATGCTAAGTGAAAGGAGAAGTGATCGAAATATTTTAAGTTGGAGGATGTCCTGATAAGATCTGCATATTGAAAATGTCACTCTAATTTCACTGCCTGAAGAATTAGTTGGAAAGGGGTTTACTTACTCTGACAAGTTACAAAATTTAGAAAAAACATTCTTTAAGCTTGGGATTTTTCATGGCCAACTACTTTGTCTTAATAAGAAAGAGCAAATGACTTTTATAATTAGTGACAGAATTGATTTAAAACAAATAGAACTTAGATTATTAATTACAAATATGTTATTTCCATGATACATTGCTATATATTTATGAGATATTCTAGCCAAATTAGCTAAACTGTTTGTACTCGTCGATCATTTCTGTCACATTTTACTTTCGATGTTTCTTCACATAGTTCCCTCATGTCCACCACCTCTTGCCATCCTTTCCACTGCCAAACAATAAGGACAACTTGCCACTCTCAACTTCAGAGAAATTTGGTTAGACTCTTTCTGCACATTTCCATTGTGTAACAACTTCTTCATGAATAGATTATTTTTCTAATAAATTTGCAGGTGTTATGAGGGTAGTGGTAATAATTTGATCTGTTTTCCTTTCAGTGATTCTGACTTGATGTCTGGGATGTAATAGGTGTGTAAAAAAAGGATAATACTTTGAAAATTGCTAATATTCTTTGTGAATTACTTTATATGACTATATATTTCTGAAAGGATTACTTCCTACTAATACCTTTCCTCATTGAACAAAAACAAAAAAGTGACCGATTTTACCTAGTACTAGGTTTTACATGGCCAGATGTGGAAATTCTAGAAAGGAGAGAGAAAATGTATCCAGGTCCTATATTCCTCCTATTTGGAAGAGGTAGAATTTTCAGATTAAGTAAAATCCTTCTTCAGGGCTGAAAAATTTGTCAATATGGTTATATATATTTTTGAACATTTTGTAATTGTGAGAGAATTATAATACAGCTATAAAATCCAATTATTCTAAAAGCTAAGGTAAATAATGATGTGAATAAACTAATATTGTGCTTCTAATTAAAATTATTTAATAAATTCTCGTTGTATGTAGAATAAAATCCAAATTTCTTACTATGTAGTATATGATCCTACATAATGAAGCCATGCTTAGGTTTCCATCCCATTCCTTACTACTCTCCCCTCAATGACTATGCTTCAGCTACCAGGTCTTTTCTCAGTTTCCTAAACATGACAAGTTCAACCCTGCTTTGAGGCCTTGGCACTTTCTTTTTCCCCCTCTAAAGCCTTCTTCCTACAGAGCCTCATCGGTTTGACTTCTTATCTTTTACATCTGAAATACAAGCTGCTCAAAAGTCTTCCCTTACCAATTCCCAGTTTCCAGTCACCTTTTATCACGTTGCACTGTTATATATCTTCTTCCTAAGACTTCTCATTATTTGAAATTATCATTTGATATACTTGCTGATTGTCTGTATTCTCTTATAAATTCCATAAAAACAGAAAATATCTCTGTCTGATTCACTATTTTACTTCCAAAGCACAGAATATCACCTGTCATCTAGCAAGTACTTAATAAATATTTGTTAGATAAGGGAATGATTGAATGAGAACTAAAGAAATCACACCATTCTAAGGCCTCCTCTGTACCACTAGGCCAAAGCAGACGCAGGCACATAGGATTACAGATCTTTATTTCACTGACAGAATTCATAATGCCTATATTACTTTTCAATTTATCATTAAATGCATATAGAGAGAAATATATAGAATTTATGGCATTACCTGATAAAAGAAAAAAAATTTAAAAAGCTTAGAATATTAACTATTTTTTCTCTGATAGGAGTTAGGTTTATATCAATATATTTCAGATAAATCTATTTAGTAATCCATGCTTTTACTACAAAGGGAAGCTATTTTATTTTTTTTTAAAGCCTGTTAGTTTGGATATTAGCAAGTGTAAGGCAAGAAAGATCGAGGGAGTAAAACATTGCAAGAATAATTCACGCTACCTGCAATACTGGATTAAGTTAATATACAAACTGTGATTAATCACAATAGTTTGAAAATAAAATGGTGACATAAAATTTTCTCAGAAATCAAATTAATTGTGATATTCTATTAATCCTCTTCAGATCGTCCAGATCTTCAAATGGATCCTCTGGCTCTCTAGCTGAACAGTCAGCAGAAACCCACCAAGTAATTATTGTATGCCAGGCTTTGTTAACATAGCAAGAGCAAATGCTTTCATATGTCCTAGTTGCTGTTCTAAGCATTTCACATATATTAACAAATTTAATCTTTGTGATAACACTTGATAATAACTATAATTACTCCCATTAACAGATAAAGCTATGTGATCTGCCCAAGATAAAACTTATCAGAACCAGGATTTGAACTTGGGCAGTCTGGCTACAAATCCATAGTTGTGACCACTGTACCACCCTACTTCTCACTCCATCCTTTTTTATCTGAAAATCAATTAAGTATGTGTAGAATCAAGTCAAATGTAGCTGATAGGTCTGTCCAGAAATTCAGGACATTGGGAAACAGAGAACTATAGGTAATTACATAAACTTTTAAATGATGCAAATAATTTCACGGAATTTCAAAGAGATTTTGACTGTTTTCTCTCGAACTAATTTTGCCCAGCATAATTCGAATTTGTAGAAAAATTTGTCAAGTTCTGAGAAAGACAGCAAATATCTTTAGGATAACTAGTGATCTCTGCTGTACTTTAAGGTAAGCTCAGTCTGCATGAATTCCTCTTTTTAAGACAGACTGTGATCTAAACACATTTATGAAATTGCTACTTTTAAAGAAATTATATGCTCTAGTTATTTGATTTTATGGACATTTATAAATCCTTTAAACATTAAAAAAATGGTTTTTATTGATGATACATTTGAAATCCTATAGTGACACGTGAAAACAAAATAAAATATGGTCCCAATCCCAGCTCCATTACTAACCACCAATGAAACTTTGACCAAAATGTTTAGCTTTCTTTGAATCCCATTTTCTTTCTTTCTTTCTTTTTTATTTTTGAAATGGTCTCGCTCTGTCACCCAGGCTTGAGTGCTATGGCATGATCATAGCTCACTGTAGCCTCAAACTACTGGAGGCTCAAGCGATCCTCCTGCTTCACCCTCCTGAGTAGTTAGGATAAGAGGTGTGTACCCACTACACCCACTCATTTTTTTTTAATTTTTTAAAATTTTTTGTAGAGAAAAATTTTGTTGCTGAGGCCGATCCTGGCCTCAAGTGATCCTTCCACCTCAGCCTCCCAAATTGCTCGGATTACTTGTGTGAGCTACGATGCCCTTTCTAAATCCTATTGTCTTGTTTTTACAATGAGAACACTTATTTTTACAATAGAAAATGCTTCTGCTTTTGTCTGTTCAGTATCACCTTTTATGGGGAATTTTCCAAACTCTCTCTCTGTCTCTTTCTCTCTCCTGGGAATTTTAATCTTCAAGGATTTACCCAGGGCAAGAAGGCAGCTGGAAATGAGTATTTTGAAATGTACAATAAAGTACGCTAGTTTATTTGATCGAGATCCCTGAAGCTATTATATTTCCTGTCTTTCCCAAATATTAGGAGATTCTTCCAATGCTATGATTTACACTGTATCTTTCCAAAGAATCACTGTATTTATGCTTAAGTCAATCAGGATTTCTTTATGCTACGTACCATTAAGGAACCTAAATGATACTTAGCAAATAATTCCTATCCTAATTATCTTCAGAATTGTTAGTCTGAGTCATATGAATCAATAGTTGTGAAAGTGTTAACTAGAAAATATTACATAAACAATCCTCACCAGATAATCCAGACAATTTGTGGGACCCAGTGCAAAATGAAAATGTGGGACCCCTGTCAAATATTATTAAGAATTTCATATGATGACAACAGAGCATTAAACGAAGCATGGGGCCCTTCTGAGCATGGGGTCCCATGTAACTTTATAAGTTGCAAACTCATGAAGCTGGCTCTGCACATTGATTATAATGGACTTAACATCAGAATATTCCTTAGCTATCCTGATCTTTTTAAAGATATAAATATCATTGTTAACAAAGAGGTAAGTTAGAAGAAATGCTTTATGAATTCCAGGGCTGTCAGTCGTTTTACAATAGTTTATTTACCTTGGGCAAACTATAATCAGAACAGAAAAAATTAGATGTATATTTTACTAACAGAAAAAGGTAAATGTAAATATTCTAATTATCAGGCTAAAGACTAATTTGTAATATAATCTGTGAAAAGTTTTTAATATTTGTGTTATTGACATTTTTAATTTTATAAAGTTTATTATGTAATTGGATACATTTTATTCACAACTCTAAAGTTAAGAAAATTTACAATGCTAAAAGTAAATTTTTCAAAAATATATGATTCTCAAAAAATAGCTCTATGACACTACAAAAGTTAAAAGATTTTTGTATACTTCCTTTCTCATATCTCAAAAATCCTCAAATTTTTTCTCATTTTATCTCGTTGGCAGTGATGAGAATAAATACGAATTCCTTGAAAATGTGAGAAACACTATATAAGTAAGGTAAGCTCAATATTGTTGCTCTTAATTTAATTGCAATTATGTTCTTATGTCACTCCTTAACTGTGAAATACCCGTGATGAAGGCAGTAAGCTAAAGTTGTAGTATTTGAAGTTTTTGCCAAGACAACTTTTAATTAAAGAATTAGAAAAAAAATCTTTTTAAAATGATTTATAAAGTCTAAGTAATAAGACATATTTTTCTGAACAAAGATTTATTTCGATCCGGTGACACTATCAACACTATCTAGCACAGTTTCAGGCATGTACTACTAAGTACCATAAGTAAATTAATACCCATTAATACTGCTTTAATCTAACTTTAAAATGTTCATATGTGTATTAATTTCCTCTGATAGATTAATAATTAAAGTAATTTCCTAGGAACTTTGAATTCTACTCACAGTGCATGCTTCCTAGTGCTACATTTTGATTTGTCATTCCTTTTCCATTACTCATTTCTTTTTATTCTTGAGAAGCAGTTTTAAGCTTCTTAATTTTTTTAGTATAGGTAGTTATAGAAGAGCATTGCAAGTTTTGATTTCTTATAAGTTGAGTTCACACCGTTGGATGCTGCCATGAAACAGGTGAACAAGCATTAATCATAGAATCATATTGCTGGAAGGAAACTCCAAAGGTCACATAGTTAATTCTCTTGACTACACACTTAGACTGTCTTGAAATTAACCTAGAAAAATAGGTGTCTGTCCACGTACTTAAAGGTCAAATAGCATCATGAATGTATGAACACCCACAGCCAAGTGAAGTGTGAGGTGATAATTTAGGTAATTCATGAACAATATCTTCACATTGATTCAGTCATCTGAATATGTGAATATTTCTATGTGGACAGCAGTGTAGTTTTAGCAGGAGCAAGTCCTTTATCAATCAGAAAGACTATCTTATAAGATATTGTTGGGAATGTAAAGAGAAACTACATATAAAGTGCCTTGTATCAGTTTCCTACTGCTGTGTAACAAACCATCACAAAGCTTGAAACAACAACTTAAAATGATTTAAAACAACAACAATTTATGTGTTCATTTGATTATATAACTTGGGCAGGGCTCAGTGGAAAGGGATCATCTCTACTGCAGTGGTGTTTGCTAGGGCATGATGACTTGGATGGTAGTCTACAGGAGGGATGACCTTGCTTGCATGTCTGGCACACAGATGGTAGTACTGGAATTAGTAAGAACATACAGAACCTCTGGGTCTTTGTATCTTCTGCAGAAAGAGAGCTTGCTTCTTTACATCAAGGCTGACTACCAGGAGGACAAAAATGGAAGCTGCATAACTATTATGGTTAAGGGATGGAACTGGCAGAGTGTCACGTCCATTTCATTTTATTGGTTAAATAGGTCACAAGATGATGACTATTCATAGGAGGAGAAGTAGAACACCTCTTCATGTGAGGAAGCCAAACATGTACAAGGATGTGTCAAATTTCTAGAATAAAATCTTAATATAATCTGCTATAAAAATGCATGCCCCTCTCACATGGAAAATATACTCACCCCTTTCTAAGACATCCCTGAATATCACCTCATTAGCACATTGAACTTGAGTTTGAGTATCTTGTTATCTGCACGAAGTCTGGATTTGGATGTGGCTTCCTGGGTGCAAGTTCTCTTTCTCTGAAGAACTGAGAATTAAACAGGCTAGTTCACTACACCTAGTATTATTCATGAGACAAGAACAGGACAATAGAAACTCCCTTTCATAGACAGGAAGAACAGGCAGCAGATAGCAGTCTCTGCTCCATAGCAATTCTCAATTCATCTGTCACTTGCTTTCAGAATATTCTGCTCCTGCAGTGAGGGAATATTATTTGAATAGAAGTCAGCTTTGGCCTGTGAGAATAGGTCATTAATCCATGGTCCCAGCTAGGTTCTATTGGCTTTGTTCTCTGAGATGCCATTGGTTTATCATAAGGAACAACTTATATTTTTGCTGAGTAGTTTTTCTTTCTAATACTAGACTACCGCTGGCCAGAAGCCTCTTTTTATTTTGAAAAGTCTTAATCTCTTTTAGCCCAAACTGGTACAAATTCTGTAATACCTTTGTATTGTGTTAATATATTAAAATCTGTAATAACTTTGTATTATGTTAATAAATTATAGTTCATTTTTTTAGACAAAAGCCATATCCACAGATATCTTCAAGTCAGGTCCGTCTCAACTTTCAGCTGTCAGCCATGGTTCTACGGGACATTGCCCTTATTTCTTTGAAGCTCTTTTTGTTTTGTTGAGGGAATATAAGATTAAAGTCCTTAAATCTCTCTAGGGTCCTAAAAAGGGGTCTTATAGCTGTCCTTGATTTGATCTGGCCCCTGAGGCCATGTTTTACTGGAAGTGCCCTGGATTTGATCATTGCTTGAGTCTATTTCAACTTTATGGCTAGGAATTAGAAGTGTGTGTGTGTATTCCACTCTAACAAGTCCTCAAATGGAAATATTCCTCTAAATTATGTTTTAAAACTGAATATTTTATTTTTGCATATTACTGTCTTCTTATATTTAATCATACACAGTAAAGTCAATAGGCACTTTTGATCCTGTATATGTCTTTAGGCAGATATATTTTCTATATTTCATGTAATTTAATCAGCATTTCTGCCAATTCCTTACCAATACATGACACTGATTTTCTCTCCTTCAGCCTCCTAGTGCAGCCACTTCATTGTTCCTCCAGACTCACCAACAAACCTTCATTGTGTATATAGCCTCTTCCTGACACCTAGTTCCAAGCCAATACCACAGTTTTTAAGTTTCTGTTATGCAGAAAATTCTACTTCCAGGTATCAATGTCTGTCTTATTTATCTATTGCTGACTAAATAACCAGCAAGTACATAGTTACTTAAAAACAACTATCATTTATTATTTCCCACAATTCTATAACAAGGCAAGACTCTGAGGGGGAGTTTTTCTGATCAACTTCCCTTTGGCTGAGGTGACCGCTATGACTGCATTTGGCTGGGAGCACAGTTGATGCTGGAACATCCGAGATGGCTTTAACTACGTATCTAGTTTCAGCTGTGGCAGGTGGAATATTTGGTGTCTGGCTGAGCTTCTCTCCACATGTTCTTTCACTCTTTAATAGCCTGATCTGACTCTCTTTACATGACAGCTGGATTCCAATAGAGGAAAAGTGGAAACTGCTAGTCTTCTGGAGACTTATGTCCAGAGCTGGCAGAACATTGTTCTTATCATATTCCATCGGTAAAAGATGTCCACAAACCTAACTCAAATTCTAGAGAAAGATATCACATCCATTTATTGATGGAAATTGTGATATGTACCTACAGAAATTGAAGGAATTCTGAGAAGTAATTTTTAGAGATAATCTATCATATGCCATTATAGTTCTAGATATATAGAGGGTGATCAATAAATGTCTGTTGCCTTCCATATCCCCCAGATGATGTATACATTACTCTTCTTGCACTGTGAATGTATTTATTAAACAGAAGTTATAAAATAAAATGAATTTTACTCTTCAATGTACTTACTATGGTGATTGGAGTTGCATTTTAAAATTTCATTTTTTAATGTAAAGAAGCAACAGAGTCATTGATAAATGGTTTTGGGAGATAAAGTAGTGTGATGACTACAAAGACAATCCTGGATTTTGCAATTACAAGGTCACTGATTGGTACACTTGTCTTTTTATATGGCCTGGAGCCTTTTTTATTAGGTTGAGGACTAAAAGAGAATAAATGAGAGTAGAATTTGTGAATAAGAACTTTTCAAGCTTTAGTGCTCAAAATAATATAAGATGTAGGGGAGAGAGATTGTTATGAAGGAGATCTCCTTCCACTGTCTTACTTTACGTATATATAAGAAATTTTAATTTAACAATTTAAAACTTTATGTGTGCTTCCCACTCTCTCTTTTTTCAGCCTTTGACTATATTATTTGTTCCAGTGATAAAGATATATGCGGTGTAGGTGAGATGAAGTCATCATCTATATTTTGTATGGTTGCAGGTATCACATGCGGATAAAATGGAATTTTAAACTAATACCATATGGTCTGATTGTTTACACTTTTTTTTTCCTAAGAGGGAGGGTTGTTTTTTTCTTTTCCTAACAATTCCCTTACAGTATAAGGCAACCAATTTCTGGAGGAGTACATTCAGGAGTATTGATATCTTGTTCTTTTTGGTGTCAGGCTTTAGGGAATGAGTTAAAAGGCTCTGGAAGCACCAATGTTTGGGAAACTCCGGCTGAAATATTGACTGTGACAAAAGAAGCTTTCCACACAGTGTCAGCATTTGTGGCAGTAACTGGTTCTGGCAGGGTGGTCTCTACTAGAAAAGAATTGGGTGAAGAGAGGAGGCACTTTTATCTTTATGAGTTTCAGAGGCATTTCAGAAAGTATTTTCAAAGCTCTTTGTGTTGACAATACTGAGAAAAAAGACATTAGAATGTATTTTCAAGAATGACAGTGGAGATCCCCTCTGCTCACCAAAAGCTTCACGGGGAGCAGTGAAGAAAGTTGTGTGTTCTTGTCATTTTTCCCCACTTGCTTCACTCAGTTTGCACAACGGTGCTCACAGAGTGAAGAGGAGAGGAAAGGGAGTAAAATGGAGCCTGGTGTAGGGACAAGGGTAGTGACAGGTGTCAACTAGAGTCTTCAGTGAATTTAATTCATGTATATAGACCAGAAGAGGCTTAGGAACATTATAATAGATAGTGAATTTTAGGTGATTAAAGAGTAAAAACCATAAGAACATTCTTATAGAGTTGGGGTGAGCCAAAGAAAGAAGCTTACATACATTAATAGAGAGAAGGAAAAGATTCACACACACTGGCCTCTCTGTTGATGACTCAGGCATCCTCAAACTATGGCCGGCGGCCAGGTGCTGTCCGCCAAGGACATTTATCCGGCCCGCTGGGTGTTTTTGCCCATTTTGTTTTTTTACTTCAAAATAAGATATGTGCAGTGTGCATAGGAATTTTTTCATAGTTTTTTTTTAAACTATAGTCTGGCCCTCCAACAGTCTGAGGGACAGTGAACTGGCCCCCTGTTTAAAAAGTTTGAGGACCCCTGATTATTGTAATATGTTAAGCCTCATAGGAAAGGATTGCTTTGGGAATGGGAAGGGCTTGGTGAAAGGACTCAGCCAAACTAATAGAAATAAAATACAAAGCAAGTAAGCAAACAATAAAGACAAATTTGGGGAGTGCCAAAAACAAAAACAAGAGGGCTGTGAGGGTTCTTATGTTTTATTCAGGCAAAAACATTTTTAGGTTCTTCTTTTATGTTAGATACTATATTAAGCATAAAAAGCCCCTTAATTTTAAAGTAACCACATTTTATGTTGTGAAAATAGGCATGCAAACAAGTAATTGTGATACAGTGCTCAGAATAATAAATTATTTAGTATTATAAGTTATCCCCATCAACATCTTCACTATATACATATACAGTACACACACATATATACATATACACACACAGTTGGCCTTTCATATCTGTGATCAAAAATATTTGAAAAAAGAATTTCATCTGTATTTAATCTGTATTGAACATGTACAGACTTTTTTCCTTGTTATTATCCCCTAAACAATATAGTATAACAACTATTTATATAGCATTTACATTCTATTAGGTATTATAAGTAACCTAGATATGAATTAACATATATGGAAGAATGTGTCAAGGTTATATGCAAATACTATACCCTTTTATATCAGGGACTTGAGTATCTATGGATTTTGGTACCCACAGGAGGTCCTGAAACTAGATAAATATATGAAGTATATATATGTATATATTTTAAAAATAAAAGCTATATACATATTACTGGAAGAGACTATATTTTCAAATATAAAAATGTCAGTAAGAAAATGAATTAATCTTGTACTTTCCATTTTCTAGTATGGGCAGCATCCTACACTTTCTTTCATTTTTATTGGTTCACTAAAGTTGTTGATATCTCATCCAATCTATGGAGTCTTTTCCTCTGAGACTGATTTCTTCCTGAAATTTTCTGGCTCATGTTATAAATTTCTACCCTTATAAATAATTTACCTCCACAAAGACAATGCTTTTTACTTCATCACATATACATTTAAATCTGTTGTCGATATTATACACTTGAACCTTCCTGAATCTTACCTACCTACTTCTAATTCAAGTCACGAATTCAAAAACATGAATATTGAAAGGCACAAAGGAAAGAAAAAATAAGTTACATAATAATAACAACATTACCATATATATTTATAAGGTACTGTAATATGCTAATAAATTCACATGCACTACTGCATTTAATATTACCAACAATTTGTAAGTTTTGTATTTTTTCCAGTTTTATGTATAAGGAAATAGAAGTTTGATGAAATAAAATAACTTGACCAATATTAAAGATTCAGTAAGTGACACATTGAATTTAAGAACTTACATACTATGTTATAAAGGTTACCTATTTTGTGAAGCTTAAATTTTTTTCACATACAATTGAGAGTATATGAAAGAATTTTTGATACATTGAAGAACAACATTTGACATTCATGAAAAAATATGGAAAGTTTGGATCTTCAGCAGTAGCAGCACAATTTAAGTCAATGAAGAGAAATAGTTTGTCCTTCAAAACCAACATTTTCAGTTCAAGGTAATAAGAACTATCTATTTAAAAATAAAATCATTTAGATGAGAATCATATAGATTTCTCCTTCAGGGAATATGAAGTAGAGATAGTTTTCCCTATTCCTCCCATTAAGTAGTCCTTAGTTTTAGCCTGGCTAAAAGCCCTGGACATTAAACTTAGAAACACCAATGGACACAGAGAAAACAAAGTACCACCCAAAGTCCTGCTGTCCAGTCAAAGAACTAGAAAAGGGGCAGCCTAAGAAGACAAAAAGCATTTAGACCACAACTTCTCAACTTCAGCCCAACTTCACAGAAAAATCTCTGATCCTAATCCACCGTGGCATAAAGGCTGTGTGGGTAGCCTAGACTGGTACCCTTGCCAGGCTGTAACCAGGTACCCCAATTCCCCATCCGGTTGGAGTCAGGGAAAACCAAGTGGGGAGCCTGGACTCTTACTTCTGCTGAGCAATAACAAAGTTCTTCCTCTTCCCCACCAGGTGTTAGAAAATGTCTAGTGAAGAGGCAGCACTTTTACCACTACCCAGCAGAAATGAGACAACTCCAACCACCGTGTTGGCAGAGGCCACATGTGGAAATGAAACTCTTATTCCTGCTTGGCAAAAACCAATACCTCCCCGCACCCTTCCCCCTGAGTATCATAGGAGGCTCAGTGGAAAACCTGGCCTTCTATTTCTACCTAGAAATAATGATGCCATATGTGGCTGAGTGGAAAACCTGGCCTTCTATTTCTACCAAGCAATAATGATGTGGTGCAATCCCCCCTTTTCCTGGGGGAGCAGTGTCAGAAAAAGCCAGTGACCAAGATACCCATAATATTTCCCTCAGCTCAACTAATTTTGTGACAGGCTTTTTCCTACCTCTAGGCCCTCTACTTCCCTTTCCTTAGAGTATTTACTGGAGAAACCTGGCAATTGCAAATTCTTCTCTGCCCCATTGAGATTAGGGTTTTGTTTGTCAGTTTGTTTGTTTGTTTTAAGCCTCTTGTCAGTTTTACAATTGAAGACTCTTTTGCTAAAGGCCAGGGAGCCTTCCCTCTGAAATGTAGTCATCAAGGAAGTTATCACCCCTTTCTCTCAGTCTCTGTGGGAGGGGAAACTAAGTCCTGCCTGGGTGGTAACTCACTCCTAGTTGTAAAACTGTCTTCTGTCATGAAGGTTACAGGAAGTCTACTTTGCCTTTGAGTAAGGCCAATGAACAAGCACAGATGATCTTATCCTGGGCTCTTAAAAGCTTTGTAGCCCTTCATTTTACAAGAGTTGAGTTCAGACCACTCTATGGTCTCTTCCCTCCATATTCTTGAAATGTTACTTACCTTTTCAACTTTGGTGCAAATTTGCTTTGAAACCAGCTAAAACAGAATCTGTTTCATAATATACTACAAAAATGCCCAGGATTTGAACAAAAATCACTCATTATACCGAGGACCAGGAAAATCTGAATCTGAATGTGAATGAACAAAAAAAAAAAGATAATTAATAGATGCCAGCTGCAAGATGATAAAAATATTAGAATTGAAAAAAAAATCATAAAGTATCAGCAAAGAAATAGGAATTTTCAGCAAATAAATAAAATGGATAATGGTTAGCCAAAATAAAATTTTAGGGCTGAAAAATATGAAAATGGAAATAAAACTTAGTGGATGGGCTCATCAGCAGAATGGAAGTGTAGTATTTCTATATATTTTAGAAATTTTATCATTAATATGGATTAAATACTATTTTCTAATAGTTAAGTTTCCTCAAAGAACTTTGTACTGCTGATCCTTATTCTATTTTACCAGATAGATGCTTGACAGAGGAATACTGTCACTAGCCTATGAAATTAAATAGAAAATTTATTAAAATAGAAATGAATTTTTTCATAAATAGACCTCCTGATATGAATTTACTATATTTAATTGGACTGGTAATGATTCTTAATTTAGTAAAACTTATATCTTAGCTGTGCATCATACTCAGTTGATGCATTTGGCAGGTACTGCATTAAACATTTTATGTTTATCATTTAAATGTTTCACAAGGTATGGTACACATAAAATTGTTATTACAGGAGATGATTAAGGGGTCTGTAGTCTTAATGTTAAATATCAGTGAATCATAGAGAAAGAAATACCTTTTCATTTCTCTTTCTGGCTTTCTTATCACATCAAAGAGAACCTTTCTGTTTAGTACCACTATTTTTTGTAATCTCTCCGTCTTTTAACAAAGATAAAGCCTTAGGCTCAAAATCTTCAGGTGGCAAAATATCTAGTTAGGATTTTATAGCATTATTTTGTTTTCAAAATGTGTTGTTTTTTTTTGTTATGTGGTATTTATGAAAATCATCCTAGTTTTTCCATTGTAATGGTGACATAAAGTTTCCTCTTTAAAAATCCACTTAACTTTTTTGAGATGCAAATTAAAGAAAAATAATAAGTAATAAGAATAAATATGAAATGAAAACATGAGAAAACTAATGATGGAATCATATTCATGCAGAATTTTAGTTATTATTCTTTAACTCATTGGCTCTCACAATAATCCTGAGAGTAATATCTCAGTTTCACAAGTATAGGAAGTAAGTCTAGGTGATTTATCCCAATCCTACAAATAGTTATAGATAGAGCCTGGGTTTTACAGATCTAGTTTCTCAGCCAGTATATCTTCTTTTAAATGACATTTCCATAAATTAAAAAGTCACATTTTTCTTTCATAGAGATTATGTGGTTCAGTGTCTTCAACATTGACAAATACGTGTGGTAATCTTAAATCATTCTCCTCTAGTAAAATCATGCAATATTTTCCTAGTAATCACTAAATTGGGATTAGAAAAAAGAAAAATGGAAATAAGATAATTTTTAATTTCCTTAAAGGACACCTCAGATGAACTTATTTTGTTGATTGTTACAATGCAGATCATTTAATTAAAAGCCTGGCAGGCAAATAAGGGATTCTCCTGCTCTTTCTTCTGATAAGTCATCCATTTGTAAAGATTATAACTCAGAAAAATTAAAAAAAATAAAAATGCTATTAAATTAAAAGAGAAGACCTAAATCTAAAATGTTGCATTTAATAAAATGACTCAATAGAATCTACAAAATTGAAAATCATGGGCTAGCTGGGTTAGGAGAAAAAGCAAAGGAATATATTTGCATAAGTTTTGCTCTAGAATTGAAATAAATGTTATGTCTTCTCAAGGTTCAAAGCAGAAATCACAGATATAGCCATGATTAGGGAATCAAAATGGATAGCTTTTATTATTCAAAGAAATAGACTCTGATATTTATCGAAAGAAACCAAAGAGAATGCATCACTTATTTGGTGAGCATATCTAGACAGAATTTAATGTACAGAATGGGGCTACTACATTGAAGTTTTCAGTTTCCTTCATCCTAATTCTATGGATTCATAATTATTTTTAGTTGAGGCATTTAAGACATTAAAGTCTTTTAGATTTTGCTTATAAAATTGTGAAATTATATGTAAAAGGACATTTTTAGTGGATTGACTTTTACCACAATTCCAAATCCCATCTTCTGGGACTGGCTTTTTGACCCTTTTTCAGAAAGTTGTAAATGCAAAGAAATAATATCTGTAGTTTCTGGTCAATTATTTCTTCAACAAAATTTGTTTAGATATATTGCTTTAAAATGACTAAAAGCTCTGCCGACATGAGAAAAATAACTAAAGGAGGAAAACAAATTAGTTATTAGATTTCAGTAACTAGAGTAAAAATTTCCTGATTTTTAAAATCCATTTACATCTGGTAGTGCACTTAGGGTGCATATAATATTATCAATTTCTGAATATATAGATTAAACAAGTGTATGGTATAGCTTAGGGTAATTAGTAAACTATTTGTAGAACCCATCTGCAAGTTAAAGTAAATCCATTGGACTGTATACTGGATCCACTTTATTTGAATTTATACTAATAACTGCATTATTACATAATATGGTCAATCCATATCTCTGTAATCAATGTGAGACTCAAAGGCATTAATGTCAAATTAACATTGCCTACCTATACTCCATAAATCTTAAGACAATTCTAGCAGAATAAGTTTGAGCTCAGTTTTTTGACAGACTAAGAGATGTTTGAAAAGTTGAGGTCTGCCATGTTTTTACAACATACATTGCGATGCAGATATAATCAATCTAATTTTCAGTAGCATTTGAAGTTTAAGGAATTAAATGTAGAAGAAATATGGCAGATATGTACATTTTTCTTAAAGACTACTCCCAAAATAATGTTTCTACTATCTAAGTTACAGTTGAGTATTTCTGGGGGTTCTGATCTGCTCTGATATATATCCAATGCTTGAGCTTAAAAGATTCTATAGTGTGAGTCACTATTTCAGAACAAAATGAAGTTATAATTAGACTGAGGATTTTAGACACATAAGAAAAATGTTCTTATTAATAATAAAATTTGGGGCAAATTAGCCAATGTTGCCCCAAGACAAATAGGCTAGAAAACTTACACATCATATGAAAATGATGGGTATTCAGTCAGTTTGAATTATTATGCCAGAAAACACAAACGAGCTGTCTCACCCATGTCTTCCAATTGAAAATTTCTCTTGTTATCAACATCTTAACAAATGATAAACAATTTTCAGCTTTGCATCAATCTGATAAGATATATATCTCTTGGGACACCAAAAGAGTCATTTCTATTGAAATAGCAAGGGAATCTTTGATTTGATCTGTAATTGATTACAGGTGCCCAAGTTATGATTCAACAAGACAGATGGAGAGAGATGAACTGCATGGAATCTAGCCTCAGGCACAGAAATGTGCCACAAAAGGTTATGATTTTACATTTTAAGGGATTTCTAGGGAAATCTTACCTGAAGTTAAGAAAAATGATTGGATTACCATGAATTATGCAATATTTTAAAGCTCTTTTATGAAACCCTCCTAAAATATTGGGAGCTTTAAAATAAAGGATCAATTTAAAGAGAATTGGCTGGTTACAGAAAAAAAAGGAATGTTTAAAAACAGATATGTTGTAATCAACTATAAAAGTATTCAACAATTCATTACATTGGCTGCATTAGAAGATCCTAGATTAATCATTGATGAGAACAAGTTACAATGTAAAGTAACTTTTTACAATAACATCATAGCTTACCATTTAGTTTACTTCATATTAATAACACCTACATAACAGTATTGTGGTTTCATTTTACATTGACCAGTACTAGGTAAAGAGAAGAGGATTACTAAAAAAGAAGGCTAATTTTTGTATTTTAAGAGAGAACTGGC
>VBSM01001265.1:7378572-7412805 GCA_008086735.1 Cheirogaleus medius | reverse complement strand
AAAAAAAATTAACAGGGAGAAAGAGAGAAAGTCATTTTGCTGAAAACCATGGAAATATTGTATACTAAAGAAATAACATAATAATATTTTTAAATTTTGCGATATTTAAAGAGATTATCAAATATTGCTTGTTTGATTTAGATTGGTTATATTTTAAGCAACAGTTTCATGTAAAATATTTTAATATTATTTATATGTATAATACAAAAGCATATGTTGACAATAAAAAGTTAAACAACTTAAGTTGGTAGCATTTCCACATTCTCTAAATTTTATTTTCTAAGAAAAAGAGCAGGGTCCCAGACTTTTCAACTAAAAACTTAAACCACTTGTCTTAGGAAGAACAGGCTGCTGTAACAGAATACCATATACTGAGTAGCTTAAGGAACAGTCTATTTCTCACAGTTCTGGAGTCTGGAAGTCTAAAATCAAGATGCAGGTATCTGGTGAGGGTATTGTTCCTGGTTAATGGACAGCAGTCTTCTCACTGTCTTCATATGGCAGAAAGAGGGTGAGAGAGCGCACTGGGGTTTCTTTTATAAGATCACTAATCTCATTAATGAGGGTTCTACCTCATGACCTACTTACTGGCATATTTTGTTTCATTGCATTTCATTGTGCTTCACAGATACTGGTGTTTTGTTTTTTTTTTCTTTACAAATTGAAGGTTTATAGCAACCCTGCCTCAAGCAAATCTATAGATGCCATTTTACCAGCCACATGTGCTCACTTTGTGTCTTTCTGTCACATTTTGGTGATGTCTTGTGATATTACAAACTTTGTCCTTGTTATTATATCTGTTATGGTGATATATGATCAGTGATCTTTGATGTTACTATGGCAGTTTGGGGGCACCATGAACCACACTCATATAAGACACTCAATTTAAGTGATAAATGTTGTATGTGTTCTGACTGCTTCCCCAATTGGCCATTCCCTCTCTCTCTGCCACAGCTTGGGCATCACTATCTCCTAAGACACAACAGTATTGAAATTTGGCTGAATTAATAACCCTATAATAACTCACTGTTCAAGTGAGAGTTACATGTCTTTCCCTTTAAATCAAAAGCTAGAAATTAATGTTTAGTGAGGAAGGTGTGTTAAAAGCCAAGACCAGACCAAAAGCTGGGCATCTTGCACCAAAGAGTTAGCCAAGTTGTGAATTAAAATGAAAAGTTCTTGAAGGAAATTAAAAGTGTTACTCCATTTAGCATACAAATGTTAGGAAAGCAACACAGTGCCTTATTGCTGATATAGAGACAATTTTACTGGTGTGGATAGAAGATCAAACAAGCTACAGCATTCCCTTAAGCCATACCCTAACTTAGAGCAAGATCCTAACTGTGTTCAATTCTACGAAGGCTGAGAAAAACGAGGAAAATGCAAAGGAAAAATTTTAATCTGGAACAAGTTGGTTCATGAAGTTGAAGAATAGAAGCTGTTAACATAAAAGTGCAAGTTCAAGCAGCAAGTGCTGGCTGATGTGGAAACTGCAGCAAGTTATGAAGAAGATCTAGTTAAGGCAAATGATGAAAGTGACTACATTAAACAACATATTTTCAATGTCTACAACACAGCTTCATATTGGATGAAGCCATTTAGGACTTTCATAGCTATAGAGGAGAAGTCAATGCCTGGCTTCAAAGCTTCAAAGTATAGGCTGACTCTCTTGTTAGGGGCTAATACAGCAGAGGACTTTAAGTTGAGGCCAATGCTCATTTACCATTCTGAAAATCCTAGGATCCTTAAGAATTATGCTAAATTGACTCTGCCTGTGTTCTATAAATGGAATAACAAAGCCTGGATGACAGCACATTTGTTTACAGTACAGTTTACTGACTATTTAAGTCCATTTTTAAGAACTACATCTCAGAAAAAAAAGATTTATTTCAAAATATTACTGCTTATTGACAATGCATCTGGTCACCTAAGAGCCCTAACAGAGATGTATGAGAAGGTTAATGTTTTTATACCAGCTAACACAGCATCTATTCTGTAGTCCATGGATCAAGGGTAATTTAGACTTTCAAGTTTTATTATTTAGGAAATGCATTATGTAAATCTATAGCTGCCATATGTAGCGATACCTTTGATGGAGCTGGGAAAAGTGAATTAAAAAGTTTCTGGAAGGAATTCATCATTTTAGATGCTATTAAGAACATCTGTGATACTTGGGAGAGGGTAAATATATCAACATTAACAGAAGTTTGGAAAAAGTTGATTCCAACCCTCCTGAATGGCTTGAAGGGGTTCAATACTTCAGTAAAGGAGATAACTATGAATGTGGTGGAAATAACAAAAGAACTAGACTTAAATGTGGAGCCTGAAGATGTGACAGAATTGCTGCCAGCTCATGGTGAAACTTGAACAGATAAGGAATTGCTTCTTAGGAATGAGCAAAGAAAGTGGTTTTTTGTGATGGCATCTACTCCTGGTGAAGATGCTGTGAACATTGTTGAAATGACAACAAAAGATTTAGAATATTACATAAACTTAGTTGATAAAGCAGTAGCAGGATTTGGGACAATTGATTTCAATTTTGAAAGAAGTTCTACTGTGGATAAAATGGTATCAAACAGCATTGCATGCTACAGAAAAATCTTTTGTGAAAGGAAGAATCAATCAGTGAAGCAACTGTCACTGTTTTCTTAAAAATTGTCATAGCTATCCCAGTCTTCAACAACCTGATAAGTCAGCAGCCATCTACATTGAGACAAGACCCTTCACCATCAAAAAGATTATTACTTGCCGAAAACTCAAATGATCATAGGAATTTTTAGCAATACAATATTTCCAATTAAGGTATATACATTTTTTAGATGTATGCCATTATACACTTAATAGACTGCAGTATAAAATAACCATAACTTTTATATGCTCTGGGAAACCAAAATATTTGTGTCACTTGCTTTACTTTTTTGCAGTTATCTGCAACTGAACTTCAAGGTATGCTTTTATATACCAAGGGCTCTAGCCCATAATACAATCACATTAAAGATTTAGGATTTCAGGATATGAATTTTAGGAAGACACAAATATTTAGTCCATAACATGATCTATTACTGATAAGCAATTGACTTATCCACAAGTATTTGAGGGTAAAAATAAAACAGAGGCAAATAAAATATTAATAGTTTTCATAACTAAGAAACTATATATCTAACTAATACCATACTTCACTATTCAAAAATAGAAAGTATAAAAAGGAGAATCTAGAATTCACAGTTTCAATTTAATTTTTTTATCTTCTATTATGTTTGGTGATGTTACTTTGACAAGAAGCTCATCACCTGCAGCCCTAAGCCACTGTATTTAAAGAGGTCCAAGGAAGTCTTTTAAGAATATGCAGTATTATTTTCAGTGTGCCAAATTAATTTTTTTGCAAGGTAGGTAATTTATAACATCCTCCACAATTGAAATTACTCCATTTTCTAATTTTTGCTCTTTTTGTTAGAATAAAATGGCACCTATTATGTTTCTTATTTGTATTTCCTTTTTACCAATGATGGAAAGAAACTTTTCACTCTTTGTGCTTCTTTTTTTTTAATAAATGTATTTTGAATATTTTCCCATTAGATACTTTCTTTTTTTTTTCAATATTTATAGTTATTCTATATTTGCTTGTTTTGCTATATTTACTTTGGTTAGTTACATAATATTCAAATATCTTCTCCCATATTTTAAACTGTCTTTTTACTTCCTTTATGTTGGATTATGATTAACCAAAGATCTTAATTTTAATGTAATTAGTTTTACCAATGATTTTTATCTGTGATTAGCTTTTATTGTATATTATTAAGGAAATTTGTTACAAAAGATAGTAAAAGTATACTTCTATAATTTCTTCTAAAAAATGAAATTATTACCTTTACACTTAAGTCTTTAATACATCTGCATTGTTTTTTGAAAGTTGTCAGTTATGGAGGCAAGATTCTATTTTTCTCATAGAAAAAATGAATAATTTTTCCCATTTTCATTTATTGAACATTTCCTCTATGATCCAGTAATCTGCAATGGCACCTGCATTAAATAGCAAATTTCCAAATATGACTATATTTCTATCTGGACATTTGTATCTTCACAAATGCCATGCTCATTAATATTTCTGTTTTATAAAAAGGTAAAGTACTTCTAATGCTTTTATTGATTATCTTGGCTATTTTCCTTTTATTAAATACAATTTTAATCTAATGTGATAAATATATAAAAATGCATCACAGATATGACTATACATAAGTGTCAAACATCAGCGTACTGATACATATCACAAAGAGAAGATAATCATCCAACTACCATGAATATAAAGAAATATACCATAATCAATGCTGAAAGAATCTTGTATCCCTCCAGGTTTCTATATTCCACACTACTCCACAAAAGTGAACATTATCTTGGTTTTAGCAACATAAATTAATTTTACCTGATGTTGAAATACAAGTTTATTAAATAATAAAATATTATTCTATATGACTTCATTCTTCAAAATAATGTTTAAAGATTTGTCCATGGTATATGTAGCAGCAGGTTATTCCTACTTATAATTACATAGTCATTCACTGAAAAATTATAGCAATATATTTGTCCATGCTACTTTTAAAGACACTTAGGCTGTTTTGTGTTGGGATGATTGCATATCATGCTGCCACAGATATTCTTAAATGTGCTTTTTAGTGTACATATGTGTGCATTTCTGTTGGGTGCATTCTTATTACCTTAGTAATATATTGACTAATTAGCTTTTAATTTTTTTTTTTTAAGTAAGGAACTGCTTGCTCACAACAAATGCTCTCACTTTTTATCAGCCTGGGAATATCATTATTTTTACCTTGTTTTTGAAGGATATATTCATTGTATATATAATTCAAAGTTCTGAATTGTTTTCTTTTAGACTTTTAAAGATTTTATTTCTCTGTTTACTGATTTCCATTATTTCCATTACTGTAAGTCCTACTGTTGATCCTGTACTGTGTCTTTATTCTCTGGCTGCTTTTAAGAATTTCTTTTTGTCTTGATTTTCATCAGATTTACTAAAACAAGCCTAGGTGAGATTTTCTTTGCATTTCTTCTGTATAGGCATTCATAAAGGTTCTAAATCTTTGGCATGATGTTTTGTCAGCATTGAAAAATTATAATATTTGTCATTGTATCTTCAAATATGTCTTCAGCCTTATTTTCTTTTTCATCTTCTTGGATTCTAGCAGCATTTATGTTCATAGTTTCTTTGAGTTCCAACTGTCTCTTACTTTCTTTTCTTGTATTTTAATCTTTTATTTTTTTATGCTTCATATATAATGTTTGATTAACCTATTTTCCAGGATATGGATCTTCTACTCCTACTTGGCTGTATCTTATGTGCTTCTTATTTTTATAGATTACACATCTCTCTTCAGGTCCTCTAAGATTTTAATATTTTCACAATTTATTTTACTGCATTTTTAATTTTCTTTTTTTTTTTTTTGGCATGGTGGTTAATTTGTCCTTTTTCTTGATATGTTTGATAATTTTTCTTTGAATACTGGATACTGGTTATGAAAATTACAGGGAAAAATTAAGGTTCTGAATTGGGTTTTTTTTTTTTTTGTCCTAGTAGAATTTACTTTTGCTTTTTATAGGCAGATTATGGCAGTTTCTTTTACTCAGTTTGGGTTTATTTGATTCCAAGCTCATTTACAGGCTTTGTGAGTGTAAGCATTTATGTATATGTTGATTGCTTTCAAAAGTGCCAAAAGAAAGCCTGGAATGTTTGCCATTTCTCCTAAACTGTATATATTTTTTGTTTATACAACATTAGGAGAAGATCAAAAGCCCTGTTTAATTTCTCAAATTTATAGCCAACATCTAACTTTTCAGCTAATACCTAAAGATTGGTAAATCTTGCGAAGAAAACTATGCAAAAAATATACAGATCAGCTCAACATTCACCCCCTCTCTCCAGGATCTTTGTCTTTAAAGTCTTTGATATTGTAGTTTTCTTATGCTAATAGGTAAATATTCATTCCAATTTTATCTATTTTTTTCTAATTGTTCTCAGTGGGAAGATTCATCATATATAAACTATTTAACTGTATCACAAAATATAAGGATTTGACTCTTCAAAATAAATGTGAAAATCAACTTGAAAACAACCATGACAAAATCATAAAGGATATTATTTGGAATTTCATTGAAAGTATAGGTTAATCTAGGAAGAATCATACTATTATTATATTTAATTTTCATATTCATCAACATGATATGACTAATTACTGATATCTCACTATGGCCTAATAATCTTTTATAGTTTTCCCTGTAAAGGTCTTAGAAATTTTTATGATTTATTCTTAGGTACTTTATATTCTCTGACACTGTTTAAATTATCTTTTTTAAAAATTAAATTTTCTAGTTGTGTCATGGAATTGAATTTTGTTCATTGATCTTATGTCAAACCACCACATGAAATTTTCTGATCTTTTAAAAATTTTTTTATAGATTATTTTATCTATGTGTATAAAGTATTATTTTTAATAACTAAATTATTTCTTTTCAATATATCACTGCTTTACCTTTATGTGAATTTAATTATAGTGACACACTCATATAAATCATGTGTGTTAATATATTATCATGCTACTTCTACTCATTATCCCAATTTTATTAAAAAAAATCTTTTTTAATCTCTTAATTTTGTCTTTCCCACCAGTGCGTTCATCATTAGATGAATCACTGTTTGACTCACAAAATGGTTTTACAAAGTACAGCATGTTTTCCTCCATTGGAGGTATTTGATACATAGCGGTTTTTAAATCCATGCCTGATGCTATCACCTGTAAATTTATCCAAAACACCACAAGTACCTATTAATATTTCTATAAAACAATCATCTGTAATAGTCATGTATACATGTATTTTGAGTGTGTGTATAGAGAGATTATATATATTTCTCTGCAATACAAGTGAGAAATAAAAATAAAATCCTAATTTCCTCAACCAACTGAATGAGACCTCCTCAGCCAAGGCAACCTCAGAGAAACCTTAAAATTGAAACCCTATCCGTGATAGTATGGGAGATCAGACGCACGTTGTTTTGCCTGCTTCCTTGTTAACCACCCTTAGTCTTTCTTCTCTAAAAGTTAAACAAAACCAGCCCTCGGAAAAACTTGCTCCATTTCCGATTTCAATCAACCACCTAATGCTGCTCTTCCCTTTTTGCAGTTTTGACACAATAACCCACCATCATTTCTTCCTAATAAGAGGCCACTTACCAGGAAGTGGTTATGATCACTCAAAGAGCTCAGAAAGGGTCTTCATGTTTTCTACTTCACCTTTTAACATCAGAGGACCGAAAACTCCACTATTGAATTATGCTAATACTGCCGTTTTCTGAACATGGGTCCCATGAAGTAGCATGAAGCTCAATTGTGCATTTATGTGTTTCTCCTTTCATAAATATTCATGACTCCTCCTATAGCCTACTAAATATGTATATTCCCCCCCCCAGCATAAATTTCTGGACCTTTCCCTAGCTCTCAAAGTGTTTGCTTTATGTTTTCTACTGGAAGCTCCTCCTCCTGCCTTCAGGTTGTGTACCCTCTTTTAGTAATAAAGTCTCTTTTCTAAATTTATAGATTTTGTGACTTTTTCAGTCAACCTGAACTGTAATGCATTGCTTTTTATAGACTTTTTATTTAGCAGTTTTAGGTTTACACAAAAATTGAGCAGTGATTACAGAGAGTTCTCATGTATATTCTCATGGCATATTCAATTCCCCTATTATTAACAACTTGTATTAGTGTGGTATGTTTGTTAAAGTTGATGAGCCGAAATTGATAGATTATTATTAACTAAAGTCTATAATTTACATTAGAGAGTTCACTCTTTGGGTTCCACATTCTGTGAGTTTTTACAAATGAATAATGACATGCATCCACCATCATTGTATCACATAGAATTATTTCACTATCCTAAAACTTCTGTGTGTTACAACTATTGATTCTTTCTTCCCTCTTCCTGAACACTTAGCTATCACTTAGCCTTTTTTTTTATTGTGTCCATAGATGTACTTTTTCCAGAATGTCATATAGTTGAAATATTACAATATATAGCCATTCTAGATTGACATTTTTCACTCAGTGATATGCCTTTAATAATTTTTCATTTCTTTTGTGCCTTTTATTTCATTGTCATTTTTTATTGCTGAATAACATTCCCTTGTGTTATGAATGCACTGTAATTTATTTATCCACTTACCTGTTGAAGGACATTTAGTTACTTTCAGGATTTAGCAAATATAAATTAAAATGCTATAAATATTACCATGCAGGGTTTTTTTTGTGTGTGAATGTAAGTTTTCAACACTTTTGTGTAAGTACTCAAAAGTGCAATTGGACTTATGGTAAGAGTATGATTAGTTTGGTAAGAAACTGCCAAATTATCTTCTAAAGTGGCTATGCCATTTTGCATTCTCATCAGTTATAAATCAGAATTATTGTTGTTCCTCATCTTTGCCAGCGTTTGGTGGTGTCAGCGTCTTGGATTTTAGCCATTATATTTGGATTGTGTTTCATTGTTTTAATTTGAGATTTCCTAATGATCCATGATGTTGAGAGTTTTTTCATATGCTAATTTGTATCTGTATATCTTCTTTCATGAGGTATCTGTTTAGGTCATTAGCTCATTTTTAATTGAGTTGTTTATTTTCTTATTTTTTAATTTTAACTGCTCTTTGTATATATTTTATACTAAGCCCTTTATCAGATACTTGTTTTGAAAATGTTTTATCCTAGTCTATGATTTGTGTTTTCATTTTCTCGAAGTGCTGTGATTTTTTTAATTGAATAAATGAATTTTATAATTATCATTTTATACCAATATTTTTGTTTACCTTTTTATTCACTATTCCTTCTTTCCCTTCAGACTTTCCTTCTGGGATTTTTTTTTTCTTTTTCCTGAAATGGATTCTTTAGAATCTGTTGTCATAAAATCTATTTTATGGTAAACTATTTCAATTTTGCTTATTTGAAAATTGTTTTTTAACCAACATTCTCTTTTTAAAAAAAAATTAATATGAAACAATTACAAACATTTAAAAACCCTCTAAATTGTGTTTGCTCATGCTTCTGTATACAAATGTTTCTTAAGGTTAATGACATTGTGTGAGTTATCCTTATTGGTAAAATCTAATCAAAAATCATCAGAGAAAGCAAATCTTTAAACCAGGGATCCTCAAACTTTTTAAACAGGGGGCCAGTTCTCTGTCTCTCAGACCATTGGAGAGTACGCACTGTGGGCCAGGATGAGTCGGCTGCTAAGCAGCATAGGCAGTGGCGGCAAAAACACCCAGATGGCCTGATAAATGTCCTAGGCGGGTGGCATGTGGCCCGCTGTCCGTAGTTTGAGGATGCCTGCTAAACTGTAGTTCTTGTTTTCTCCTAACCATGCCAAGGATATGTAGGGGCCAAAGCCCTGGGCCACCTGAAAGTTCACAGAAAATTACTGACATAAAGCAGATTGGTTTGATAAGAAAGAAAGGTATACAAATTTATTTAACGTGTATGCATGGGATCCTTTAGAATGAAGACCCAGCACTTCAATGAGGTACAGAAGCCTATATATCATTCTGAGGTTACAGAAAGAATGTGGGCGTAAAGCATGACCAAAAACAGGTTATGGTAGTAAATCGGGTTTTAGTGACAGGACAGGTTATGGGAGGGAGAAGGAAGAGTCTTGGCTAGCAAAAGTGGTCTCCTTAAGTCCATGAAAACTCAGCAGTGGTAACTCTCAGAGAAAATAGATGGTAAATGTTTCATTCAGATCTTTAAGATGTCATATAAGATGTCATACTCAGTGAACATTTACAAAGGAAGGCCTGGCTGTATTAATGTAGATTCTCTACAAATGTAAGTTTTTTCCACAAAAGACAGTTTTGCAGGGCCACTTTTTTTGTTGTCCCGCTGGCAGCCACCTCAAAATATATCAAATGAATATATTTTGGGATAAAATATTTTTGATTTCCTTCAGTCCCTACATTGAAACTTATAAAAAACAGTTTTACATGCTAAAAGCCAAGCTATTTGCTTTGGAGAGATTTCATTTAGAGATTATTAGACAGAGATAGAGTGGAAAAATAAATTGGACTAAACTGAAAAGAGCAAATTTCAATAATTACTCCATTTCTTCTTTATTCAGTCTCTTGGCCCTGAGACTGGATCAGCCCAGTTAAACACCTGTGTCCCATCCTAGAAATGAGAAGCCATTTGAAGGTTTTGAACAGTCGAGAGATATTATTGAAATTATAAAGTAATTTTTCCTTCGTTTGTAAAAAAATAAAAATTTATTCTCATATATGATTAGAGAAAAAGTCATAAAACAATTCTAAATCTCAAAGCATCAGAGATTTGCTAAAGTTTTTGAGAAAATAGGTTTAAATGTTTATGTACTTGAATTATTTTTCTATCCAGTGAAACAACATATATACTCATATATGGCCTTAAGCCTGTATTGCTAACCTATTATAATAAACAATTATATATATTGGTAATGATATCGACAATAACAGTATAATAAGTATTACTACTACCACACACTGGCTACTGATTTCCTATTATTATGTGTTATCTACATCTGTATCTATATGTCTCCCTCTCTTTTTTCCCTCTGTCTTTCTACCTAGCTATCATCCATCTCTATCTGTCTGTAAATTAAATTGGCTCAGTGTGTCATGGTAAATAATAATCTTTGTGTAATACACATATACACAGTTAATTTTAATAATGTAAGTATGGTGCATATACTATTCCCATGTTCACATGTGGAGTTAATAAAGTGACATATCGTACAGGTAGTAGACTTAAGACTTCCACTAAGACAGCCTGTCTGCTGCTTCCTGAGTTATACATGATTACATTACATTTTTCTTATTTATGTTTCAACATCCTGCACATATTCCTTTTCCTTTTGAGATTAAGATTCAACATTATCTAGGCCAGAAACACTCAAAATCTCATCAGCACATTTGCATTCTTATCACAGAGGATATCCACCTTTGCCTAAAGGTTTAAAAATAATAATGCACACCATTTAGCTAATGAAGGCACAGTCTGAAAGCCTTATATTTTTACATAGTAAGTTGCAATGTATTTAATAAGTATTCCATTTATTTAATAAAGATTTTTCTATAACTTGATCTAAGTATAAATTACCTAAAAGTTGAAGATCAAAATATTATTTTAAGGGAAATAATATTTTAATAACTCTTTCAATCACATTGGACTGGTATTAAATAAAGTTGCTAAAAAATTGTTCTTCATAGAAAATAAATTGTAATTAGAATAGAATTTTCGAATTCATCTGCTCACCAAAAAGGAATATTTCTGCATATTTTTGACAAATATTATATCAATTTCATATGCTTAATTATAAAACTAAAATGAGAAATGTGGCTAGAGAAGATATGTTTCTTTATATTTAAATATGTATCACATATTTATTAAACAATATCTGCTGAATTATTTGTCCTCTGATTTCTCATGATTAACATAAAACAACTTATTCTGTATAGGTCATACTTTATGTCTTATTGGTAGAAATAGACTATAGTGAGAGAAAGGCCATTCTCAGTTTTTGATAGCTGATTATGGCAAGATGATAACAACTTGCTTGTGATATTATTAATAAATCAATTAAGAAGCATAGATAAAATAGGAGCTAGATAACCATTAGTAGGTTTTAGGCAAAATGCATTCATAATTTTTAATTTGTCTTCTGTGACAATCTAACTGTTTTTGGTTACAAGAGATAGAAATTCAAAACAAAATAACTCAAGAAAGAAACACAATTTTTAACATATTTATCTAGAAAGAACTGTGAAAAGAAGAGACTTCAGGGGGATAAACTGTGACTCTATCCTAAGACAGTACTGAAAGATGCAATGTGATTGCTAATCTTTAGTTACATAGCTAGGGTCAGACTCACCAGGATCACTTGAATAAAATAGACAACCACTAATTTGAACAGGCAAACAACCCACAACCAAACTGCTTAGCTCCCGCATGCATATCCCAGACCAGAGAATCTTGAAGCATAATTAATAATAGAGAATAAAATTGAACAACAACCCAGTGCCTGTAATTATTATCTATGTTGCGTTGTGTTCATACGTTACATTATATGGTTTTCAATCAACATTTTAAAAATTCTATTTTCTTTCTATTTCACTCTTCTTTCTTCAGAAATTTAGACTGCTTAATATCACTTAATCCCACAAATCACTGAAGCTCTGCTAAATGATTTTCAATCATTTTTCTCTGTGTTTTTCAGATTGTTTACTTTCCATTGATCTGTGTCCCAATTAACTTTCTCCTTCCATTATTAATCACCTATTAAAGCCATTCAAAAAAATTTTCATTTTGGATATTTTATTTTGTAGTTACAAAATTATGCATCTTTTTAAAAAAAACATTTTTGTTTCTCTGCAGAATTTGTCATTTATTCACTCTCTTAATTATTGAACATATTTTCAACATCTAATTTAAAGTTCTTTTCTGTAAATTCCAATGTTGTATCATATATTCTGAGATCAGTTACTGTTGGCTTTTTTTAAAAACACTGGGTCACATTTTTCTTCTTCTTCCCAACCTTCCTTCCTTTCTTCTTTTGTGTATCTCATAACTATTTTTTAAAAGCTTTATTGACATAAAATTTCTATGCCATACAATTCACTCATGTAAAATGTAGAATTCAATAGCTTTTAGTATATTCACAGATATATGTACCATCACCACAATTTGAGAATATTTTCATCAGCTCAAAAGAAACTCCGTACCTTTTAGCTATCACTTATTTAATCTCTCATACTCCCCTCAGTCTTAAGCAACCACTAATCTACTTTCTGTTTCTATAAATTTTCCTATTATGGACATTTCATATAAATGGAATCATCCAATATATGATCTTTTATGATAAATTTCACATTTATTCCTTTTTATGCCAAATAATCTTTTATTATATGAATGCACTATACTTTACTTATCTAGTCATCAGTCAATTGTCATTTGGGTTGCTTGGTTTTAGTCACATTTTAAGCTTTTATTTTAATCCTTAGAATTCATTAAGTTTATTATTTTATGTCATCCTAATAATTTCATTTACTGAAGTCTTCAAGGGTGTCATTAAAGTTGATTATTTCTTCTTGCTGTCAGGTGAGGTATTATTTTCTTTTTTTTTTTTTTGGTGGTGATTTTTGACTGTAAGATAATGTTCTTAAACCTATGGCTTGGAAATATTTTAGATCTAGTTTAAATTTTATTGGACTATAAAAGAATTTTATTTGTCTCTACCTGTTTTCTGGTAGCATTGCCATTTCCAGCATATGTTAAAGTACATTTTCAACTTGAGATACTTTTGCCAAAAAAAAAAAAAGAAGGAAAAAGATGAAAGGTGAATTAATTAAGAAAAATATTCCTGTAAGGTGCTGGGTAAGAAATGATGAAGTACATAAAACTGTAAGTGAAATCCTTGGTTGCTGGCTCAGTAATTCATTTTAAAATATGTTTTTTAAAAAGTACCATGTAGGTTTTAAAAATAATTTTTACCTGAAAGGTATTAAGTTTTCTAACCACCATATTTTAGAAAATGTGGTCAAAATGAATATTTTTAATTTTAGAAAATCTTTAATTTAAGATCTTTTCAGTTTAAAAACTTAAACAGGTTTAGAAACTGTATTAGGTGTAATAAAAGAACTTCTAATGGACTATTTTAGATATACACTCTAATTAGCTTATGGCTAATTGGCTAATTATTTGCCATACATTTTGTATTTGCAAAATGAATGAATATATCAAAACACATTAACCTTAAACTTGGTTTAACTCTATTTTAAATGATATATATTTGTTCAGTAATGAGCCAGTCCCTTCTTTCCTTCCTTCCTTCCTTCCTTCCCTCCCTCCCTCCCTCCTTCTTCCTTTCCTTTCCTTTCCTTTCCTTTCCTTTCTTTCTTTCCTTCCTTCCTTCCTTCCTTCCTTCCTTCCTTCCTTCCTTCCTTCCTTCCTTCCTTCCTTCCCACACTGTTTCTGGTACTTGTCATTCTGTTAACAGTATTTACTAAAATTGAGAAAATTTAAGGTGGAGAACTTCAAACCTTTAGGCAAATCAAAGATATGATATTTTTCTGACACAGAGTAATGACTAAATATATGTTTAATAATTACAGTTTAGCACAAAAATCAAAAGAGATCCTTAATTAATGAACATGTTACTACTTGTCTCTTTTTGGTTTGAGAGTATTAATCCCAGTTCTCTGTTTAGCATACTGGTGAATAGAAATGAAAAATGAAAAGGTGAGTTTTCCTTAAGTAGAAACTAATTTGAAAATATTAGAATCTTCAATGATGAGCCAACCTAGGTTTTTTTGTTTTTTTTTTTGCTTTTATTGTCAAATTTTGTTCCTAATATTAATTGGAAAAAATATAGTTCTTTTTAGGATGTGTCTATGTGTAAATAAGCTTTATTAGCATACCAAAATATGGAAAATAAAAACCTGATAAAAATTGATGTGAGTAATTGATTGTCTCACCCCTTTGTAGAGAATGATATAATTACATTCAACAGGTATTAGAACTAAATTTTTAAATATTAACAAAACTATCACTATAAAAGCAAACATTTGAATAAAAAACAACTGATCCTTATCAGAATTTGCACGAGAGTGCCTAAGAGATTAGTAAAAGAAAAGGAAATAGTGTAACTTAAATGCCACAGTAAGAATTTTTTTTTACCAAATTATTGCATATTATAAGAAAGGGTTAGTATGGCTCAGTTTTATACTAAAGATAATTTGTAGACCACTTGAAACCAAAAGATTTTGAGTAAGGTTAAAGTACTTAAAAGTCATCTTTTATCTTATCAGCGTGCTCGACCATCCCTGATAGGGTTTACCTATTCTTTCTGAAAGAGGAAGATCAGAGGAATACATGAAGTTTGTTATTTAGAACCTCCATCTAGGACTAATCCTATTGAGGAGATTCCTGTTCTCCCTCAGCAAATAGTGAGTGAACTGGCCTGGAAGGCTGCTAGAACTCTTTCTTTTACCTGTAGGTAGTTAACTACAAATGGAGAGAAAAGATAAGAGGAAAAACAAAAAACATACTAAATTGATAAAAAACAAAATCTGCTTTTTCAAACGTTAATTAAATTGCTTCTAAAACATTAATTGAGAGGGTTGGTTTTAGTTCTTATTTTTATTGATAATTGTGTGGCTCTGTATGTATGACACTGAGGAAAATTTGCATTGATTCTCTATGGCTCTTGTAGGTAATTATTAGAATGACCTATTTAAAGGTATTTAGCAGAAAACAGAGCTATATATAATGTAAGCTACAGATAAATACATAGCAAATGAAAAAATTTAAAAATATAAAAGTTTGACCACCAATAAGAAGATTTTGAAGAAGTAGACAAGTAATGAAAGCATCAAAGTTATAAATAAAATTTAAGGGGCTTTTGTATATTATATTTCTTGAAATTTTTGCAATTTTTTAACTGAAATTAGAACTTATTGTTTATAGCTAAAGAAACAGAGACACAGAGAAATGAAAGAGATTTCATTTAAGGGTATTTCATATACCATAATTTCTTTAAAAATTGGGTGGTTGGACAAATGTATAAAAATCAAACTAGGGAAGTTACTTGGATAGGAATATATCTTATAGTCAAGCCATAAGGTGAATGTTAAAAACATCTTATTTCTGCAGTTATAGGTTTAACTTTTTAAATTTCTGAACACATCAAATTACCAAAAAAAAATCAATTTATTCCTATGATATTATCTTTGCCTTTTAAATTCAGAGTAGAAAAATATCAACCAATGGTGCATCCTGAACATTTCTCATAAATCCTAGAGACATTTCTGCATGGCTTTTAAGTCAGTCACTGACCTAGTGTCACCTACTTAGTTACTGAACTAAAGAGATTATGATACAAGTAGCCTTGTTCCATGAAGACATCAAAAAGAAGCCACTGAAGAAAATTGGAATTTAGTTACTTGATCTTCATGAGATTGAAGTCAAATCCTTTTCTTTGCCAGAATCGATGTGCAATTATCTAAATTTCAACTTATTTTTAGACTGATATATGGTAGAGATGTGAAACACCATGAAAACCTCTCTCAAAAAAGTCATGATACTACTGAAACTTCAGATCCAAAAGGAAAATATTATTGTCATTTTATCAAAGCCTAAACTCAACTTTATAAAGGCAAAGAGGACACCAGTAGACTACAATAGCATCAGGCATTGGAAACTATGGTTTTTCCAATAAAATAATGTAAAAACCATACATATAATAATTATTTTAACTAAAACATCAGAATTTAGTTAAAACTAACTTTTTCTTTATAATGGTACAGATAGAGAAAACCTTGAATATTACATTGAAACTGCACCAGAAGTAAAATGATAAATAGCTGTTGTAAAGAGCAGAATTGAGATTTAAGATTTGATAGTTTGTGATAGTGATAAAAACATACTAGTTAATAATTTGGGGTCTTTATGCACCAGGCTCTATGTACCATTATTTCATATAATCCTCAGACAAATTCCATGTGGTAAGTGATATTTTAATGCCCCATTTAAGAATGCATTAAATAAGGTTGAGAGATATCTTTAAACATTTTTTAAGTTCTCAGGTATATGACATAAATAGGCCTGGAGCCAAGCCTCACCAAGGGTCTGAGGTCTTGACTATACACTATAATAAAATGCCTCACATGTAAAAAGCTTATTCATTATCATTTGTTTCAACTCTATTGACTTTAAAAATGGTTATAGTAACATTTTTCCCTGGAGGTCACCAATTTCCTTTCCAATCAATCATAAGAACTCATAAAATGACCTATATAATAAAAGCTATCACTTTGCAGGAGGAAAAACAATTAATTGACAAGAGATGAAGAGTTCAAGGAAACATAACATCCAGGGTAACTAATTAGATAATATTCAAATATTTAACTTTACACTAATAAAATATATACCCAAAGAAATGTGTCACTTAATATTTGAAATATTAAAAATAAGTACCCCTTATATTATGTTTTATTGCTGTTATATTTTTTCCTTAGTAAGTAATTCATATTGTACTTGTAAATTCTCAAACCTCATAAGATTTTAATAATAAAAACATAAATAGAGATTCAAAATGTAAACAAAGTTTGAACTACTAATCAGAAAAATAAAGTATAACTGCACTTCCTTGTTAGGTAGTAGGGATTTATATACAAGTTAACTGGTTTTTATTTTAACCTTCTAAAACATGTTATTTAAAATAATCATACAAGTTAATAAGAATAAAAACTCAGAAAAATATTCAAAAATAAAATTATAAATCAGAGTGAAAAGGGAAATAATAATGTAATAAAATAGATACAGGGCCAATGCACCATTGTCATAAAATTAATAATTCTCAAAGTCACACAGAACAGAATATATATGATAAAAATCAGATTGCTATCAAAGAGTAATCTTTAGTCACAGAGAATCAGAAGAATGTGCAACCATATTCTAGAATTTATTGAACTTCTTCAAGCATCCAAGCAACAAAGGGACATAATCTCTTGCACTTAAGTTAACTCAGGATATACAGTGTCTGTGACACTGTCATGGAGAGAGAGAAGCACTTTTTGAAGAAGTGATAAAATCTAGGCAATGAGATCAAGAAAAATTTATTGTCCTTATAACAACTATGATAATTAAAACATTTAAAAATAAAATGTAGATCAAACAGTTCTGGACATTATGTCTCAGAAGTGGCAAAATTATTATAAATGTTGACAATGTAAAATGGCAATAAAGAAAAAAATCAGAAGAAAAGTTGGTGAATCAGACATTTTGATAATGTCTAAAATTGAAAAAAACAATTGCCTGTACGAAATATGCATAATTTTGCTTTCCATTTAGAAAAAAAAATGGATTATAAGGGCACAAATA
This sequence comes from Cheirogaleus medius, assembly GCA_008086735.1. Classification (NCBI taxonomy): domain Eukaryota; kingdom Metazoa; phylum Chordata; class Mammalia; order Primates; family Cheirogaleidae; genus Cheirogaleus; species Cheirogaleus medius. Next base: position 7,394,848 of record VBSM01001265.1, on the reverse strand, counting down.
TTTGAACAATGGACATAGTTTTTAATCATTTTTGAAAAAGGTAAAATGTCACTGAAAAATTAAATTTAACATGAATTTCCAAGAACTCTTAAAAATTTATATAATTAAAAATAGATTCTAATATTTTAAAGTTTATAACAATTACTCTTCATACCTTCAAAGCAGTTCTATAGAAAATGGTCTTGTTGTTATTTAAAATTAAGAGATATTTTGTTTCACATTTATGTAATTTAAAATAAGTCTACTAAAATTATCATTTTCAATAAAAAATAAAATGACATTGTTAAAAATTCTCTAAGTCCATCACACTGAAATGTTTAATAGTGAAATGTTCATTTGTTCCCAAAGTATTAAACCAATTATTCAAATATTTCATGTAAGAAAAACCTTTAAAACAGTGATGTATAAAAGCAAAAAAATTGGTTGCATCAAGAATAATTTAGATTGATTATCTTCATGTATCATAGATTTGTGTTTGTGCATAAACAATTCATGCTATAGACCATAGCAGGTCTCATTATAGATAATATAGTCAACTCATCCATGTGCATGATGCTTGGTCATGCAGAATGTCTACTGAGCTCTTTAAAACTATGGACAGCCATTAACTGTTTTCTGATATAACCCTTTGGTTGAATTGCCAAATAGCTGCTTTAAGTGTCAATAGAATGACTATTTATCCACTGTAGCCTGGACACTCTAAAGAGAAAGGATGCAAGGTTTTTATCATCCTTCATTATCAACATTGTTCCATCATTGGTATCTGTTGTATGATCATTTATTCCATTAATGATCTGACATATTTGCATCAGGGTCAATTGGATGAATAACTACTGCTTAAACCAAGGTCATTCTCCCATTACTCATTAGCCTCATTACTGATAACAGGAGGTAGGACTGCTGACCTGCGTCAGCATGAAATAGGCTTAGTGGGAAACATTCAGAGATCAGCAAGAAAATTATAGCTTTAAAAAAGTTGTTCTAAAAGAATTCATTCTCTCTAGGAAGGAAAAGTCAGAGCAATTAAATGACTTATTTTTTTTTTGGATATCAAAGCATACATAGTCACTGGAAGGTACTACATGCAAAGGTGTAAAATGAAATGTGAGGCTTTTTAAAAAATTTATGTTGCTACCTGTGTGATAAAGGGAAAAGAGGAAATTATTTCTTTTCCTCCATCTCCCAACCCTATTTATGTTTTTGCTTTTTAATTCAATGTCATATATTTTGAGCCCTGAGATACTATTAAACTCCCATGAGTGGTGAGCTTTGTTTCTGGCCTGAGGCTCTTCTATGTAAGTGCTGTTTTTATTTTTAAGTCTAGATGTGAATTGAACAGACACAGATGGGGGTTAATGGATTGCAAGTCCTCATTGTGTGAAACTGAAAGCTTCTTTTAATAAGGTGCCTGTTAAATATTTGCCAGTTGCTGCATTTTTATGATAATTTAATCTAGCTGGATGTTAATTTTACTTTAGATATTTAAAGGATTGATTCTCAAACAAATGCATTAGAATCACCTGGGGTGCTTTTTAATAAAATACACTTTTTGGTCTCAAACTCTGATTTTGATTTAGTAGGGCCTAAAACCAGAAATCTAACAGTACCTCAGAAGAGAACATATTTTGAAAAAAATATGCACTTAATTTTGGGTTTAACATGGGTTTAAAGTTGTTAATCTATCATTAAGTGTTTACTGAAACAAACAATGGCTAATAGATTTATTTTTTTAAGACCTAATTATACCACCATCCTCCTTTTCCTGCCACCTACCAAACTTTTTTTGAGAATATGTTTATCAACAGAAGACAAGCATTACTAAACTTGTTACCAAACTCAGCACTTGTCCAGGAGAAGAATGAGGACAAATGGTTGAGGAGAAGGAAAGAAAAGCTTACTACTTTGCTGGCAAAGGAGGAAAAAATGGCAGACTCTCATCTCAAAATCCAAATTTCCTGAACATAAGCAGAAATACAAAGCTTTTAAAGAGAAGGCCCTCAGTTCTAGGCTATTGTAGTTAAGGATTCTAATTATCCCATCCCACCTCCCCAACCTGGGAGGACACACCAGGGCCTGGCTGAGCTATCTCCTGTAACACAAAGAACAAAAGACATTTCCCTGCCCCTCCAGACTGCCTGTCCCAGGCGGGTATACAGGCCAGAGCGCAGTTCCCAAAAAGAGTAGGGGAAGTTTTAAAGAGACAGAAAATATTTTTGCCATTTTTTTTTTCTAGGCTATTCCCTCTGTTACATATTCCCTATTCTCAATTTTCAGGCCAATTCCTCTGTTACAAACTAGGCTAATTTTTCCTAAAAACAATTAGTGTTTTTAAAAATCACCAAATCAATAAAGTTGCACAAAATGGATTTGAAATAAATGATTTAATATTTATAGTTTTTATAAATCCATAAAGAAAAATTAAGCCTCTAGCAATCATTTTTTTTAATATAAGAAGTGCATTTGAGTTTCTGATGATCCAGAGTTCATTTTCCTTTCCTATTTTATGCATACAGAGATAGTTTACTCTTATATGTTCTAATAATAACTGATAATTTCTGATAATTAGAAACATTTTAGGGGAGTTCAGAACCCCAGCCCTGTCACTTATGAGTTGTGTGATATTCTACTTGTTAATTAACTTTTCTAATTACCAGTTCTTTTTCAAAAAATGGAATTGTTAACAAGCCTTATCACAATATTGCTGTTAGTATAACTAAAATATTGTATGTAAAGCATTTAATATAGTTAGGACACATGGAAAACTGAAAAAAATCACCTAAAATTAATATTATTGTCATCTTCCTAATTAGAATTAAAATATAATTTTATGATTATAATGAGCATTATTTATAATATGTATTATTTAAGAAATAAAATGCTTAACTGAACATGTTTCTCTTATAATAAGCTGATATTAAGCTCTATTTTACAGAATGAACCATCTATTGCAGAGAGAGTATGAATCTTGCTTTTAGGTCTAAAGTAGGACTATTTGTCCTAATTTGCAATGGCAAATTAATGCATAAGTAAATGGCATTCTGACATGACAGTTATATAAATTCAAGACAAATTATTTCATAGTGTTAAGGAAGTCTTTACAGTAAATTTGAAATTTCCTGTGAAAACAATGAAATCTATATCTGTACTAATTATGATGGAACATGATAGAGGCACAGTAAGAATGTAAGAGGATATAATGTCAAGGAGCAATAAAATGGGATAGAATGTTCTGTTTCTCTTACAGTTGCACCTGTAAGATGATCATACAGCCTGGAGGCTGTTGGAATGGGTAGCCAAACAGCACAGCTTGCCTTTGAGTGATATTTGTAGCAGTTTGAAAAGAAAACTAAAAATGAATTAGAAATTACTGAAAACAAGAGGTTACAACATATTCATTTTGAAAAAGACTAAAAACAAAGATAACATTCACTGAAGTATCCATTAACTAAAGTGTGATTTTCTATTAGTCAGTACAAATTAAACTAGAAACATAATCAAGTTAAAGGGATGTCCACGTTGAAACTTGCTATTTCAATTTTCTTTTTTGATCTTTTAGCTGATACAAGTACTTAGATATATACATGACATTTCTGTCTTTTTCTTTTTAAAAAATATCATTAGGACCACATGGGCTTCTATATATGTAATATGCTGTAATCAATTGTAGTTATTTTTATCCAGATATTTCAGCCAGTGGGAAATTGGACAAAGAATTATAGGCTCAATGCATACATTCAAACCCCAGACAGGTAATTCACCAGTAGCTCCACAGAGGCCTGGTCGTTTATTGTGGGACAAAATATCCTTAAGTGTTAAAAGATAACACCAATTTTGCAAAGAGTAATTTAGAAAACCAGTAGAATGGGGGAGGAGAATATGATTGAGTAGTTAATCATAGAGGCCTATTAAGTCTAATGAGGAACACTTATTTACTTCTATCTCTTATTCCAGAGACACAGCAGCATTTTAAAGGAGTGACGCAATTATACGAGAGGTTTTCAGAGACTGATGCCCAAAAGAATCTCCTGGGGAGAGTATTAAAAAGGCAGAGATTCTAAGCCTGTAGATCTGATAGGATTCTGATAGTTCAAACTTCAACAGAAGTCACCAGGTCCTGATGATGATGGTCCATACTTAGGAAAATATCCAGGAATATTTTGGGTCAGTTAGTAATATCTAAGGAATTCATGTACCAACAGACTCTATTCTTCTGTTACTTGTCAAGGCTAGTAAGCTTACTATCCTTTCTGCCCCATGTCCCTATATCTCCTCATGAATGTTGGCTACCACAGTCTTCCATCAGCCATCTTCTTCATTACCCCATCTATTCTGGATGATCCAAGCTCCAAGAATCTTATAAAGCCAAGGATCTCCTTCAACTTTCAAATTAGAAATACTATTTATATTAGCATAAGCATAATTTGCATAAACAAGATGTAAACTTAATATTGGCCAAATAGTTAAATAATTACTCTGCACAGTATTTACTTTAAAATGTCAGGTGTGAGGGCCACGGAAAGAGGTAAGAGATCAGGTTGAAAGGAGTATTGATGAATAAGGAAGAAGAGAAGAATCATTAAAATGTATTCAGTGCTTATATTCAAAAGATTGTACTAAGGCTTTTATATAGTTTAAGCCTAAGGGCAATCCTATTGTTATAGGACCATCAGGTTCTTTTGCCTGCTGTGAAGTATCAGAGCAACACACTAAGACAGTAGGGAGTGCAGCAGAAAAAGAGTATAATGATCATTGGACAGCCAATGAGAGGATGGGAGAAACCTCTCAAATCCATCTCCTAGAAGAGTTCTAAGCTTGGATCTTTAAGGGAATTTGGGTGGGCAGGGTGCTAGGGAATTGGCATAACTGATTGGCTAGGTTGTGGGGATGACATATAGGAATGTAAAAATTGCATTCTTGCACTGAGACAGTTTCTTGGCAGGGGTAACAGAATCAACAGGTGTCAGTGGGTCCATTGGAATGCAAGGTCTGGAAAATTTCTTAGAAAACAGTCTTAGGTTTAACATTGAAAATGTTTCTATTGGAGTGATTAAGGGAGGTTATAGGACTGTGACAAATGGCTATGTGACTCTTAAACAGTAAACAGCTATAAGGGAGTGGGCTATGAGGCAAGAGCTGGTAAATGTGTAGTTGTGCTTTTACAAGGCTTATGCTCTTGATAAAATCCCAGCAACTTTGTTTTAATTCATTTTATAAAGATGGTTTCACTAACAGATGATCCATATAATTATGTTTGTATAAGTACATATATGTATTATATATTATATAACATAGAATATATTATATTTATTATTATTTTTTTTTGAGACAGAGTCTCACTCTGTTCCCTGGGCTAGAGTGCCATGGCGTCAGCCTAGCTCACAGCAACCTCAAACTCCTGGACTTGAGTGATCCTTCTGCCTCAGCCTCCCGAGTAGCTGGGACTACAGGCATGTGCCACCATGCCCGGCTAATTTTTTTTTCTATATATTTTTAGATGGCCGATTAATTTATTTCTATTTTTAGTAGAGATGGGGTCTCGCTCTGGTTTCGAACTCCTGACCTTGAGCGATCCGCCCACCTCGGCCTCCCAGAGTGCTAGGATTACAGGCATGAGCCACCGCGCCCAGCCTATTATATTTATTAGGTTATTAAGTATGAAATGTCCAATTTCCATAAGTACTAAGTTTGACAGTTGATACCTCTGACCTTTCAATTTTACACTAGTTTTATTTTTATTGTGAAGGTACATCCTCAGTCTTTAAACACACATTTTTGTCTTGTGATTACCTTTCAAATTTTTTAGAGCAATTTTTGTGAAATTGTGGATAAGTCAAAAATTCATGTTATTTTCTAATATGAGTTCTGTCATGGAACAAATACATGGCAGACAGCTCAAAATATCAATGAAGTATTTGGGAAGGATGTGACTAATGAATGCACAGACACAGATGGTTTGAGAAGTTCCATTCTGGTGATTTTAATCTTGAAAATGAACTACCTGGGCTACCTGAGACCAACGTGGATAATGATGAGCTGAAAGCTGTAGTGGAAGTGAATCAATCTCAACCTGTGTGTGAATTAGCAGCAAGGTTTGACATTACTATACCAACAATATTGGGCCATTTGAAAAAAATCAGCAAGGTAAAGAAGCTGGATAGATGGGTTCTGCATGAATTAAATGAGCGTCAGAAGAGAAATCATCTTGAAGCTTGCCTTTCTTTGCTGTGATGACATGAAGGCAAACCATTTCTATGTCGTATTGTTATGGGTGATGAAAAAGGGATTCTTTTTGACAATTGCAAGCATTTGTCACAATGGTTGGATAAAGATGAAGTGCTAAAATACAAAACCAAATATTCATCAGAAAAAGCTAATGGTGTCTGTTTGGTGGCCCAGCACTGGTATTATCCACTACAGCTTCATGAAACCTGGTCAATCCATTACAGCAAATTAGTGTACCGAAATCAATGGGTGAAATGATGAGGATGCTTGTGATTAAGCAGCCAAGATTGATCAATAGAGACAGGTCAATCCTCTTGCAAGACAATGCTTGACTATATGTTACACAAGCAACGTGCCTCAAACTACAGAGGCTGGACTTAGAAACTCTCTGTCATTCATTGTATTCACCAGACCTTGCACCAACTGACTAACACTTATTCCAGGCTTTGGACCGCTTCTTGCAAGGAAAAATATTCAGTTCCCAACAAGCTGTGGAAAACGCTCTTTGTAATTTCATCACCACTGGCTATCCAGGCTTCTTCCCTGTTGGCATAAATGAACTGTTAAAATGGCAAAACTGTGTCCATAGTTTAGGTGCATACTTTGATTAATTGTACTATTTCTTGTTTGAGATATAAACTACACTTTTGATTCAAAATCAGACATTTCATATTTAATAATCTAATATGTTATATTTTATATTATACTGAAATTAAATATTTGAGACAGATTCATAAATTAATTTTATAGGATACTAAGCAAGGATGTGAAGAATAGATTTGAAGACAATTTAGTCTAATACAAGAGTGATTTCATAAAAGTACAAGAATCTGAAGGGAACACATGAAGTAAAAGAATGTTACCTAATTCTAAGAGGATAGATTTTAGTTTCCACAACAGAAAAGTTGGTTTAACTATAGCATAGAGGATAAATTGAAATAAAAGTATTATGACAAAAATGATTTGGCTTTAATATTAAAATGACATATTTCAGATCCTTGTAACTATGAATATGACGATGGAAATCTAGAATATTAACATTCTTTTAATATTTTACTTATTCTCTACTTATACATTTGGAATTAGATGTAACCCTACTAAAACCTTTACAACCAAGTGTCATTCAGGGTGTAATAGAATTTTACTCTCATGTAGGAAAGATGAAAACTGTAGGAAAACCTGAAGCATATCCAACTACTGCTAAGCTCCTTCTATGAATCTAGAAAAAGCAGAATGGTTTCAAGCTAGAGTGGAACTGCTTCATAATCCAGTTCAGGAGCATAGACAATATTTACTTTCGAAATCTCCTTTTCAATTTCCTTGCCTACTCTATAAGCCAGGAAGCCCAGCTTTGATGGGAGTTTCTTGATGTCTATTTCTTCTTTTTCAAGGATAGCTATCTTGAACTCAAACTCAAGGCAGAGGACGTATACTTACCATATGTAATGTTTGCTAATTGAATTTTTTGTTTTCTGAGTTGCTTGAAGTTCAGTTTTACACAAAATGAATTATTAACATTAATCCACTTAAATTCCACAAAACTTATTTGGAATTTTTTCTGATTTCTCTAGAAACTAAGGTTAAACATTTTAAAATATTCTTTCTGTCCTACACATATTATACTGTACTATTTAATTGTAGACTGTAATTGTTATTGGAAACTGAGAACCAATTACAGACTATGATAATGAATTGAATTATAATTAATGAAGAACCATGGTTTAGATAAGATAATGATGCATTGTGTTTGATGAGAGATACAGTCATAATGCCAACAAAATTAAAAATAAGACAGAGTTTGAATAATTTAAGTGATATTATGTTAAAATGTCAATAATTGCAATGACAACCATAAGCATAAAACCCTTCACTTCCGCAGATTACCTTGATGATATTGTAATAGAGGGAATGGCCTGAAAAAAAAATGGCAAAAATTATTTTCTGTCTCTTTAAAACTTCCCCCACTCTTTTTGGGCACTGCAGCCTGGCCTTCCTCCCCACTTTGGGCAGGTATCTGGAATGGTCAGGGGAATGTCTTTTTTTGTTTGTGTTACAAGAGATAGCCCAACCATCCCAGTCCTGGCCCTGGCTTTCCCTGTGGGGGAAGTCATAGGCTTTGTCTTTGGCAGTAATGGGATGATTGATTATAATTGTTAACTACATCCCCCTAGAACTGAGAGCCTTCCCTTTAAAAGCTCTGTATTTCTGCTCATGTTTAGGAATTTGGATTTTTGAGAGGAGAAAATCTACCATTTTCCTTCTTTACTAGCAAAGTAATGAACTTCTCTTTCCTTCTCCTGAAACTATTCTCATTCTGATGTGGCCTTGAAGACTAGTGCTGAGCTTTTGGTAACAATATTAAGTCAAAGTAAAACTACTACTTAGGTCAACATAAGTGTGCAGTAGAGATGATAATAGACTATTACAAAATTTAGCTTCAGTTATAATTTCTCACCATTGACAGAGCATGCCAGACTCTCATTCATACTCATTTCATAAAACAGACTTCAATTGCAACTTTTTAGAAGATGTATTTCCTCCATTATTCCTTTGACAAACCATTCTCTGTCACAACTTCACATATATTCCAGATTTTTAGAAGACAAATTTGCTCCATTCTCCCTTTTGACAAATAATTCTTTCTGTCACAACTTCAAGTCCTTTTAGTGCTATCACATGTGCATACTCAACTTTTTCTTCACAAATTATATACCTCTTTCCATTTTTTGATTCTGGCAACTTGACAACTCTGCTATTTTATAAAGCACCCCTAAATTGAAGAAGATTTACTCTTGACTCATAAGTAGGAACTACCCATGTCTTAATTCACTAAACTAAAGCTTCCTTATTAAACTAATCAACTTGTAAATATTAGTAGAGAACTTGATTTCCTTTGGAGTTTTCTCAGGCAAATGAAAATCATTTACATGTCTTTCAGGTATTCATAATTCAGTTCCTGACTCCTGCTGGGATGTCTCCTTGTAAAGTTTGCATTTTCATGTGCCTAACCATGTACTACCATTAAGACTACTCCTTAAAGAAGGTTTCTACGAAGAAAATAGTTTTGGTTTTGGTTTTTGGTTTTGTTTTTCTCTTGCCAGTTGTGATCTCCTATCTTAAGGGCACAGGTCATATTCTCTATACACCTCTGATTAACCTTTTCATAATGAGAACAGGAGTCATGATCATTACCATCTAGGATAAATGGATCATTTTAATTTTTTCTATATGTCATATTGCTAATAATTTACAGATGACTAGAAAAGATTTATAAAGTAATGTTATTTGAAATTTTAATAGGAATATAAACATACTAATTTTTATTCCATATTTTTCTGGTTTAATATAATCCCTAAATGAGAAATAGTCATTGACTGCAACTAACTGCTTGTAAAGGAAAAATAAAAAAAAATCTCAGGACCCACCCCCCCAAATTCATTGTGCCAAAAGGGAGAACCGAACCTGAGAACTGAGTAACACAAGCATGGCCATCCTCTACCCAATGACGCACAGGAGTCTTCTTTTAGGAAATGGGGGGGTTGGAAAGTGACTAAACAGTGTTTTTTGGTAGAGAAGGTATAGGAGGGAGAAAAGCATAATTGGCAAGATGGTCTTGTTATGGAGATAAGCTACAGAGTTAACAGTCCTCAGGGATGTTTTCTTTCAGACTTTTAAGGGGGTCAGATGCTCAGCAAACCTGTCCCAGATCAAATAAGCAGGGCCTGGCTGCATTTAACAGAAATTCTCTACAGATGTGAATTTCTCCACCACTCTCCCCACCACAACAGCCTTGTAGCATTATTCTTGTTTGTCTGCAGCCATCTCAAGATATGTCAAAGAAATGTATTTTGGGGTAAAATATTTATTTCCTTTAGCCCTTAAAAAAACCCTTTAAGATATATAGACCCTATAAAATGAGTATATGTCAATTAAAACCTTAGGACTGTACCCTAAATAAACTCTTAAATGTCAATAACAAGTTATCTCCGCAGATGCAAACCAAGGAAAAGATATGATCATTCTTCTACCCACCCAGAGAGGATCACAGCATATAATTCCTTTACCTCCTTTTGAGAATGTTCATCTTGTCTTATGTAGATTTACTAAGCACCAAATAGAACTTCACTAGAATATCACCAATTGCCTCACTGCTCACCTTCTTCACCCCTTCCCTTTTTTGTATGCATCGCTTTTCCTTTAAATGTGAAATTCTCAAAGCCTTCTTCAGAGAGCCCAGTCCACAGCAGATACTTGGTGGGTTGTGCTTTTCCTGGCCTGTCCTCAAATCTTGGCTTAATAAACGTCAACTGAGGGTGACTCTGGTTTTCAGCCACTTATTATTCTATAAAAGACATTCTATAAAAAGACGTCTGCACTCGAATGTTTATAGCAGCACAATTCACAATTGCAAAGATGTGGAAACAACCCAAATGCCCATCAATACATGAGTGGATAAATAAAGCGTGGTATATGTATACCATGGAGTTCTACTCAGCCATAAAAAATTAGTGAACTACCTCTTTTATTATCCTGGATGGAGCTGGAGTCCATTCTTCTAAGTGAAATATCACAGGAATGGAAAAACCGACATCACATGTACTCACCATTAAATTGGTACTAATACACCTAACTTATACGTATATATGGAAGTAACATTCATCAGATGTTGGGTAGGTGGGAAGAGGAAGGTGGGGATGGGTAAACTCACACAGTGGTGTGCACTGTCTGGGAGATGGACATGCTTGTAGCTCTGACTCAGGCAATAAAAAGGCAATTTATATAACCAAAGCATTTGTACCCCCATAATATTCTGAAACTTAAAAAAAATAATAATAATGTAATAATAAAATATTTAAGTTTTTTTTGTTTTTGTTTTTTTAGAATGAACATTTATTCATTTGTAGTAGGCCATACTTCCACTAAAAGACTTTAGGGGTTTAATAAATTAAATACCTTGCCTAGGGATATAAGGGTAGCTATGGCTGTGACTACAAATAGCACTAAAGTATTTTTCAAATAATTTAGAAAAGAAAAAATCAAGTCACATTAATAAATTCTTTCTTATTTCATATTCTATTTGTCCTCAGGGAAACTGAGAGGACCATTCTTCTCACAGCTTACCCATAGCTAAAATATCCAGATAGCAAGCTCTTTGGTCTATTCTGTTTTTATTACTATTGGTGAGATCTTCTGCAATAAATGGCTACAGGAAGAACAACCTATTTAATAGTTGTCAGTCATCCCTCTGCTTTCTGATATGAAATAAATCAGGTAGCAAACTTTTATAGAAAATCTACAATGGCATTGCTCTCAATACATAAATGAAATTAACAGATTTTATGTAGGAGCAATAGGAGATAACACCTAAATTAATACAGTTACCACAAGACAGGAACATTTGAAGTATTAATACAATAGGATACATAGAAGAAGTTTAATTTATTTGCCTGAAAATGAGAGTAAAGAAAATATTATAGTGTGAATTCAATGGGCCTCTTTTCTAACACTTAAGGTGAAAATATGACATGAGAAAGTGAGAATCTGAATATGAAATGGGACAAAGAATATTTTAGCTCCCTGGACATTGCCTGGTGAGGACAGGGAACTGTAAGGTGTTAGTTATGTCTGATTATGCTTTTCTTTTTTTTTCCTCCTCATGGTTAGATTGAGTCCCATGGAGTTAGAAAGTACATCTCATTCATGTTTAAATCCCTGTCACCTAACAAGGAATAGACTCAAATGTGTCCAGAATTGACTGTGACCTCTCCTTTTGAATTTTCCTTATCAAGCACATGCCCTAAGGCTGAAAGTCCTCTTTCTGAAATTAATCTCTAAGCATCAAGCTTAAATTACTTTAAACTACTTTCTTCATAGCAAAGTATACTTCTGGGCTTATCTGTCTATTTGGACTTAGTTGCTTCAGCATCATTTCTTTTTGCAAAGCTTAAAGTTAGAAAAGTTTCATCTACCAAATGGGAAAAAATAAGAAGGTAAAACATATTATTCTCTCATGGTTGTGTCAACCAGTTTTATCAGATTCACAGAGCATCAAGTTTGGTTGACATTGAAAGTGTAAAGATCTCGAGAAATGAGGAACAGGGCAAGGAAAAGAATAGAAAATGTGTTACCCTGGGTTCCCTACGTCTTAGCAACTGATAGGTACAAATCATGTGATGTTAAGAGTAATGCTAGAAATTGTATTTGATTGTGTCCCTTCTGTATAATGCTAATTTGTAAGCTCCTATGTAGATGGCAGTGATCATGTATGTTACAACATCTCCAGTACTTGGAACAGGTTAAGGCTCAGCACAAGTGCTTCAGTCTCTGTGTCTTCATACTTATCTCATGAGACCATGTCTTTCAAATCCTTCCTCAATCCCCATATATTGTGCAAATGAGCACATATGCAAAAATTTCATATAAAATTTGCTGAAGGCTGATGAGAGCTGGAGTGACCTCTTCACATTTCACCCCCACAGCTATCCCAGGGTATCAGCACATAAAACACCTACTCACAGGTCCCTTAGATGATGCATCTCAACCAATGTGAATGAAAGTTCACTGGCACAGTCATATAAACAGACATTCCAGGATGCCAATTCAGGCTCAGCTGTCAATCTACCACTAAAAATAAAAGGGATTGGATAACTCAGAAAGGGAACACTAAAAAATATACATTAAAAAAATGTTCTATTGCACTGATCCTTCCTCGATATCTCTATTCACAGATATAAAACAGATGAGCATTTTGCCTTGACCATAATAATCACTGAGTACATGCTATTGAATGAATCACATATATAAGGACACATTTACAAAATCACATACTTACTCTTTGTATTATTTTGCATCTCTTATATTAATAACTTTTTGCAAACTATGGATACTTTTTATAAAAAGTGAAGTGTACATAAAGTTTCGTGATGTTCATGGATTTCATGGAGCTCATTTGTAGGTCATGGACTCCAAGCTAAGATCTCTTGATATAATTTAATTTTCTTATTTCAAGGAGGAGCAAACTGACATCTAAGTTACTTGGATAAGATAGTAGGTCTGGGGCGTGTACCCCAAATCTGTGAATGTTGGTTCATTACCCTTTGCTTCATACCATTCTATCACTTTTTCTCTTATGGATGAAAAATGACTTAATGAAAGAAATCTTAGGATGCCCCAATAACAGAAGAGTCACTCAAGGGTACTCTGCCCTAAAATAAATATTATTATTTTTATTGATGGCTTAGGATAATTTAGATGTCAACATATCATTCACCTTTGGCTGAGCAAAAATATAAAACTGACCAGAATTTCCTGAACCTCAGGAACATAATTAATTGTGTCCATCCATTGTCTCATGCACTTAAAGAAGATTCCTCTTTTGCCAGTGGTGGAAGGTGGCAGGACTATTTTAAGGTTTTCATAGTCCTTATTCAGTTTTGTACCCTCAACCTGTATCATATTAAACATATGGAAATTCATTCATATTCTTCATGAAAGGACATTTATGTGTAACTGTGTAAGAGTTGGTTTGTGGAGCAGTTGTTTGATAGATATAATATTTTTAGTAAGCATACAATTATATATTCATAAAGTTTAATTTGTAACACTTTTCCTATTATAAGCCAATATTTTTTTGGTCAGAATCAAAAATTTTCCTACATTTGTGAAAAGCAATTAGGTCTAGCTTGTGCTCAAATGACTAATAAATGAAGCAGTCTTAATAAGAACTGGCTAATAACTGGAAGGAATCTCCAAAGACTTTGCAGTTTAATATGAATTGACATCCAAAATCACTAATAATGAATATTTGGAAGTGAATATTTTCTTCTGCTCAAACATTGAATCCAAGCAAAGTATTGATTTCAAAGATTAGTCTAGAAAGGCCAGGGAGATAAAGGTGTATATAAGTTAGTGTCCTGAGCTAAGAGAGTAAATAAAAATTGCAAGTGAATCAGACATACAACTAGCCTATTTGTTAAACACCCTCGTTTTAGTAAGTGAGGACAGAGTCTCTATATATTCAGCACTGTTCATAGCATTCATCAGTTTATGTCAGTTAATAAATCTATGTTGAATAAATGTGATTTATTTGATATCATGTTGATGTGAATTTTAATGCACTCAGCTCTAATCTCCTCTTTGGGCTATGAATATATGATTGACAATTAGGGTAACCAAATGCCTTGGGCTTGCTTTTTTTAACATTGCACCTACTTTACACTAAGACTATCAGTGCCATTTGCCACCAAATATGTGAACAAGTTACTCTTAGTTATTGAAATTCAATTTTTAATTAGTGAGGGAATGATGTATCTCTTGCTTGTTGTTGAGAGGGTTAGAGATAGCACACGGGAAACAACTGGAACCAGAACAGGGTCAGGGAGAGCAGATGTACAACAAAGGATGGCTATTATTGCTCTGTGTTTCTGATGGGAAAATTTGGCCCAGTGGAAGTCCTCTCCCCTCCTTAAATTGATTCTCCATTTCTTCCTTGGGCTGTGGCCATCCAGATGATCACCACAATTCTCAGCTTTCCTTGCAGGTGGATGTGGCCTTATGACTGAGATCTTAGCAATGAAAAATGAGGAGATCATGTGTGGGCAACTTTGAACTTAATCAAAATGAAATTGCTTGCCTGGGGCATTATCTCTTTTTCTTCATGCAGGCTGGAAAATGAATCAGGAGACAACCTAGCTTTGACCATTTAGATAACCATAGTATTCTAGAAGAGGATGGAAGAATATTAGGGAAGAAAAATTAGAATCCTGGATAACACTATGGAGCAAAGTTTATTCATCTGCCCAAACAAGGAGTTGAAAAATGTTTATTCTAAATCTAACCTATTTCATTTGTTTTCATGAAATTAAAATTATTTACTCATAAATTTTATTAAAATAATATTTTAAATTTGTTTCTTCAAGTTTCTAGTCAAATTGGTGTTGAATTTTCTCTATTGTTTTTTTTTTTTTTCATCTTCGACATCCCCTTATTCAGGATGTTATTATTGCCTTAATTTTGTTGTTGTTGTTGTTGTTATTTCAGAATATTATGGGGGTACAAATGTTTTGGTTCCATGAATTGGTTTTGTACAGTTTGAGTCAAAGTTATAAGTGTGTCCATAACCCAGATAATGTCCACTGTACCTGTTAGGTGTGAATTTACCCATCTCCTCATCCTCCTTCCCACTGGCTTGATTTCCATTGAGTTTTACTACCATATGTGTACATGAGTGTTGATCAATTAATTCCAATTGAATAGTGAGTACATGTGGTGTTCGTTTTTCCATTCTTGTGATACTTCACTTAGAAGAATGGTTTCCAGTTCCATCCAGGTTGTTACAAAAAGTATCAGTTCACCATTTTTTATGGTTGAGTAGTACTCCATGGTATATAGATAGCACATTTTATTAATCCACTCATGTACTGATAGACACTTGGGTTGATTCTGCATCTTTAAGATTGTGAATTGTGCTGCAATAAACATTTGGGTGTAAGTGTCTTTTTAATAAAATGACTTTTTTTACTTTGGGATTGCTGGATCAAATGGTAGGTCTACTTTTAGTTCTTTGAGTTATCTGAATACTACTTTCCATAGAGGTTGTACTAGTTTGCAGTCCCACCAACAGTGTGTGTTCCTTTCTCTCCACATCCATGCCTGCATCCATTGCTTTGGGACATTTTGATAAAGGCCATTCTCATTGGGGTTAGGTGATATCTCATTGTGGTTTTGATTTGCATTTCCCTGATGATTAGAGACACTGAGCATTTTTTCATATGTTTATTGGCCATTAGTCTATCTTCTTTTGAAAAGCTTCTGTTCATGTCTTTTGCCCATTTTTTAATGGAGTTTTTTGGTTTTTTTCTTGCTGATTTGCTTGAGTTCTTTGTAGATTCTGATTAATTAGCCCTTTATCCGATGTATAGCATGAAAACATTTTCTCTCATTCTGTAGTTTGTCTATTTACTCTATTGATGGTTTCTTGGCTGTGTAGAAGCTTTTTAAGGTGATCAGGTCCCATTTATTTATTTTTGTTGTTGCTGTGATTGCCTTTGGGGTC
>VBSM01001265.1:7356159-7378472 GCA_008086735.1 Cheirogaleus medius | reverse complement strand
TGTCTTTATAATAGAGTGACTTATGCTCTTTTGGGTAGATGCCCAACAATGATACTTTTTCAACATTTTCTTCTAGTATTCTTATGGTTTCGTGCCTTAGGTTTAAGTCTGTTATCCATCGTGAGTTGATTTTTGTGAGTGGTAAGTGGTACGGATCCTGTTTCACTCTTCTACATGTGGCTACCCAATTTCCCCAGCACAATTTTTTGAATAGGGATCCTTTTCCCCAGTGTATGTTTTTGTCTGCTTTATCTTATTTTTGTTTGTGCAATAATAATACTATAATGACAAAAATAATGGACATGGCTTTTGAATATTCATTATATACCTAAATGTGCTCAGTACTACATGTGTTAACTAATTTAATCTTCATAATAGCCCTAAGTGGTATATGCTATTATTATTCTCATGCTGTATATAAGGAAATTAAGTCACAGATAGTGAATAAATTTCCACTAGTCATTCAGCTTTAAAGAGAATAGAGCTAGGAACAAGATTGCTTAGTTCCATATTTAAACTGAGCCACTGGGAATTTGCTAAACTTTTCTGTCAAATGATCCATTCCAATTTAAATGACTTTGGTAAAAAATCATTTTATGCATTGGATTTATATGATCTAAAGATAAGAAAAAACACCTATAAGGCATTGAGATATATAAATATTCTTCCTCGTATGAACATGAAATTTCTCGGTGTTACTCCAGAAACCAGAATAGAATAAATGGTAAACTGACTGAAAAGGAGGTTAATGATAAAGCATATTAATGAATAGTTTTGTCCAGGAATGGCATGCTTTGCCTCAAAGCTGTGAGTTATTCTTTACTATACATATTTATTAATAAAAATAATATGAAAGTCTGGCGAAGACTTTGAAGAAGAGATCATTAATCAAGGGAAAATTTGACCTGAACTTTCATTGAAATTTCATATTCTTAATTTCATAAACATTAACTTTTAATTATTATCCAATCTTATATGAAGATATTATCATCCTGTGACTATACATCATTTCCATGTGTGCACCTGATAAAGAGAAAACCACCATCCTTGGTTGTTCAGTTGTATTTTCTTTCCCTGAACTGAAAGGATAGATAGCTAAAAGATTTTACTTAGTTGTTTCTGAGAGAGAGATTTACCTAATGATTTTCTTTTTTATTAACATCTATAATTTTTATTTAAAAATGTATTTATTTAATTATATACTAAGTCCTCACTTTAGGTCTCTGATAGTTTCTTGGAAACTGTGACATTAAACAAAGTGACACACAGCAAGTCCTTAAATAATGTCATTTTGTTCAACCTAATTTTGCTATAACATTGATGAGAAAAAAATGGATTTATTATACATTGTTTTGCTTAAAGCCACAGTTTCTAAGGACCTTTCAATGATAAGTGAGGACTTATTGTATATATATGTGCATTATACTAATACATGTGTATTAGTATAATCTGTAATTATACATATGATTCATGCAGATAATTCAAAATTTCTTAATTAAAATACTAATAGATTTTTACCCCTCTTTGAATTTTATAGTTATTTGGAAAAATAAATGTTTATTTATAGCACTGTTCAATTTATCACACTACATAATAATTCAGAGACATTTTTCTAGCCTTTCATTTACCCTGCATATGGAAAATATCAGAAGAACTTAAACTCATTACTATTGAGCTCACAAATACATTTTCAGGGTCAGTCTAAGCCTAAAACACAGATTTATTTTTGTTTATTCTTTTGATTGATAAGCATAGTTGCCTATAGCATATCCATATCCCCATATTATATCTTTCTCAACTGTATATAAATATGAAATAATATAAAAATAACTTTTGAATCCATACACACTCATTATTATCATTTCCTAATGTATAATATTTGTTGTTTTGTTCTGTCTCTGAATAATATGTAGTCCCAGAACACACTATATAGTGTTTAGGAACGTTATAATATTTTCAAATCCACAGAAAGTGAATAGCACAAGAAGATATCTCTTATTTCCTTATTGAGAGTTTAATATCTGTTGAAATAAATTTTAGATTTATTTATATATATATATAAATGGGCATTTCTATCCTAGTCAAAAGATAAAGTGGCGGCAATTACTTAATTCACACACAATTTTTCAAAGTGTGTCTCTCTCTGTTTCAATTAACTTCCAGTGAGAAATCTCCTTAAATTATAAGCATAGAGTATAAATGCATAGAGTATAAAGAAACCACAATCAATCGGTAAGGTTGTTTGCACTTTGCCCTGATCTCCTCATATATCCTTGGCCGATGAAACCACAATAAGTCTGTTTTCCAAACAAGGTCTGAAAGCAAATGACAAAAAAGTAAAGATAAGGGTAAAAGAGTACCATAGATGCGTTTCGTTTTTCTCTAGATCTTTTGAAATGTGGATAGTGTTCAAAGTTTAAAAGTTAGGTGGATGGAAATGGCTACCACAACAGCAGAGGCAGTGGGAGCACATTGCACCTCCTTTCCCTAGCAGGAGAGTCAAGTGTGTCGGTCACCCCACTTCATCCATCTTTCCCCAGCCATGCAGAATGGAGATTCAATTATTTCAACAAAGTGAATGTTTCATGTCATTATTGAAAAAGATAGACGGTATATGTCTATGTTTTCATATGTTTAAAATAGCCATACTTGTCTTACTTAAAATACTTTTTCATAAAAAAAAACCCAAAAAACCAAAAAACTTGAGTTTATTTCTTTCTAATGTCTTTTGTCAGGTTGAATCTGATCAATTAAAATACTAATAGAAAAAAATCAATCTTCTTTTAGGGCTCTGAAATAGAAATATACATGAATCCATAACTACATAATTTTTACTGCCTAACTAAGCTCATGTGAATTTCTTCATTGATTTTGATATCATTATTTATGCTGTGGCATTATTATGCCATCACAAATAAATGATTTATACAATTTAAATCTAAATTATGGCCCCTAAAAGAAAGAGAATTAATGAGTTTTGAAGGATGAGTTTTTCTTTAAAATTCTTTTAAATGTACATTTAAATTTTTCACAAATGGCCCTGACTGACAGTTCATGTTTGCTGCCTAAGTATTTGTCAAAATCCTTTCAGTAGATTTAATAAATTTGTTATAAGCTTAATTGAGTGTGTGACATTTTAGCTCTGTTTAAGCTAAATCAGAGCCATGTCTTAGTTAAAAATGGTATTTTTGAGGGGATGTTTCATTTTCAAAGAGATAGTTGACAAACTGATAAGTTTTTGCCTTTGTGCATAAGCAATTTGCATTTTGTTGATGGACAAAATATCTATCTTCCTTACAATCTGTTTCATTTAATATTTTATATTCTCAGTTCAGTGAGTAGGAACTATGTACAGATTATCACTTTGAGAAAGCATCCCTACGATACAAAGTAATCAAAAGACTACTAAAGTTTAAAAGCATTAAAGCCAAGGTCTCTTAAAGCCTGGCTACAGTAAGGTCATCTTCAGTTTCACACTAGCTGGTAAAAAGTAAGTTGCAAAAGGGATGAATTCCTCTTTCCTATTCAGTGATCTTGGGGATTCTCCCAGATGGCTATCCACAAAACTAGAGAAGGGAATCTTTGCTATCATGGTTCTACAGAATGTAATGTACATTATGAAAATCATTCTGTTACACTCTTAAAACTTCAGGGCGTAACTAAAACTACCTTTATTTTTGATTTCCTTCATTCTCTAAAATCTAGTTAGTGGGACTAGCTTTTCTTTTGATCCTAGGTGTGAACTCAGAAAATTCCACTCAATTTTCTGGCTGCGTTTGTGTAATATCCAGTGATTACAAAATTCAGCTTCATGTAGTAGTCAAATAATTGAACTTTTCACTCTCCCTCAACTCAGGCAAAATATAGATGGGAAGCCTGCCTTGCTCACTGCAGTTTATGATTTATTCCAAGAGGTGGAGGTGAAAGACGAGGTGGGTAAGGGAGAACGTATTGATACCTTCATTCTGGGTGGGAAGCTAGCTTTGCCATTGCTCTCTGGAGATTTAATGCTGATTTTTCCCTTGTGAACCCTTTCATGGTTTCTTTGGAGACTCCCTCATGGTTCAGGAACTCTGTCTTCCCAGGTGATTAGGATAAATGAATCTCTTTTTCAGCTTGCCTGAACCTCTTCTTGTGCTTGTTTAATTCTATACGCATTCCCAAAGTCCAATTTACTTTTGGCATTAGATATCTTTTAGCAAGAAAGTCAATAAAAGTTGCATAGTTAAATTATAATGGTTATAGTCTAGAATTTAAAAAAAAAATCAGGCCATAATAAAAATAATGGCACAGTTTTGTGTTTTAAGATAAAATTTTGCTAATGCTTCAAAGATAGTTAGAGAATATTGTTGTAAATGAAATAAACCATAGCAGGTCAATATTTAAGGTAAATAACATTAAATCATTCGGTATAATTAGGTTTTAAGAACAGTAAGATTTGGAATGCTGAAGCACTTGGCTGTTTAAAATCTGGCCCTAGTGCAGCTAAGCATTTTACTTTAAAACCCAATAAATACAAAGAATTTTAATTTGTTGCTTAGTACACTTCCTTCAAATAATTGATTTGAGTATATGGAAAATAACTGGCTCACTTTATTGACAAAGTTCGAACTGGTTTGGGGCATTTGAACCAAGAAAAATTTAAGAAACCAACAAAGATGGTTGTGCTATTTAAAACAAAAGTATAAATTCCTCAACATTGCTGACATGTACCCTTAAACACTATAGTGATTGTCTTTGTATAACATTATACATTAATAGTCAAATGAAGAAAGTATGTATTGAGTAAATTCAGTTAGTTCAAAAGTTTTATTGTGTTTTCCATGGATTATAATGGAAGCAGTCATGGCAATAGCACATTAGTAATGATAAGTATTCATGGTGAATGTGCTCAGCCTGATGCAGGATTTGTGGTTATCATACTACATACTACAGAAAAACTATAATTCCAAATGGTTAGAATGCTATTTTTTAACTAAATGCCTCTTTAGAGCCCACACTGATAACTGTTTTTTAAACATAACTTTCTCATCAGCAAAGCAACAAGCTTTAATTATATAGTTATCTTATATACATACAAAAATAACTAATTCCATGTTTAATTACTCATTTTCATGGGCAAGTGCCCAATATTGCAAGAAACAACCTCTAGCAGGTGAGAAGAATATTTTTACAAGGTATTAGAGAATGCTATACTGGGAAAAGGGTTTGAGGGCTGGAGAGTTAAAAAATTACTGTTTAAGTAATCATGGAAGGATTCTACATAGAGGTGACATAAACTGTTTCATAGAAATATCCCTTTACTGGGACACGTTCTGATGGTGGGGAGAGAAACTTGCCATATTGTCCTATGCCAAGAAAGATTTGATTTTCCAAGGTTGACACTAGTGGACTATTATAGCTAAATTATTAAACTCTGCAGATTTATTGTATTCACCAAGCCCCTCATCCTCCAATTTGCCTTAGGAGTCAGCAGCTGTACCAATTTTTTCTGTTCTGTCAATCCAGACTTTCTATTAAGTGGGCTAGTCCAGAGGATAAACTTGGATAGTGGGTATTAATAAACGCATCTGGATGCTTGTCTAACAGTATATTCTTTGATAAATTGTTTGAGTATTAAACTCGGCCTTTGTTCTTTCATTAGTCTTTCTCCTCTGTCTTAAATTTCAGATATTTCCAAACTCTGGAAGCACACTTTTTATTTCTTTTCAAGTCTCCAGGGTTTTGAGTATCTTATCTTAGGCAGTTGACCCTAAGCAGTAAAGTAGAACAAACATAGTTTGAAATATAAATAAATTAGAGATAGTGAGACCATACAGAAGGTTACTGCACAAGGTAAGTGGTTGTGAGGGTAGAAAAAAAATTAAAAGTCAAGAAACACGTTAAGAAATTGACTCAACAGGCATTTATTGAAGCAATCATATTGCAAAGGGGAACAATCAACTTCATTTGATTAAACTTTATGGTTTTATAATTTACAAAAGTGCCCAAAAGCCTTAACCAATTTTGTTCTGAATCTACAGTTTTCTGAATCATTGACACGGGCCCTAATGAAAAAAAAAAGAGAGTAAGGCAAGGACTTTTTGCTTGTTTTGTTTTTCTTAGAGGCAAAGAGAATTAAAAAAGGAAAGGGAACCCATCTGGATTATTGTAGCAATGTAAATGTGAACAATATATCATCAAATATGTCATTCAAGTACTATCTACAGTATATCTGGATAAATATTTGTCTAAATAATTGGAATAATTGTCCATGGCTTTTCTGGTGGATAATTTAAAGTTTAGTCCTAATACACATTTTAGCTCATCTAGACATCAAGAAAATGTGAAAGAGAATTACATTAATTAGTGACTTACCTTTTCATATATATATATTACTGTCCTGAAATAGGTATTACAATGAGCTCATCTTTACCGGAGGTTTATTTCTTTTGTCATGTGGATAAGTACATTATGAGGTTGTGATTAAACTAAGATATTTTAAACAGAAATGGAATTAAATTTTATTTGGTATGCAGTGCTGGGGATTTTCTATATGTTATTGCATTTAATCACAAAATAAAGCATTACTATCAACTGTATTAAAGGTAATGAATAGGCTCAGTATTATTAAATGAATTGCCAAAGCTCACTAGCTGCTTTTAATATAGATACTAAGTATTACTGGTAAAAATACCAGTAAGATAAGTAATTGGGTCAAATCAGGGAATTCTTTTTAATTTCTTTCTTTATTACTCTCATTTGTTAATATTGTATAACACTCAATTCCCTCTAAAATGCCAGCAAATTGTCAGAAAGATGAGCCTAAGGATCTCTATGAAGCTGCCTCAATTGAAGTTAAGCAAGTATTATAATCTGCCTAGATTTTGAAGGCATACTTCAGTGATATTTCACAATCATGAAAAGCATATCAGAGATTATTTATTTTTCTTATGCTAACAATAGACCTTCTGCTCTGAAATGACAAGATTTAAACATGAAAAGACATTATAGAGTCCATTCCACATTTCTCCCACAATATTTCTGTCCACACTGCTGTTGTTGAAAACTTATAACAACCTGAAGTAATCTAGTCTATATTTTCATTTGTTTATTTGTTTATTTATTTCTTTAGAGATAGTGCCTCACTGTCACCCAGGCTGGAGTACAGTGGTACAATCAGAGCTCACTGCAGCCTGGAATTCCTGAGCTCAAGTGATTCTCCTGCCTCAGACTCCTGAGTAACTCGGACTACAGGCCCACCATGCCCAGCTAATTTATTTTTTATTTTTATTTATTTATTTTTATTTTTTGTAGAGACAAGAGTTTTGCTATGTTGCCCAGGCTGGTCTTGATCTACTGGGCTCAAGTGATCCTCCTGCCCTGGCCTTCCAATGTGTGTATGTTTTTCAGTTAACTTTTTAATAAAATTACTGTCCATATATCTACTCCTATCAGCCAACCGCATACATCTGTACAATCCATCAGCCAGATAGGCCAGATGGAGGATTCAGGACCAAGAATACGATCCAGAGAGAATCTTTTGACTTCTTAGAGGCTTACACATCCACTATGGAGAGATCAGAAGAACATTGACCCAGGGAGGCATTTAGGGTGTATGTGTCTGAAAGGCAAATCTATATCACAAATTTAGTTTAAGGAGAAAAGAAAGATCCAAAAGAAATAGATATTACCAGTCGTTGAGACAGAACCCAATACAGTTAGGTATAGGTATACGTAGGGCTGGCAACATAATTTATGGGACTCAGTGCAAAATGAAAATGTAGCATTTCTTGTTCAAAAGCAAAAACAAACAAAAATAAGTGCTCTAAAAGGTCTTAAAGCTTTTCCTTTCTTCAGCGGTCTCTCTCTTAATCTCCTAATTTACCATATATTTTTTTTTTTTGCTATTTAAAATCCTTCTAAAAATAGTAAAAAGTTAATTATTAGCATGAATTTTTCCATTTACCTTTATAGTCTTCAATGTTCATTTTAAATGCAAATATAAGGGTATTTAACTCCTGACAGTTTATATTTCATATCTCATTTATAGAACATGCCTCTAGTGGTCAGAGTAGACAAATACATATTATGCTAAGGGGGATTGGAGGAAGGAAAAGAGGTCTGAGGCCAGGCACAGAGCCATCTCTAAGGGGTACTGCCTTCGCTTTGGGAATATGGGGAAATGCAAACATAGCTTCCCAGATGCCCAACCCAGGATTTGAGGCACCTAGCATGCATTGCTAGGACATAAGAGTTGCCAGACTGATGCACTTCACCCAGCAGGGGTCAGGCTGTGGGGAATTTGAGCTAGGCATCCTCAGCTTCCAGCAGCCTGCTGTTCCAATCTATGAGAAATGGATTAATCCTGCCCACTCTCAAAACATGGTGGCCTCTGGCTATCTAGTGGATGTGCCAGGGCATTGTTAGCCCTGGGTGAGGAAGACCACCACCCACCCCACCCTGAATCAGTCCAAAGCAAATGATCCAGACTCTGACCCAGGTACCCTGGGTTGCAGTCAGGTCCCCACTCAGAGGGCAGAGGGCAATGACAGAATGTGGACTTCCCTGTCCCACACTCTCAGTCCCTCACCTCCCAGTGGCTGATAGGACCAGTTGCTGCCCTAGATGGAGAGAAGTAGGACTGTATGTGAACTGAGACTCCAAGTTCCCTTCCCACCTTCTACCCTCACCCTCCACTGTCTTAAAAATTTCAAGACAGTGACAGTAGAGCATTAAACCAAGCATGGGCCCATCTGAGCTTGGACCCCTATGTGACTGCAGAGGACACAAGCCCATTAAGCCAGTCCTGGGTGTAAGTCAGGTGATGTTTAATACATAAATGAATATTAAAAAGTCATTAAGTCAAGCTGGCAACAAGCACTCGGGACCCAGGGCTGAGAGACCAGATACCAGAAAATGTAACTATATCGGAAGATTTACTTCCTCTCTTACTCTCTCTAAATGACTAATCAATACCTGAGCAAAATCATGTATCTCATATATGCTTCCTTTATTTTGTCTAGTACAGGTTTTGGTACCTGTGTCCCAGGTCTAGGGACACAATATTTATAAATATAATCACCTTTTGTAGTTTAAACATTGTGAAGTTAGGAGGCCAGACAAACCATTAGACAATAAGCATGCTAAGGGTTTCTTTGCATGATCATACAATCCAAGGAGACTTTCAGAAATTCAGGTAAACATGAACTCAAATTAACTATGTTTTTCTAATATGTTTTGTATTATTCTGCTAATAGAGCTCATGTTCTAGAGCATATTAAAATGATGGTGAGAGACACTGTGGAAATATTTATGTAGATATATTGGTTAATGTCTTGATGGCTAAATCTCATTACCATAATAATTTATCAAAAACAAAATAATTATATTAATGTTCAATTAGTTCAACAAATATTTGTGAAGTGCATTTGGCTGGACAAAGTACAATGGGGAAATAGAAAGGTAAGAAAATATAACCACTGTCCTTCAGAAGTTTACTATATTTAATTTCTCTCTATATTGGGAGGGAACTGCAAAAAGTTTATACATTCTGTAAACATCTCTTTTAAAATGTCAAAAAGAGACTTTGGAAGAGAAACCTAATAATTTCTGATCTCTCTCTCTCTCTATATATATATATACTTATTTATTTATTTCTATTGGCATATCTACTTTAAAAATCTGCCTAGTATTGATTTTCAAGAAGTAGATACTGGATCTTGGGAAAACAACAGGCCATAATCTGACTCAGCTGAATGTATTTGTATCCATGTGACATTAATTTCTAATCAACACTTAGTACAAATCAAAAGAGGAAAAGATACTGAAGATAGATGATAAATAACTTGTGCCTCATGTTGGAATGAGGGTTGGAGTGTCTTCAGTGTACTTCCTTAGTGAACTCAGCAGTGCCTTATGGATATTACCTGTTCTCTCTGCATTTTTCCCCTTCTCCTCCTTGTCCCTACTGGCACCGACTCAATCCCTGGGTAACTCATGGTCTTGTTCAATTTGGACTTGAAGTAATAGTCCCAGTTATAGAGAAACTAGTCACAGCTCTGCCTATTGAGCTAGTGGCTATTTATCAGAACAGTTTAAGTAAATCA
Organism: Cheirogaleus medius; assembly: GCA_008086735.1. Lineage (NCBI taxonomy): Eukaryota > Metazoa > Chordata > Mammalia > Primates > Cheirogaleidae > Cheirogaleus > Cheirogaleus medius. Next base: position 7,368,384 of record VBSM01001265.1, on the reverse strand, counting down.
ATTTTTAAAACATTTTCAGAAGGAATATTTAACCACTAAAATAGTACAATGTATATGTTATTTAAAATTATTTTTCATTATTTATTCACAGTTATGACTCTAACTGGCCAAATTTTGTTTATTCTATGGATTTTTAGACCTACAATTTAGAAAACTTATGAAAAGTTGGGCTTCAATGGTGTATTTTATTGTGATTATGTGTATTAATTTGTATATAAATTTATGAAATGAAAAATGCCTCAGATTTATTTTGTCCCTAACAAGGTAAATTATCAAATGTCAAATGAAACTAACTAATAATCACAGGTCTGTGAGATCACAAAGTCATATAGAAATCTGAATTGCATTTTTACACAAAAAATTAATTATTTTCTGCAGACGGCAATAGCATATTCCCTCAGCCACTTCAGAATATTTTTAAAAATCAGATGCTGTCAGAACTCTGCATTTGAAAAACAAAAGAAGGGTAAATATATGTTCAGGAGAAAAGAATAAACTACCATGCAATAAAGTATTTTTAATATCCAGGTATAAATGACAGATGGCTTTGATCTTGTCTGGGCATAAATGAAGCTTTGAGGAAGTTAGTTCCCCTACCTAGTTGAATGCCAAAGTCACTCTCACACACAAACAACCTCACTACCTTGCCTCTTTTCTTTCCACGTTGACTTTTATCTAGGGATGACTTCACTGACTTTCCCACAGGCAAGTTAAACCCTTTAGTGTGTTGAACGTTACTTTAGATTTCTCAAAGACTTAGGCTAAATTGTCTTTTTCTGTTTATCACTGTAATGGTTTTTCTGGTGCAATATCATTCACATTATCTTTTAATTTCTTAGCGCCATGGGGTACAAGCTGTCTGTGAGTGTGTCTGTCATGAATGCCTCAGACAGAAAAGATGGCTCAGGATGAGTGTCACAAGGAGCTTTAGTTCTGCTATCACTTCATTTAAAAGGGTTAAGAGCAAGGACTTATAATTTGGGGGTACCATATGATTGGAAAATGTTAATGACAACTTTCAGCATCATATCAGTGAAAGGAAATATAAAATATTTCCTTACCTAGTGATGATGGGCCTTACAGAAATATACAATGAAATAAAAGTATCATTCCAAATGAGCACTAAGATCATGTGGGAAGTGATTTGATTTTTTAATAGAACAAAATCACTTTGAATTTTCTGCAGTCCCTTACTCTGTAATTCTTTAATTGGAAGCAAAGGGGGCATCCACTTGTCTGTATTTAATTTTTTAATCCATGAAAAGTATTGCTGTCCTTTTTATAAAACATAGTTTCACATCATCATCTTCTAGAAAATGATTTAGATTTTCAGAACCACAACAATTTATTTTTTTTCTGAGTATATATCCTGATTTTCAAACCATTAATACCTTAATCCTACTACATTTAGATCTAAGCCATAGTTCTTATGAACCATTATAACCAAATATATATGTCTATAGGTTGCATTTATTTCTACAAGAAATTTCCAATAACACTGACTACCTCTAACAAAGGGTATTGAGTTATTTGGAGTCAAGGAAAAATATTTCACATTTTTTTTATTTTTTTAATTTTAAATTATGAATGAGTCACCTTTAAAAATGAAGCATTTTTTAAGATAGAATATCATGATAAAGCTTTAAAAACTATAAAACCCCACAAATGGAAGAGTTTATTTCATATTATTTTATTGCTATTAAGCACTTGCTAACTGTGAAATTTGTTAAATGATTAGGCAGTAGAATTTTAGATTACATTTATTTTATTATAAAAACTATCTAGTCTCATTGCAAGAAATGTGGGAAAGTATAAACCTAACACCTTTAATATATAAAGACTCTGCAAATTGCCAAAAATAAGAACAATTCAAACATATAAAAGGACAATTTATAAAGGAGGAAATGCAAATGGCTAATAAACATATGAAAAGATGTTCAGTCTCACTGGTAGATAAGATAATGAAAATCACAGCAATAATATAATCCTTTTCACTCTATGAAATGACAGCAATTATAAAGATTAAAAACATTGAGTGTTAATAAGTGTGCAATGAAAAAGGTAATCTCATGAAATACTATTGGAAGTTTAAATTGTAGCACACATTAGAAGACTGAACTAAATTGGGAAAAATAATGTTTTCTTTTTTTGGGTAAGTCATGCACATAATTGACATAATTGAAAATTTAAATGATATAAATGATGAATAGTGAAAAGCATCCCTTGGGCTGTCTTCCCTTGGCCACTTTCAAGTCCCTCTCTCTGAAGTCAATCAATGCCATCATTAAATTTTAAATTTTTCCAGAGATGTATGTATATATGTATATATGTGTGGATACACACACTCACATGTACATTATACACATATACACACTATATACATATATATAATATGTAATGTTTATATATTATACAGTCACATATATAATATATTAACTCCCTTTCTTATGCCTAATATAGCATACTACATTCATTGTTCTACAATTTTTCTTTCATTTATCCATAGCATTCTTCTTTTGATGGTTATATGGGAGCGGCTGAATATTCTGTTATGGAAGTACCATAATTTATTTGCATTGTCTTTCATGTATATTTAGGCTCTTTATAATCTGCCACTATTTTGAGCAATGCTACACTGAATAAACATACACATATTTAATTTCAATAAAAAGAAGGGAGAAACCAAAATTTCACATTTGAAAGGATATTCAGATAAATATAAAGGCAAGAATTATAGAATATTTTGCTCAATTTATATGAATGGATTTTAAAACATTAAAGACCAATGTATTAAAATATATAAAATACTGAGACTGACCCAATATAACATAGAAAAATGTATATAATTACTGTACAAATAATTAAGAAATCTATTTTTTAAATCCCCCAATATCTTCATTTGTCATTTCAACTTTCAATTTTCTCCTCTGCCAAAATAAAAGAAACTTACCTGAAAGGTTTTCTAACTGAATATTTAAAAGTTTTTCAATGAATGGATAATTCAGAAGATACTTAATATATTTTAATAGACAGGAAAGGAATGTCCTGAAACTATTGTTGTAGACTCAGCAGAACAGTGACTGCAAAATCTATATTTAATAATATGAATAAATATGATACTAAGAGGAAATTGTAATACCTTCAATGTAGATATTAGTCATATTAAATAATATTTTATGCAATTTTGTGTAAATAATGTACATATAAGTAAATATATTAAAACATGCCAAGTAATTACATCAGCAAAATAAAGGAATAGACGTTTTCTACCATCTTCTCCCAATAGAAGCATTAATTTTGACAAACACCAATAAATGAGAGTGTCTTTGTGGGAGTCTAGAAGTCCAGCAGAGAAGTCCCAGTATGCTATTGAAGCTAAAAATTTAAGGATGGATACACTGAATAAGTTAAGAAGAACAGTGTCATGTTATCTGGTTCATATCTTCCCTCAAGGTGGAACAGTTCATTGCTAAGAGAGACAACATTGACTCACAATTTCTCCCATAGGGGAAAGTGTGAGTATAGTGAGTAAACAGTAGGATTCTCAGCCATGTTAATGCTTCCCAAGAGGCCCCCTTCTTTCTCAACACACCCAAATACTGAGGTGATCAGCATGGCTGAGTAGTTAACAGAATCTGGGAGCAGGGAAGAGAGGCAGAAACTAATAGAAACCAGGGCTCATAACCTATAAAAGGGCCATGTATCCTACTAACTGCTCCAAAGACTTCATTAAGAACCATCCTATGAGCCACTTGGGATGCATTACTCATGGAATGGCCCACCTGGCTCATGGGCAACCCAATGCTTTGTGTGCCTCCTCCTTAACCTGTGGACAGTTTCCAGTATACATTCCCACAGATAGCAAATGTAAACCTCTGCAGATGGCTTGCACACATGTGCAGACCACCAGGCTGATGATGTGGGATCGGGAGAAGGAACACAAACTTTAGCATATCAGGGCACCACCCTAGGTAAAACAAACAGAGGTTTTCAAAACCCAGCTTGGCTTTATGGGATCAAGAGGAGACATATCTTTCTAATTCCCCTCTAAAAGAAAAGAAAAAGTGTGGAGCAGTTGCATCCATAGAAAAGTTCTGAGAGAGCCTGAGAATCCCTACCCAGGCTGATGATGAAAGCATTTCTCTACTGAAGCCAGTGAAGATTGGAGGAGGGCTGCTTCTTCAAATGCAAAGATATCAATAAGAATTCAATTATTTTTGAGAACATGTGATGTTGGTTTTTTATTCCTGAGATAGTTCACTTAGGATAATTGTCTCCAATTCTTTCCAATTGCTGCCAAAGATATTATTTCATGATTTCGTGCCTTACATTTAAGTTTTTTATTCATGTTGAATAAATTTTTGTATATGGCAAGAGTTAGAAACCCTATTTCATTCTTCTGCATGTGACTATCCAATTTTCGCAGCACTATTTATTGAGTAGGGCTTCCTTTCCACAGTGTATGTTGTTGTATGCTTTGTCAAGTCAGTTGGTTGCAGCCATATAGTTTTATTTCTAGGTTCTGTATTCTGTTCCATTGGTCTCTGTCTTTACATTTATACCAGTACCATGCTGTTTTGGTGACTATAGGATTGCAGTATAATTTGAAGTCAGATAACATGGTGCCTTCAGAGTTTTACTTAAGAGTGCTTTGACTATTTGAGCTCTTTTTGGGTTCCAGATGAAACTTAGAATTTTTTTTCTAGACATGTGAAATATGACATTGATATTTTCACAGATATTGTGTTGCATCTGTACATCACATTTTAATGATGTTTATTCTACCAATCCATGAACATGGGATGTTTTTCATTTTGTGTCATTTATTATTTCTTTCATCAGTGTTTTGTAGTTCTTATTATAGAGATTTTTTTCAACTCCCTGGTTAAGTGTATTCCTAGGTATTTTATCTTCTTTATTGCTATTGTAAATGGAACTGGAAAATAAATCCAAAGACTCTACCAAAAAACCTGTTAGAACTTAATAATGAATTTAGTAAAGCTGCAGAATACAAAATCAACATACAAAAATCAGTTGCATTTCTATACTCAAATAACCTGGCCACTAAAGAAATTAAGAAAACAATCCCATTTACAATACCATCAAATAAAAATAAAACACATAGGAAAACAATTTGCCAAAGAAGCAAAAGACTTCTACAGTGAAAAACAGGAACATTGAAGAAAGAAAGCAATTGAAGAAGATAAAAATAAGTGGAAAGATATCCTGTACTCATGAATCAGAAAAAGTAATATTGTTAAAATGTCCATGTTAGCTAAAGCAATCATTGTAATCCTTATCAAAATACTGGTGGCATTCTTCAGAGATTTTTAAACCTTGAAATTTGTATGGAACCACAAAAGACCCCTAACAGCCAAAGCAATTCTGAGAAAGAAAAAAAATTGAAAGCTTCATACTTAATGATTTAAAATTATTTCACAAAACTATAGTTATCAAAACAGCACTGTATTGGCATGAAAACAGACACATAAACAAAAGGAACAGAATACAGAGCCCAGAAATGATCCAGACCTATGTAGTCAACTAATTTTTGACAAAGGCACCAAGAAGACACAATGGCTAAAGGGTAGTCTCTTTAATAAATGTCGTTGAGAAAACTGGATTTCCATAAGCAAAACAAAACAAAGCAAACCTGAAATTGGACCCTTATCTTACACCATACACAAAAACCAATTCAAAATGGATAAAATATCTAAATGTAAGACCTGAAAACATTAAATTTCTAGAAGAAAACATGAAGGAAAAGTTTCTTGACATTGGCATTGGCAATAATTTTTTGGATATCATACCAGAAGCTCAGGGCACAAAAACAATATTAAAAATATGAATACATAAAACTACATCTGCATCTCAAAGAAACAATCAACATAATAAAAAGGCAACCTATATATTAAGAAAAAATTTTCAAATCATATATACCGATAAGGGGTTAATATCCAAAATTTATAAGAAATTCATACAACTCTATAGCAAGAAAACATATAACCTGGTTAAAAAATGGGAGAAGGGCCTGACTAGACATTTCTCCAAAAAAGACATAAAGATGTCTTTATTCATATATATTAAAAGATGGTCAACATCACTAATCATCAAGGAGATGCAAATCAAAACTGTGAGATACCACCTCACCCACATTAGGATAACTGATCAAAAAGAAAATAGATAACAAGTGTTGGCAAGAGTATTGAGAAAAGGGAACCATTGTACATTGTAGTAGGAAGTAGATTGGTGTAGACATTATGGAAAACAGTATGGAGATTTCTAAAGAAAATAAAAACAGAACTACCATATGACCTCACAACCTGTCTTCTATGTATACACCCTAAGGAATCGAATCACCACCTCATAAAGATATCTTCACTCCTATATTCATTGCAGCATTATTCATAACAGCCAAAATATGGAAACAATCTCAGTGTCCCTCCAGAGATAAATGAATAAACTGTGGTGTGTGCAAAAAAATATATATATAATGAAATATTATATATGTAATATATAATGGAAAATATTATTCAGCCTTAAAAAGGAAGATATCTTACTATTTTACACAATATGGATAAAACTGGAGGACATTATATTAAGTAAAATAAGCCAGGCACAGAAAGAACTGTATTTCATTATCTCAATGATCACACTTATATATGAAATATTTTAAAAAGTCAAATATGCAAAGATAGAGAATAAATCAGTGGTTATCAGGGTTGGGTGAGGGGAAGAAAGTAGTCATAGGTCAAATGAAACAAAGTCATTTATGAAGGATAAGCAAGGCTAGAGATCTAAGGTACAATATGAAGACTATAGTTAATAATAGTGTATCATATTTGGGGTTTTTGCTACATCAGTAGATTGTAGCTGCTTTTGCCATACACACAGAAAATGGATAACTAAGTGAGATGATGAATTTTGCTTCACTATAGTAATGATTTTATGATCTATATGTATCTCATAACAATATTGTATACTTTCAATATACACAATAAAATTTATTTTAAAAAGAAAATGTGTGTGTGTATAAATTTCAATGTAATATTATTCAGTCTTAAAAAAGAAAGAAATCCTGCATTTGTGACAGTATTGCCAGAGCTAGAAGATATTATGTTATGACACAGAAAGACAAATAGTGTATGATCTCACTTACATGCAAAATCTTAAAAAGTCAAACTTAAGAAACAGAGAGTGGCATGGTGGTTGCCAGGGGCTGTGAGGTGAGGAAAATGGGGAGATCTTGGTGAAAGGGTATAAGTTTTCAGTTATGAGGTGAATAAATTCTGGAGAACTAATATGTAGTGTTTTGATGGTGACTATAGTTAATAATGATGTCTCATACATATCAAATCTGCTAAGACATTAGTGCTCAAGTGTTACCATCACACACACAAAACTAACTATGTGAGGTGATAAGTTAATTAGCTTGATTGTGGTAATTATTTCATAATTGATAGAAATATTAAAACATCACATTGTATACCATAAATATATATAATTTTTATTTTTCAATTATATCTAAATAAAGTAGGGGGAAAATGAAATATGCCAGGGGAAGTTTCCAGAAACTTCACAATAGTTACTTCTATAAGTGTTTGTGTCCCCTTAAAATTCCTATGCTGAAATATTGCCCTCAAGGTGATGGTATTAAGAGGTGTGACCTTTGGGAGGTGATGAGTTGATGAGGGTGGACCACTTATGAATGGATTAGTAACCTGGCGACCTTATAAAAGAGGATGGGAGAACTCATTCTTCCCTTCAGTCATGTAAGGACATGGTGAAAAGGTAGCAGTTCAGAAACAAGTAAACAGGTAATCACCAGACAGCAAATCTGCTGGCACCTTGATCTTGGACTTCCATCTTCCATAACTGTAAGAAATAGATTTCTGTTGTTTATAAGCTACTCAGTTTACGGTTCTTTCTTATAGCAGCCTGAACAGACTAAGACAGTTATCCATATGAAAGGAACAGATAGGGCTATGGTTTTATTTGCAATGTTTTATTTATTTAAAAACTATTTGAAATAAATAAGTAGTTCAACTTCTGGATACGTAGTCAGAAAAAATGTGCACATATGTTTACCAAATCATATTACAAGAATAGTCATAGCAGGAGCACTGTTTGTTTTAAACAAAAACTAGAAACAACTGGTTTGGTTTTCTACCAAAGAAGAATGGTTAAACATTTTATTGTATATACAATGGAATAACTGTAGAGCAATGAAATTAATGTAATCATTTACTGAATGCCTATTTTATTATACACAACATAGATGAACTCCACAAATATATTTTTGATGAAAGAAGCCCAATATAAAATAATACAAAATGTATGGTTCCATTTATATAAAGTTAAATACAGGCAAAACTTAATGTATGGTGTTAGCAGTCAGTTGTTAATCTCAACAGTGAGTCCCTTGACAGAAGGGAACAGAAGAGGATTTCTGAGATGCTTGATCCAGGATCTGGTGTGTATAAGTTGTCAAAATTCATCAGGCTTTACTCTTATGTCTTATGTTCTATTCTGTATGCAATTTATACTTCAATAGTAAATATGCTTCCATTAAATTGATCTGAAACAAGTATGCAAATTAGTAGTTGTTAAATGTGGGTAGTGAAATTACAGTGAATATAATTTGTTTCTTTAGTAGTGCCTAATTTAATGTTAAATAAATTACTTCCACTTTCACCCATGAAGCAGTGACTGCCATAGCAATTTCCCTCACACTGTAATTATGTAGCAAATAGAATAACATATATGGAAGAAGTGGTTTCAGGCAGGACAGTGCATTTCCGTGATTCTGGGGATAAGGGTAACATTTACAATCAATTGCAATGGTTCCATCTTACTGCCTAAAACAAGTTTCCAGGTCATAGCACAGGGGGCGGGATTCCAAAAGTACCCAAATAGCACTTCCTACATCCAAGAATTTATCACAATGTCTTTAAATCATCTATCTCATCCACTCAATTATAAGCTCAAATAGGGCAGAAATATGCCAGTATTAACCCTCAGAATAAAGTTTCCAGTGCAATACTGATACTTAATAATAACAAATAAATATTTGATGGAAGAATAAAGTATTATAAAATAATCACAGGTTCTGGATAACTTACATATTTAAATGGTTGGTTCATGATTGTTTGATAATTGACATGTTATTAATAAAGAACCCTAAAGCTATTATGTTAAAGAGAGAAAATCTAGAGAGCATCTCCTGCCAACTGTGACTTGGAAAGGTGTATCCTAAACTCCTGAGAGAAACAGACAGGGAGCAGAGAAAAAAAAAAAAACAACATTTACGGAGTGCCTAATATGTGCCAATAATTATACATAAATTATTACATTTTTCCATTACCATAATTTTTCATGATTGATGCTATTATCACCACCATCTTATAGTGAGAAAGCTGAGGCAAAGAGAAGTTAACCTTGCTTATTACCATATAAGTAGTAACTTTAATAGATGGAGTTTGAACCTATATATGTTCTATTTTTCTCTTTGTAGTGTCTAATCCAGTTGACATCGTTGTGAAGTTTAAAACTTGAAAGGGTCATGCCTTCACTTGTTAAATTTATTTATTTAGCAAGAATGTATAAAGAACCCACTATCACAGCTCAGAATGGGATATTTTACTTTAAAGCAAAACCTTCATTCAGTAAAAACAATAATTTTTTTTTCAAAGACACAAACATTGCCACTTTAAGAGCTTTTGTATGTTGTCTAATGGAATAAACCACCTCATTTCTAAGCAATCCATTAGTATTTGCGATTAATTAGGGTGAAGAATAATGAGGTGACTGAGACCAAAGTACCCTTGCCTTAATTGATTGCCTTAGTTCCTGGATTAATAAAATCCAATTATTTTCTTATGTAATTGGCACAAAGTTTATTTGTATCCTCTTTTTAATAAGTTTACTAATGATATAAGAAAGTAAACAAAACAAATTTTAAATGAATACTAAGTTCAATTGAATCTTCAGGCCTGACCAAATATCCCTGTGTACAGATTAGTTCAAAATCCTTATTTATCAGTAAAACACACACCAAGTTAATCGTCCCCGCTCTCCTGACTTGTGTTTTGAAGTGGGAGAAAGAAAGCATATAACTTTCTAAATAGAAGTGTAAGATCATAGCACTCTGAAATTAGAGAAAAGCCAATCAGAGGGAAATCCCTAGTGTTTCAGAGACTGAACTTTATGTAAGAGACTAGAATGGGGTAGATTCCTTGAGACTGCTTTTAAGATGTCTCTCAAGTGACTCTAATAGTGCTTTCTGGAATACTATGCCAAATTAGTCCCTGTTCCTCCCTGAGCCTTGCTTGCCCTTGTTGTCATATTCGTGTATTCTCAGTCCTGCCCAGTTTAGGTACTGTTGCATGCAAACTTAAGGCTTAAGTCTGACTATTTCCAGACCACTTAGGGCTATAGACTCTGGGTCATCAAACATAAACCTGGCATCATTTGAGTTGGGGTGAGCCTTGATCATCTTAGTGAGATCTTTTCTTCAGTTCTTTATCTTTTCTCAACTCATTCAATTTGGTTTTTATAGCTTTATCCTACTTCATCTCCATTTCCACTATTGCAACAGAAATATTTTCTTAACTCCAAGCCATGTGGTTGAGGGTTTAACAAAATTATGGATCCTTTATTAAGAATGGTAAGGCAGTATGCTTGCTGTTACAGGCTCTTTAAACCTAACACGATCTTAAAAATAGTGGGTAAATGGTACTTATTTGTTTATTTAAATATAATGGATTAATATACTGGTAAAATTGTATTTGAGAACCATGCCCTGAATAACTGTCGATTTAAACATCCTTCATGGTGTTAACTATTTATATTGTTAGCTCACGCCTCTCCACAAGTAATTAGGCTTGTGTATGTTACTGCCTACTTGATATGCCCACTTTGATAAATGTCTACAACCAAGCTCCAGGTCACCATCTTTCCACACCTTTTTCATTTCTAGTAATGGTCACTTAAACATCATAGTTGCTCAGACTAAACATTTTAAAAGCAGATCTTCTTTTCATTTTTCTTAGCCATATCTAATCTGTTAGCCAATCCTGTCGATTCTTCCTTTAAAAAAATCTGGATTTTAACAATTTCTTACCACCACCACCATGGGCCTGACCCAAGGCTCCAAGCCACCATCCTACTTCATCTAAATTATTATAATAATTTCTGTATCCACTTTTGCCTGTCAACACTCTGTTCTCAATAGAACAGACAGAATGAGACTGTTAAAACTTACATCTGATCATGGCACAAAAACATTCATTGCTTGCCTTTGCTCTCTCTCATTCAGAGTAAAAGTCACCATCTTTGCAGTGGTTTATAAAGCCTATACATGTTCTTTTCCCTTTCACTCTTCTCTGATTGCATCTCCTAGTTAGTCCCTTTCTTTGCACAACTTGATTAGCTTCAGTTTTGGGGCTTTTAAAGTTATTACTCTCTTAGTTTGAAATATTAACTGAAATGCTAGTAATCTGTATAAATCCTCACCTTCTTTAGATCTTTAGTAAAATGTCCCTTGCCATCCTATGTAAAATATTACTTCTCAATACTCTTCAATCCCCTTCCCTGCTTTATAGTGTTTTCTGAAGTATTTCTCATGATCTAATAAGTACATTGTGTTTTACTTATATATTTTATTTTGTTTCCCTCCCTAAAATGCTATCCTTGTGAGGACAGAGATTTTTGCATTTTATTCCCAACTATATCCCCTGCATATACATTCCTGTTACATATTAGTTTCTCAATAATTATTTATTAAGTGAATGACTGGATATGACTGTGGAAAACTGGATTGTGATTACAATTCTCCACCCCCTTCCAGTAACAGGATTAGATGGTCACACCATCCCCCATGTATTTTTGTAGTACTTTCACACTGTGGGAGTGGGGTGAGGGGGCTTCACATTCCTTAACTAAGGACTACATCATATAATTTCCTATGTCCAATGGGCTATTAGCAGACATAGTGAAAATACAGTCATGAAAAGCACTTGAAATTTCAGGTTGCACCTCTGGCATCACAAGAGAACAACATTCCACAGATTAGCCAGCCAAACCCAGCTAAGATACACAGAGTTTTCCACCTGCGCTCAGCTTAGATCAGACTGTCTCCAGGAAACTTCTAGGTACATGAGTTAAATAAATACATATCATTTCAAACAATAAATCACTGAGTTTAAGGATTTTTTTTTTTTTTTT
>VBSM01001265.1:7324350-7356059 GCA_008086735.1 Cheirogaleus medius | reverse complement strand
TATATTTTTAGCTGTCCAAGTAATTTCTTCTATTTTTAGTAGAGACGGGGTCTCATTCTTATTCAGGCTGGTCTCAAACTCCCGAGATCAAATGATCCACCCGCCTAGGCCTCCCAGCGTGCTAGGATTACAGGCGTGAACCACCGCACCCATTTACAATGGCTTCTTAATGAAATAGCATGCTATGTAAAATGAGACAATGAAAACTAAGTAATTAGTTTTTCCTGTTTTTACTTTGTTATTGGGAAACTCAAACTATGTTTTGTACTCAAATTTAGTTTTTCATTTTAGCCTAGATCTTAGAATATAATCATTCTCTTCTCTTCTAAGCTCTTCCTTTATTACTTCTTAATCTTTTTATAGGTTTATTTTTATTTTACATTAATCCATTTAAAATCTTTTTTATATAAACAAGAGTGGTCTAAATTAACAATGATAATTATTATAATAGCATACACAGTAGAATTTATCTGTGGATGCCACAAAATATTAATTATTTACAGTGTAAAACTTTAAAGTTAAATAAAAATTGGTTGATGTTAATGCTATGAGTTTAAATATTTACAGAGTTAAATTAAAAATTAAATTAAAATCTGTTGGTTAACTTATGTAAAAATAATTACTTTAAATTATTGACAAATCAATTTTGTGGAGTCCATATTCTAGCTTACATCATGTTAAAAGAGTAAATTCTGTTACCTATTTTCTATGTCTTAATAGCTAAGATTTGAGCTGAACAGAAGACATAGGACTTCAGAAATGAAACAAAATATTTTACCTATCTTTAAATTATTAATTTTCTAACTGGTTTCTATAGCGTGGTAGTCAAATTAGTTCCTATGATTATTCATAAAACACAACTTTAAACAATAAATTCTAAAATGAATGACAAATTATAGTAGGAATATTCAAAGTCACATTAAGCCCTATTCTTTTATCTAAAATGAATAGAAAAATTTCCCAAACTACCAGTTGAAAATAATAGGCAGCCAAATGTTTCTAAAATGCTATATTAGCCTAAAATTCTCACAGTTAACTCACAGCAAGAACGTCTTCATACATGATACACATATACACACAGATGCACACATACACACAGGCATGTATATGTTCACTAATCTTCAAATTAGTTTTTGTAATTTTCCTTTTTCCTTTCTGAGCAATTACTCTCAACTTCATGAATAAATAAGAGCACACACAGAATCATTCTTATCTGCAAGGAGATCCATCATTGCATTCATTATATCTGCAGACTGAACCTGTGCAAGTATAATGTACAATTCAACTCAGGAATAAAAATTATGAAGTTGATTAAACCAAAGGAATAGGTCAAAAATAGTGAACTGAGAAACAAGTCATCATGTTGACTTTTTTAAACTTAGTAATGAAATTTATTAAATGCTTTTTAAAATTGTTTTACTGTTTTTTTGTTTTTTTTTAACTTACCCCTTTTAAATTCAATTGAAATGTTTAAAAAGAACTGTTAAATCCACTTTGTTCCTAAGGCTTGAATCAGTTTGGATACATCTTTTCAATGTATACTGATCCATTTTCAGGATAGAGTACTTGAAAATTTTTGTCACTTTTATTCTCTGTGTAACTACCATGTTTCCCCAAAAAAGACCTACCCATAAAATAAGCCCTAGTAGGATTTCTAAGCATTTGCGCAATATAAAACCCACCCGAAAATAAGACCTAGCCATGGACGTGGCTATGCAGCATATCTGCACAACCAATGTATTTCCTCGCGGAGCGGTAAAGAAGACAAGCAGCCCTTCTCATCTGCCCCATTGTGACAGCTACTATCCCAGAAGTGACCGGAAAGGTGCAGGCAGCCCCACCAACAAGTTCGGCTCCCCCTTTCAGGTCCCGGCCATTCTGTGTGTGCTGCAAGCTGAGGCTTTGAGGGGAAAATAACACATCCCCTGAAAATAAGCCCTAGGGTGTCTTCTTGAGGAAAAATAAATATAAGACCCTGTCTTATTTTCAGGGAAACACGGTACTCAGATCACATTTGTGAACTTTAGTGGAAGCAAAAATAAGGCTAGATAAGATCTGAGCTGAGGAATTGAACCGGAAATAGAATTGACCACCAAAATATGGTGGCCAGGTATATACCATAGTTGCCTAGATGAAGCAAGTGAACTTGGCCTTGGTTCAAAATAGTAGTGATACTCCCAAATTTGAAGGGCCTCCTTTGTAATTTCAAGTGATTTCTCTTTGGAGTAGGATCTCAACCAATGTTTTCGACTAAAGGGGCCATGATCTCAAATGTATTCCATAGAATTTTAATGTTCTACTCTAGTCTCCAGAGTGTGTTGAAGAAATATAGTTCCCAGTGGAAAACTGGGCATTAAAAGGGAAAAAAATGATCTTATGAGATATAGAAGTCTTAACAAATGGACAGTAACACATGTAGGGGAAAGGACAGGGTATGACAGAGTTGACATGGAGTTCATGCCTTTCATTAGTGTTTCTTTTTAACTTGTTTTGTCAATGAATATTTAATGGGCACCATAACTGTGCTCAATTCTGGGATACAATTGTAAGTAACATGCTATTCTTGCCCACCAAAGTATATTTATCGAGTAAAGGGGGTCATATAATTAGACAATTGTAATAGAGTGTCATCTCTAGTAGTTCTGATACCGGACTTCAGATTTCTGAGTCAATAGAAATTGAGGCAAGACCAGAAAGATTTATAAAGGCAAGTCTTTAACTGGGACTTTTTGTCTGATCAAAAAGAGAGGCAGTGTTGGTTAAGGGGGCAACCAGACTGGCTCTCTGAACAAAGGGCTGGGAACTTTTATGGGGCTGTAAAGAGGGAGGTAGGTGTCAGTTTTGAAGTCATCACAAGTAGAGGCGGGATTCTGTGGGAAGCTGGACACTTGGTGGTCATGCCTCTTTATGCACCATTAGCTTGTTATAGCTCCACCCTGGGTGTGACTTTTAGCATTAAAATGAGATTATAATGATGGAAAAGTCAGAATCAAGTCAGTATGGGGGTCTTTTCTGGCTTGAGGTGGTTAGATCTGGACAGGTCTGGTTTCTTTGCAGCCAGGTTCCTTATCAGCTGGCTTCAGCATCTTGCTTCAGCAGTCCTGGAAGATATTCCTCAAGTGACAGACAAGTTGACCCTTCTTACATAGGTATGTGTGGAATTCCAGAAACTAGGAGGTCATTTGGTTTTTTTTCTATCTACAGTTAATTAGGCTGGGTCATGCCGTCTCATGTTGTCTCTCTTGGTCAGAAGTGAGGCCAGCATCCTGTCCCTATTTTGTCTCAGTTCTTGAAAACAGCAGCACAATTAGTGTCAGATCCCTTCCACTTCAGGGTAGAACTCGTAAAGAAGTCTTCATATCCATGGCCAGTATTTGATTAAAAACTGCTTAAAACAAAGCCAATCTGGTAATGGTCTTACTACCTTGCGTAAGTTGCTAACTGCTCTAACCACGGGTTATTGTAAAATGGATAACAACATTATCTACATCGTTGAGCTGCTGGGGATATTAAGTAATGCAGTACATTTCAGCAGATTAGCACAGTGCCTGACACATTTTAATTATGCAATATTTATTAAGATTACTATTTTACATTACCGTTATAGTTAGCTATAATTGAACAAGGCTAAGGAAGGAGTTAGTGTATGATAGAAAATATTTAAGATAAACCGTACACAAAATCCGGGAGATAGTTAAAAATTCAAGAGGAATATATCATAATTCACATGAATTTCTTCAATGCTGAAAGGAAAAACTAATACTCTTCATAATCTAATCACAAAAAGCATTAATAAGCATTCTACCATGGATTTGCATCCTATTTTTATTTAACTCCAGATTGCACGAACTATGCAAGTTACCCCAACCTCTTTCCCCTCATGAATAAATTCATTCCCTAATTTAACTTTGCTTCACATCATACAGCATAATACATTTTGGAAATATGAGGTTCCAGGAATATCACACAAATATAGAGCTCTAATGCTTTCTGATCACTCAAAACCCATGGTTAAAAAAATAATAAGCCTAAATAGAGATGGAATGATAGTATGCTAGAAGATATTGCTGCTGCTAAGTTTAATAAAATATGATTGACATGCTTAGATTTATCATGGAAAGGATCACATTTTTATAACAACCCAGAATGACATAGAGCAAAATTTGCTGCCAGTGAGTGGAATGAGAAACATAGTGCTCTGTGTTCTGTGGCAGAGTATTAACAACCCAGCATTGGAATAGACAATGCTTTTTTTGTCACAGAGACCTCACGCTTTCCCTCTTGAGTGTGGCTTCCAGGACCTGTCCCTAACATCTAAGAACCTTCACAAAGTGCGTTTCATTCCACTCTCTTGCTGGCAGTCAGGCTATGATAGCATTTGCTGGGAGGGCATTTGTTCTTATTCCTAAAAGCTTTGAACTTGACACATTGATTTTCAGAAAGATAATAGAGAATTGAAATTTCCAAAGATTGGAAAACATTTTCATAGGAATTTGTACTGAATAGAAAAGTGTCCCATTTTTAGTGTGCATGCTTAAATAAGTGTGTTTTTTGTAAATCCTCATTGCCTAAAGGGAATAGGCATTTGAAAGGAATCAAACAAAATCTCCTTACTAACTACACACACTTACTTGCCCTTTACATTTTTCACTTATGGAAACAGATCATTACTCTATCCTTCTGTGATACTGAAAATCTGACAAGAGCATTATATTAATTTTTTAGCTTATTATTTGTAGAATTTGAGTCGCTAGATTTTTTTTCATATTGGGAAATAACATTATATTTGTTACCATTAAACACAAATAAATTGTTCTTAAATCTGAGAAGTATTTTCAGAAATATATGTCTTCTGCTCGATTACATTAATAATTGAGAAGTGATTGATAGTTTTGAATCTCAGCTGGGCTATCTCATGTGACTGCAGTTGGCTAACAAGTCATCTGGACTGCTTGTCTAAGATGCCTTCTCCAGGGATAAATGGTTTATGTTGCATGTTGTCTATCCTCCTCTACAAGAAAATTTTTAGAACTCTGACATAAGGAGACAGAAGATGGAAAATATATACAAAAAATTAAGAGACATATTGGACAGTTTAAGATAGCTTAATACATGTTCATGTAGAATTCTAGAAAAAGAGAGAAAATTAGACCAAATCATTATTTGAACACATAATGGTTTACAATTTTCCATAACTGTTAAAAGACGCCAATTCATGGAGCCATCAATTCCAAAAATTTAAAGTTAAATTTTAAAGTCCACATCCAGTTGTATCACAGTAAAATTGCATAAAAATGAAATTAAAGCAAAAATCTTTTAAAAATTAGGTTTGAGAAATGATGGGATGGGGTTTTATAGATAACTTTCAAAAACCATAATTAAAATGATTTTACAATAGCAACAGTGGAAGGAGTATGACTGTGGAGGGACATCTTTAATGTTTTTAGAGAAAATAACTCTCATTGCATATTCTAAACCCATTAAAATATCTTTCAAGAAATAAAGCAAAATGACACTATTTTCAGAAGAAACGAATGGAATAATCTGAAAGTTTGTCACCAACAGTTCACACTAAAGGAAGTTAAAAAGAATGTGCCTCAGGAATAATGACAGAAATTCCAAATGATAGATTTGAGATTTTTTTTTGTAAAAATAAAGAGTCAAAAATGTAGAAACTATGGGTAAAATGTAAATAAATATTAACTGTATAAAATGAACAATATTAATGACTTGTGTGGCCATAAGTAAATTGTCCTAAGCAAACTAGGAATTAAAATCCATGGCAATAGTTACATATAAGCCAGGAAAGAAATATATGGTCATGTTGTAAGAATCTTCTTTAGTTGAAGAAGAGGGTAAAATGATAATGAACTTAATCAAAATTTACATTTTGTTAAGGGTACATATATTATAATTTCTTAGATAACTACTAAAACAATCAAAATAGTATACATATATTCCATATTATGGATGGGGAGAGAATAAATTTTTAAAATGTTCATTCAACACATAGGCAAAGAGGAACACAGAATATCCAAGACATAAAAAGCACAAGGTATGAAAGTAATTATCAACCATATATAAGAAATTATATTAACTGTAAACAGACTAAATTTTCTGATTAAACTACAAAGATTATTACAAAGGAAAATCCAACTATATGCTGTCTTTAAAAGACAAAAATAAAACATATGTATATAAAGTTTATATATAAATACATAAAATTTACATATATGTGATTAAAAATGAAGTAAAGTTAAAAATTAACCAAAGATGTACTAAACAAAATAATGGTGGAATTGTTTATTAATGTCAGATTAAATAATATTCATAGACTAGAACATTACCATAAAGAAAAGAGGTCATTTTATAGTGTTGAGTTTAAATTCACTAGAAATATATTAGAGTTAAAAGTTTATATTAATCTAATGCCATATTCTTCAATTATTTGAAAATAAAGTTCAATATATCTTTAAAAATTAAAAAATTATATTCATAATAATTTTTTTTTGTTTTTCTCTGTAACTGTAAGAAGTAACAAACTGGCCACCAAAAAAATAGCAAAGATATAGATATCAATAGCATAACAACCTTACTTTCACACACACAGACATATACACATTGCATTCAACAGTTGTGTACACTTAGCTCTAAAGATTCATTACCTAATACCTTTAGAATATTTATTAAGGTTTTTATGATATAAGTTACATGAAAGGAATGTTATCTGTTATTATTATGGTTTTCAAATACTTCTTTTAAAATGTACTGTCCCTGCCTACTTGACCAAACTTCTTTCTTACCAATTGTCTGGTTCTCTTAATTTTAATATTTAAGTAGATTTTTATAAAGTTTTTCGGTGTCTATAATTACATTCCATTTCACACTTCTCTGACTTTGCCATTTCAGTTCCCTTTGCCTGGGGTATTCTAGGTCAGTCCTACCCTTGTACACATTGTAGTGTCATTCTGTGATATAGAAATACTTTCTTTGCTCCCCCTTTTTAATTATCATGCTAATGCATTCCTCTATACCAATGCAAGTGAGTTAATAAAAATGCCCTTCCAATGCCTAATTTATGAGATTACTCCTCCTGTTCCTTAAATAACAATATTTCCTTAAATGTCTTGCTCAATTTCATAAAGCAGCTAACCTTTTTATTTACCTCTACAGCTGTTACAGCTGTGCTGAATTTATAACCCAGTACCATCCTGCTCTCAAATTTAGAAACCTTTGCTAATTCACACACACACAAACACACACGCACTCTACCATTTATATGGCCTAGATTCTTCCTTCCCGTCATATCCAATCCCACTGTTCCCTCTTAATCAAACACCTGTTTTTTTAATATATAAACTATACACTATTCTGTCTTTCCCTTTAGAGCTCAAGTTAGCTTCCCTCCAAGGTACAAATGACTCCTAAAATTATACCTCCTGCTGAAGCCAACTCTGATTAGTTGGAAGATTGGCCATACTAAATACATTCTCCCTTTGCATAAGCATATAAGTGAAGCATACAGATGTATTTTCTTGCCAAAAATGTGAAACTGTACTCAAATGTATGTTTATAACATGAATGCATTCCATTAGTATGTTGCAAACTCCTAAAAAATTACAAAATCAATTATGCTTTAAAGATAGCTTTAAACATAATCTACTATATATTAGATTTTATAGAATTATTATTACTACATAATAATTCAGTGATGCTAATGGATCTTTTGTTTCTTCAGTCATCAACTCTGTATACTTCTGTTTTCTCAAAAAATGATAATGTGATAATCACTAGTCTCTGATATTTCTATTATTATTACACTGTTTACTATATACTTTTTCTGCATAATTTTCAGTCTATGATTTTAAGACAAAGTGTAGGTGAAATTGGGAAAAATGAAATTTCCATGACTTTTCAAGATATTGAAAAACAAAGTCTGTAAGATAAAAGAAAGAAATTTATTTCAGTCCATTGGTGATAATGACTTGTCTTTAGTTTAAGTGTAGTGAAATAGTTTGGAATGTTTTATTATTATCCTTGAGGAGAAAATTGTGCTCTTTGAAATGCCAGGTTTTAAATATTTAATTTTAGAAATAATGCCAGCTCTGATATCTCTGTTAACATTGGGACAGAGAAAAATCAATAGCTACTAACAGGGTGATATGTCACTGAGAAAGGTTATTTTTACTGTGAAACTGTGCCAAATGTATTAACTAATTTTCTTATTATTTCTAGACCAAAATGGTAATTAAGTTCACAGAAGTGTGGCAGTTGATATGGTTTAAATTTAGTTACTCTCAGGTGAGGGTTGGAGGATTATATATTAAATTGATTTTACTAAAATATATAAAATATCAACCTGTTCATTTACCTCTTTATTCACTCTTAAATCTCTCTTTCCCTTGGCTTCTCTGTCACAGTAAAGATATACTATACTCACCTATTTGCTCAATCCAAAAATCCAGGGGTCATCTTTAAATTTTGACTTCCCATCACATACCACATTAAATTCATTAGGCAGTTGTTGGCTCTACCTCCAGATACATTCTGTATTTCATAGTTTCTTTCTGTATTCACTGCTATGACTTTAGCTCAGGCTGCCATTATTTCTCATCCTGACGACTACTGTGGATTCTTGACTGCTCTCTCTGAGCCTCTCCTGTCTCCATGAAATATTAATAGCTACCTTTATAAATAAATATGTTTCAACCTACAATCCTTCAGTGATTTCTTATTGTACTCAAGATATAATTAAAAACTCCTTGCCAAAGCCAGCAAAGGGCTTATATATGACATGAGCCTTGCCCGTTCATTTAACCTTATCCTGTACGTGTTTGCCCTCACGAACAACAGTTGAGCCAGTCATACTGGTGTTCTTTTTTCTTGAACATGTACAGCTCATTGTAATTTTGGCTCTTTCTATTATCCCTAATGACAATGCTTTTCTCCCAGATCTTCCTTTTCCTGGTTCCTTCTCAAATGTTGACACATTAACCAAATATTTTTTAGTCACTTTATCTGAATAACCTCCCAACATACACAACGTAGTCCATTTCTTTATCATATCATCATGTTTCATTTCATACACAACATGCGAGACTATCTGAAAATGGGGACTATCTGAAAATAGTATCTTCCGTCTTCATTGTTGAGATGTTCTCTCTAGAAATCTTGTCTGTTTCATGCAACACTTTATCTGGATGCTTAGAATAATGTCTAGTGTATGGCAGAAAAACATCAAACACTTCTTTGATGATTGGAGTTCAATCCATATTTTTAAGAAAAGCTAAACCTTAACTTGATCTTTCAGTAAAAAAATATATTAATAGATACTGTGTGAAAACTGTGATTCATAAAAACTTGAAATCTCTGTTTATACGTCCCCCAAATGAAAACCTATAAAAACATTTCTACTTTCTCAGCATAGGGGCAATAATAGACTCTGGAATACTATTGCTGCCTTGAAACTTTGATTCCATTTCTGCTAAGTAATGGAAGAAATCATTAAACAAAGCACAGGATATCACTTTACTAGATTTGAAAGTTGTTAATAAACCTAAAACCTCTGCAAAGTGGCAGAGAGCCTAATTATGCAGAACATGGTGAAAACAGATGCTCTCTAACATACAATAGATTGTGTAAACTGTCACAATTCATTGCAGCTTAGAGCATCTGAATGACAAGGCTTGGCTCTTCCTAAGGCCTGGCACATGATCACAAACAGAATTGCAGGATGCCTCTCTTAGGGTTGCATTATTGGTGATCATGGTCCAAAAATTCTAGTTCCCAGTGGTTCCCACTACTACCACTGAGTTCTTATGACACTGGAATAACTCAATGTTACAAAGGAACAGCCAAAATTGCCAAAGGGAATCACATCTTTCGTAGTATAGTGAAAATAAAAAAATTTAGAGACCACGTAGGACAAAATTTCACTTTACATGATCAACTTAGCTGTAAAGAGACTCAAATAACTTTTGAGTCAAGCCAGAATTAGGCTCAATTATCACCATTTCTCCATTTATAATACTTTTCTCATTTCCTAGGATGTCACCCTCTAATTTTTTTGAAAGAAACTTCTTTTTTAAAATGTAGACACAATAAGATGAAAATAAAGCATATAACCCATATATTTGCTTATCATGTATTACATTATTGCCCTATTATGTTGGCTCTAAAATGCCTTCTCATGTTTGAAGTTACATTTATTTAATAAGTGAATCAGAAGATGAACTCAATAGAATGTAAGTTCCCTTCTTTATGAGCCTCTTTGAATTTCCAACTGTGGCAGAGACTATTATTGTCCATCAAAAATTCCTGATCCCTGCCTCATTTGTAGACATGATTCTGAGAAGCAGCTACCCAGGCTGGGGCTACATTTAAGGTATTATGAGGATGTGGCCGTGTGATTAATTTTTTTCCCCAAACATTGCGATCTAATGTGATGTAATTGTTTCTGGACTGACATGCTTAAGAAACAAATGTGCTTTTCCTCACCCTCTCTTGCCCTTACCATTGCTGCCTAGAAGTAGCAGAGCCACATTATGGGAAGTGTCTGGGTCCTTGAATGATGTGGAACATCATCTGGCAGACATCAACACCTGGCGGTTGTGTAAAGGAAAGATAAACTCATATTGTGTTAAATACAAAGAGATTTTTGTATGTGTCTGAGTTACCATAACTAAGACATCCTCAGACCTTTTAGTGTGAACATTTACCTTTTCATGGTTTTGAGTAAAAGCAGTATAAGTCTAGGCAATAAAATTAACATTATTATCTTTATCTTAGTTGACAAATATAACATAGGGCCAATTGCTCTTTGATAAATTATTGGATCGCCATTTACAAAGTATACACCAACATTATATGTACAGTCTTAGATATTTAGCAGTTGAATGAAGCAATCCTGATTTCTCTCAACTTTATTTCCTGAGAAATACTAAACTCATATTTTGTCTAAACAAGGCCGGTGTGAAGTGGCAGAGACCAGCTGTTGCTTTTGCAAGAATAATGTGCTTTCTTGAAGTAAGAAATTGAAATGGTAGAAATGTATCAGTCCATTGAAAAAAATTATTCAAATACACAGAGTTACGGGAGCATAGAGTGGCAGACCATATAGTGGTTTACTAGCTTCTGTTTTCTACAATAAATTCCTGTTGGTTATAGAAAGACGATATAAGTTCCATTTAAAAATAATGAGAAAAATGCAATTGAACATCATTTTCAAAATACACAAATGAAAATATAAGCTATGTAAGTCTGTGTTTCAGTAGATTTATTGTCTGTGTTTGCTTATTCAATCAGCTAAGCAAAATATATTTTTTCTCAAGTTGTGAGAATAAAATATGATACATAGTCCATATGTCCATATGTTATGTTTTCCTCCTTTTAGTATAGAATGGCCATCTACTTGATTAAACTATTTAAATTTCCATTGGTGTGCCGTATTTACTGGGTAGTTACTATTTTGAGAAACAATGAAGAGCTCTGTGCTTGCTTTATAGTTCTGAGTTTTCACACAATGCTTTCAGGAATGGGTTGAAACAAATAGACAAGAACAAAATGAAATTCATTTTGTCCACAATGCTTTTGTTCATAGACCCTCTGCTCCTGGGAAAAAGGGTTCACTCTGTTCCATCTAGGCCATGTATTTGTGTTTCCTTTTCACTAGAGCCTTGAGGTTGTGTATACGTAGTCCGCATGTGGTAACCACCCTGCTGTTTGGGCTAATTTTGACTTTTTCATAATTTAAAAATGTTTTATGTTAACTATCCATGTGTATGGCTGCTTTTATAGGATAGACAGTTAAGGGAATGTCTGCAAAACATATGGAACAATCCATTTCTCTAGATATAGACTTATGGGTGATATTTAGAAAACGCTCATGCATCTATACAAATAAAAATATTACCAAGCATGGCAGAGAGGAAATATTTATGCTACAGCTAATGTTGTTATAGGATTTTCCATCAGTTGAAGATAACAAAAATCAACTAATACAAAATAATATAGAGTATAATAGAAAAAATTAGATGATGAAACAAATGGCTATCACATTTATCAGATATTAGAAACTGTAATATATATCTGGTCATACATTCAGAGAAAATTTTAAAAAATTATATCTGTAATATTATTTAAAGTCAATTCAATAACATTTCACAACCAATTCTATTATCTTTTTTAATTCATGACAAATATTATTATTATTACCAGCATGTTATTATTTATGAAGACACAAGAATAATCACTGGGAAGTTGTAATTCTGTTTTACTTACATGGAGAACAATGCTATATTCAAATCACAATTATTAATGCTAAATAGAAAGTGAAAATTTAAATTTGATTTGCTTTTATTGAACTTAATTGTGTATTTTAAAAAACTTATTAATTTATCTATTATTTTGTTTAACCTAAAGATATGCTTTATGTTTTATATTTATTAATTTTTCAAACACATTGACCAATTGATTGATGCAAGTATTGAGCTCTTGCCACATTAAAATTACAATAAAATCTTATACCTGACTGTAAATTTAGAAAAAATACTGAAGAAAGAAGAACAAGTCAAACAATACCTTTAAAAACTAGGCAGACAATTCCAAAATATGGGACCTTCTATAAGACAATTGGTATGAATTATAGAAGAGATCAATGTCATTTAGAAAATTGGGAACTGTTATGAAGTAACAGACAAAAAATAATTGTGAATATGTTGATTAGATAATGGTGGAGAAGAAAAGCTTTACAAAAGACACTTAGGACATAATTGAGTTTGTATAAATATCCCAAATAAATATATATACTGATATATATACATATATCAATTTCACAATAGAGGGCATTAGGGAATTATTGGCAATACTCTTCATTGTGATAATGTCATTTTATGTCACATAATATCTTTATTTTTCAGAGACACATGCTGAAATATTTAGAAATGAAGTACAATGTCCACAACATACTTTGAAGTGGTTCAGCAAAACACACATACACATTCACACCCACACACAGATGTGCACACATACCTAATGGAAGAAATTATAGCAATATATTAAGAATTGTTGAAGTTAGATTGTGGAAATGTAGGTATATTATTATTTGTGTGTGTGTCTTTTTTATTTTAAAATATTACAGGGGGGCCGGGCGCGGTGGCTCACGCCTGTAATCCTAGCACTCTGGGAGGCCGAGGCGGGTGGATAGCTCAAGGTCAGGAGTTCGAAACCAGCCTGACCAAGAGCGAGACCCCATCTCTAAAAAAAAAAAAAAAAAATATTACAGGGGTACCAATATTTTTGGTTACATGGATCACTTTTATAATGCTTGAGTCATGGTTATAAGTATGGCCGTCACCCAGATAGTGGCTGAAAATCTACCTGTTTTCCCCTCTTCTTCATTTCCATTGAGTTTTACATCCCTCTATGCACATGTGTGCTCATCAGTTCCAATGTAATGGCGAGTACATGCGGTGCTTGTTTTTCCATTCTTTAGATACTTCAGTTAGGACAATGGTCTCTAGTTCCATTCAAATTGTTGCAAAAGGCATCGTCATCCTTCTTTGTGGCTAAGTAGTATCCCATGGCATACATATACCACGTTTTGTTAATATACTCATGAATTGATAAGCACTTGGGTTGATTCCACATCTTTGCAATTGTGAATTGTGCTGCAATAAACATTCGAGTGAAGGTGTCTTTTTGGTAACGATTTTTTTTTCTTTTGGATAGATACCTAGTAGTTGGATTCCTAGATGAAATGTTAGGTCTACTTTTAGTTCTTTGGGGTATCTCCATACTGTTTTCCATACAGGCATACTAATTTGCAAGTATATTATTCTATCCCTTTAATTTGCCTTTTTTTGGAAAATTTTATAATAAAAGCTTGAAAATATATAAATCCACTGCTTAAGAGTTAAAACTAGAGAGGGTTGAGAAAGGGAAAGACCCAATATCAAGTAACTCATATAGCATACACCAAATTTACAGTCGAAGTATTTGCAACAGCCATTATTAAAATTTAACCACCAGTTCTGAAATTCTACACTGTTAAAAGGGTACCTGAACTTTCCAGGGTGCCTCCTTGCACATTGTCCAATGGTGAACTAATACAGATGACTGCCACTGACCTTTCTAAAGGTCAGGAGTTCCCTAGACATTTAAATTCTTAATAATTTTATTTCCATTTTCATTTTTAGTTCTAGATAAAATTATAAAAGGACATAGCTTTATGAACTTTTTAGAATGTGAATACAGTAACATTCTATTTGGGATCTATTATTCACATTCTCATCAGCCACATCTGAGTCAATTGATTCCTAGGTGCATTATATTATATTATAGGTGTATTTTTATTATAAAATGTTTTAATGTACAGAAACATAAAAACAACTGAAAGTTTTTTTTTTCTTTGCAAATGTTAGAAGCAAAATTGAAGACTGGAAAGGGTATTTAAAATCAACCAACAATGAAGATGTAGAATCTGAAAGGACAGCGAATCAAAGAGAAAATCATTACTTAATCTCTCATGACAGTATTTAAATATAAATATAATAATTTGTATTGGATATATTTATATATGTTATAAACATAATTAAAGGAGCAATTTCATTAGTTAATGATTGTATATTATTAATGGCTTTATATGCTTGTTATAAAAAAGAGAAATAAATACAAAATTATGTGATATATGAAGTAATAATTGGAAGACTAAATAAAATCCATCCCCAAATAACCATAACTACTAAAATAATCATGCTACTCATAGTCATACATAAATTTCAATAGTTAATTTGTTGTGGTTTTTTTTTTTTTGGTGATATTTCAAAGCTAGACTATAACCAAATAGCTAATTGATTTCAAGGACTTTTTTTTTCTAGTTTTAACATTAGTTCATCAATATTGAATTATTCAATTAATATTTAAAAATACTTGGCACACGTATAGGAGAAAGAATGTGAGCTTAATCCATTTTCTATTAGGGAATTTTGCTGGAAAAGCATCACTGTTTTCAGTCATATTTTCATAATGGATATTGGTTCCTGTCCCTAATCTGACTTAATGGAAAAGAAGATCAAGTTCTTGACATGTCTGATAGGATATCAACACAATTTGCTGGAACACTTGCCACTTGATGATGAAACTGTCAGAGCTATACTAATGAGAAAGGGGTGCTTTGATTAGATGCTGTGTTGAATGTTAATTATAAAGTTAGGAAAATAGAGAGTTTATATTCTGACATAAAATTCCTAGTAGAATTAAATTGATTCTTAAAGGGCCAGGAAGTCAAGCTGAAACAAAGTACAATTTATCTACTTTATTGGCCAAATAAGTATCTTCAATTTGACCCTAAAAATTCATTTAATTTGCTAGCATCAATAGATAGTGTCCATCCTGATTCCAGCCTATAATGCTCAGGAGGATGAGTTTTAATAGTGCTGATTCCATACACTAAAAGCAACAAGAGGAAGTTAGCATGTAGTCAGAGTTGAGCAACCAAGATGAAAAATCTATTAAAGATGTTACATAATAAATACATAATATAATGTGATATGTTGTGCTTATACACAAATATATGCTTGCCATCCTCAAGTATTTATACTTTATCATGTGGATTATAGACAAGACTTATTCTCTACTGGGCAAAATTTGCAAACATAACTGGTACCACAAATGCAGCTATCTAGCAACAGAAAGAATAGTGTCAGCTAAAGAATGGATTCTATGTTAAGATAGGCACCTATAAATTCTATGATTTCTTTGAATTTAATTTTTTATGATTTGCTGTAATTAGGAACTATATTCTACGTAAGTTAGAATAAGATTAACTTAAACTGTTAAAGTACATGGAAAGTAGGTCAATTAACTGTTAACTTCAAGAGACTATTATATATTTATCAGAAATTTTGTATTTGGTTCCATTCAGAAATTTCTCTTTGGCCAATTACAATTATTTTATCTTTTAAAAAGTAATCCAATTTCCTTTTGGTGTAGTCAAATAAAGTAGGAGATAATAATATGACAATTTTTATCTCATAACAATTCAGGGCAGAAAATAAGATTGTGTCTACTGGAAAAATGAAGCAATTTTCTAGTTAATTTAATTTGCAGACCACTTTTAACTCGACATTTTATGTAACTTGGGACAAAGCTATTTTATTTTCATTTTACTTGTAGAAACACAAAGTTACATGAATATTGCACACTTACTTTGCAACTAAAGCATTAATCAACCTGGATAATTTGATAATATTGTGCCTACATAGGGAGATTTTTCATGCATGCCTGTGAATGCTTTATTTGTGTTACTCTTGTTAATGTCTGAAACACGAAGTTCTGTGCAATAATCTCCATATAATGTCTTCATGTACATCTATTGCAGCAGTTTCTTCTCTATATTCCACAAACACTAATTATTTTCATAGAATGCCCTTAATTAACTCCATCCTACTGCCAAAATCTCATCTGGAGGAGATGATGAAACTCAGTTAGTTGCAATCTCAGAGAGTATGTGCCTTAAACAGGTGCAACCTCCGGCATCTATTTTGTAACTCTGTTTATGAATAAACATAAATTTTAGGAGATCATGTTTAGTCTCGTTATATCTTATTCTATACACAAATGATAATTTATGAGTATTTTCCTCCAAGCCTTTAGTTACTGGTATCAGGTTATTATTAGAAATATAAGTAAAATTGAATCAATTTACTTAACCTTAAGGGATATTTCTAGACTAGATATTTTAATTTAAACAAATTTTCTATCAGTGTCTGCTTTTAATGTAGAATGAAAAATAATCATATGTCTACTTTAAAGTCATGGCTGGTAAAATGTTGCTCAATGTATTTGGCAGATACCTCTACTTCCTTGCACTATAGGATTATTAAACAAAATTGAGATCATTCCTTCATAGCGAGGAGAAAATATTTGGAATGTTTTTCAATATATACCAACACTATACGTAATAAATTTTGTAGTATATTCAATATTTTGGTCTTAGAATGTGTGTCTTTTAGAGCAAATCATATCAACAACTATATTTATTTATGCATAAGTCAAAATGGAAAAAAATTACACATAATATATCTTCTAATATTATGAACAAACAGTGCACCAACTGACCCTGCAACAGTGTCAGAAATGACAATATCACTTGTGTCCTCCACATGAAATTTAAAAAGTAAGTGAACAACCAAAGTAAAAGAAAAACAAAGCAAAGCAAACACACATACAGATTCAACTGTACAATAGATACAAAAAGTACAAAATCCTGATCTTTCTTACAAAGATAAATTGGAGAATTTTTTAAATTTCAAATTATTTCTATAATATTTTTGTTAAATGCCTCTACTGTGTTGACTTCATGGCCTGTAGTAGCTTACATAGTAAGCAGAAGTCTAACATGGCTTCCAAAATTCCATATCCCCTGGTATATATTCCATGCAAATTGCTTGGATGGTAAATACAATGGATTTTACTTCTATGATTAAACTATGTTGCATGTAACAGTTGACATAAAGAAAAGAAGATTATCCAGTTGGGCCTAACCTAATCACAAGTCTTAAAAGCAGAGAGTTTTCTCTGGAAGGTAGAAGCAGAAGAGGAAGTCAGAGATTCAAAGAATGAGAAGGATCCCACATGACATTGCTGTCCTGAAAAGAGAGGGTCATATGGGAAGAAATGTAAGTGGCCTCTGGGAGCTAAGAGTAACCCCAGCCAATAGCTATTAAGTAAATAGAGACTTCAATTCTATAATTGCAAGAAACTGAATTCTCCCAACATCAAGAAAGAATTTGAAAGTAGATTTTCCTCTAGATGAAAATTTATCTCTAGCAACCCCTTGATACAAGCCTGTGAAACACTAAGCAATGAACCCATTCTAGTCCAGTGATACTTCTGGCATATAGAACTATAAGCTGAAATATGACTTTTTTAAAGACACTAAGTTGGGTCATCAAAAAAATAATAGTTATGCAAATCATAGTAATAAAAAGCTAATGCTGCTAATATTGCAATACCACAGAGTATCTGATGCTATGGGCCAATGCATTGGTTTCCCTACTTGTTTTACGAATATTACTTACTTTTGAGATGAAAATCTAACATATGCCCTCAGTATCTGCAGTAAATAAAAGTAGCACCACTAGGGTTGAATTGAGATAACTCTGCTGGATTGAGGCAGGCTCTGTTCAACATTAATTTAACACAAATATTAATTTTGCTATTATTGCATGCTAAGTAATATTATATTCAGTACTCTCAATGCTTAGCTGGTATTTTTTAGAGCTTTCTCAAAAGGCCAGAATATAACTGTTATGAAAAAATGATATGAAGAAATGTGATAAAAGACAGCTACTGTTGATGTGGTGGTTAGGAAAGGTCTGGCTGATAAAGTAATACATAAACTGAAATCTAAATGTTATATGAAGCCTATCAGGAAGATCTTATGACAGCACATCACAGGTAATCTTCTGTTTATCACAATGACATGGCCACTGCACATTATTGTTCCTCAAAATATGTTTGAAAATCACTGGCTTAAGATGAGAAATAATGATAGGCATTAATTCTCAAATTTGTGTATTCCCCCAGAACCTAACATTTTTAAGGTTACAGAATGGTTCATCGTTACATTGACCTCATGAATGCATGTGTGCAGTCTGTCTCTGAAGTTCTCCTTAGTTCAGCTGGAAGGGAGTGTAGAGTTCAGGTCACAGGTGGAAGTGTGATTAATGTCAGAGTTTAGTTGCCCATGGCTCAATATGGAACATGGACAAGTAATGGCACACTGAGTAACTATAAGCTGAGTTATATAGAAAATACCAGCAATAGGACCAATCTTATATGAAAAGAGGAGTAACATGTTCCTGGAAACACCATAAAGATTTGTTTTCCTGGACCTCTTATTCCACTTGAGAAAAAACAATAGATCATGCTTATCATAGTGAGAATTAATATTTTATCAGTTTTTGAGAAGACTGAGGGCTGGGCTCGTGTTCTATTCATCCTTAATCCCTTTAATCAAAGTAGGACCCATGCTATCCTAGAAGGGAAACATTTTTACCTATAGCAAATTCTACAACATATTGTGTTATTGGGGAGAGAGAGAGAGTCTGATAAATAGAATTCCCCCTTTGACTCTCCTTTGCAGAGTTTACTCTCTATGGAACTTTGTACAAATGCATGTCATAGAAATTTTATTATAATTACTGAACCCCTCTTCCACACAATTGTGCATACTTCCAATTCAAAGATAATATTTTATTCAGTTCATTCCAGAATCCAGGATTTGCAATTTAACAGTGCATATTTGTTAAATGAATAAACCTAATTTATACTGTGATTGTTATTCACTGATGAGAGTTCCCTATCTTGATACTTTTCAGAGCAATGGAGATTGGCATAAAGTTGGCCCTTAATACAAGTGTGTAGACTGGATGAAGATAACAAAGACAAATATGGCTCCTATATACTTTTTTCTATCAAAAGTGTCTAATAAATATAGATGAGTATTTCCTTCTATATATGTAAGTGAGAAGAATGATACAGGAAATTATCAACAATCCAGAAATAGAAATAATCCAGAGTGATCCTTTGGTATTTTATACACACATATATTCTACATACATAATTATCTGTACTTCTCTGTACATAAATAAACATACGTGTTTGTGCATCTTTGTAGCAAAAAGTGCAATATTCTTCTGCTAATCACAAAGTTTATACATAGAGATGTGTTGAATTCTAGTTCATAATAGAGCCTATTTTAATTAATCTTGGATTGCAGTTGGAGTGGGAGAGGTAAAGAAATTCAAGAATAGGGAATTATTTCAAATCTATTTAGTATCAGGTGGGTGTAAAAATACTGGAAGATGGTTAGGGATTCTTTGTCTTATTTTTGGGCCAAAGCAAGATAGATCTCAAATGCCCTCATTAGAAAAAAAAAAAAAAAAGAAAGGAAGCTGAATGCTTTCTAAAGATCATATGTAAATCATAAACTCTGAAATGTTTGCCATCAAAGCATTTTTCCCCACTGTATAAATAAGGCGTTGTGTATTTCCTTCTTACTTTTCATTATCATTTGAAATGTCTCTGATTTTTCCCGTTTGCCAAATGTTAGCCTCTCAAAACTGTAGTGCTTGATAAGTCCCTCAAAGGGAATTTCCTGCTGAATAAACCACTAACACTAATATCAAGAGAAAAGTAATGCCCACGTCAAAACTATAGAGCAGAATACAATTAAGTAAGATAGTCTGCATGTTATAAAATGAGAAATAGATTTTTTTGTTGTTTCAAACCTTCTATATTTCAAGTAGGATTTATTAGCTACTGTTTTGTTTTCTGGGAGGTCTGCAAAGTGCCATGAATCAATGAGAAAGTAGATATTGGCTCCAGTAACTTCAATTTTGTCTACATGTTTCCATTGTAATATTCCAATCTCTAATATATTGTGTTATTTAAAAGCAAAGAAATCAGGGCAACATGTATAATTTGTACATTTGGATTTTGCTCCTAGAATTGTTTTTGATCCCCCCAAATGATATATGCACATACTAGAAAATATTTTAGGTATAGAAAAGTGTGAAGAGTTAGTAGGTGAATAAGTATCAACACACAAACAGGTAAGAAATATTCCATGTCTTTATGAATTATAAAGCAAAGTCTAGCTCCACAATCCTGGAAAGTGACTGAAAACTTCACCTCAAGCATTCTGGGGCTTCCTTTATGGTTGCAGCACAGTTTTGGGGATTTTTCTTAAGATGAGATGGAGGCGTAGTAGTTCTGGCAAGTTGTCATCTTATCCATAAAAGTTGCCACTGAGACATTCATTGTCCCCCTGAGAAGGGTCAGTTTTGGTCCAGCACTTGGTTGCTAGTTTTCTGCAATCATTGAACAAGAAAATCTTTTATATGGCTGCTCTGGTCCTGTCTTATGGAGACTAGCTTTTTTCTCCAGGAGACTCGCCCATCTTTGCAGTGTAGCCAGCTGAGGAGTCTTGAGGCAAGGCCTGGGCCTGTCCTCCCTTCTCCCTCACACCTGATGTTTCAAACCTTCAGACAGATGTCATCTTCAAGTTGAGAAATGCTTTCTCTCCCTTCCTTAGGCCTCACCTCTTCAGCAAATCCGTTTTTTTTTCTCTAGAATAGACTTCAATGATGCATTAGACTCCTAATCCAAATTAACTGAATGTTATTGGCAGTTCTCTTTCCAGAGGAGAGAAAGACAACTTGACCTGTCAACATTACTAATTCAACAAAGAACAAAAAAGTGAAAGAGTTAAAATTTCATATTAAAATGGATGGACAGTTTAGTTCCTACAATACCCCCTGCCTGGTATATTCAATAAGAAAAATTCATTTTCATTCCAGTATTTTGCTGCCTACATTACCTCATGAGAGAGGGACCCACACATGTGAACCATACAGACTCCTTTAGGATGCTAGTTACCCCCACGTGAAGCAGGACAGGTATCTGCAGCTAGTATTTTCCCCAGGTCCCTGGAGCCTTTACTCATAGACTAGTGTATAGATGAAATTTTGTCTCCGTATTCTGGAATATTAACTCCTTTGGGTATTCTGGAATATTAACTCCCTCCCCAATATGGCTTCATTTCCCAAGAAGTTAAAATTTTAGCACAAGCAGAATGTATAAGTGGATAAGGCTCTGTTTGGTGTCATATTAAGTGAAGATTTTATAAAGAGCAGGTAATATGGAGCTGGTTCTCCAAGTTTCTTGTTGTACTATTTTTATCCTTGGAATCATTTTCTTTTCTCAAACTCTGGGGAACACAGAGTAGGATGATATCCCCGGCTTATATTTGGCCATATAGAAATATGAGTATTGGTCCACTGTTCCATCCTGTTAAGTTTCCTTCAGGTGGGTGACACTTCTTATTTCCTCTATATCCTGACTTTCAATTGTATGAGAGAAGAGACATGGTGTCAATAAAGTTTAGGCTCTTATGAAAACTGAAATGTTTCTCACTCTGGTACATCTCTGCTTCCCAAGCCCCCAGGTTCTCTAGATCTTCTGCTCTGATAGTTGTGTGTTTTCTCCAGGAAAATCGTAATGAAAACGTCACCACCACTATAAGACATGCACTAGCAGTTATGACTCTTCTTATAAAAATAACATGCATTCATTGGAAAATGTGATAAGCACTTTGGTATTTTTCAAGTCTTTATACAGACACACACACACACACACACATATACATTTTACATAGTTCAGGTAATTTCTATAAACTTTATGTAGAATTTTGTATTTATTTTATCCTTAGTGTAATAGTGTTTACAAAAGCAAGAATTTAAAATTAAAAAAAAAATTTTGGTTGACACAGTATTTAAAAATAAATTATTTCCAAATATTTTAAAAATAGAAAGATTTATAGATGTATGTTTTTTCTTGAATGATAAGAAGAATTGGCAATATTAGGTCTGTATTTGAGTCTTGTAGTACTTGGCAATAACAATGTTAGGACAGCAGCCCCTTCTTGTTGGAGCATATGCCATAAGCTCCTCAATGATAACAATATCCACTGGCAATTTCTACTCACTCTACCTGCCTGTCCCATAGGATTATTTGTATTTGTTATTCTTGTTATTCACAGATTTCTATAAAAGAGTATAACCTTCATGTAAATACTATGTGATGTCCTATAATCTTCCAAATCATTCTACATTTTTGCATATACAGCAGTGGTTCTCAGTGGTTATTGGGCCTTTTGCCTTGCCAGGAGACATTTTGCAACGTCTGGAGACGTTTTTGCCTATACAACTATGAGGGGTGAGGTGGGTGGTGATTATATTAGCATCTAATAAATAGAAGACAGGGATGCTACCGAACAGTCTGTAAAGCACAGGGTAGCTTCCACACAAGGAATAATCCAACTCAAATGTTAATTGTTCTGATGTTGAAAAGCCTTCCTTCAGAGATTGTACATACAGTGATTGAACTATTTTAAGTAACATAAGTAGATTCCTATAAAGGAGATTCCATATATCAAAGGATATGAGCAGATTTTACATAATTGGTGGCCATTGTCAAAGTTCTTTCCAGAAAGGTAGACACTATTTTAGATTTGTATTTGTTTAATAAGTAGAAGATTCATAAATAAATATAAAATAAATTATAATAGAATATGAGAAAAAAAATCCTGCATACATAATCTTGCCTTGACGCACTTCTGAGCACAAGAATTGTCTTTGAAGTAGAAACTTTTCCTGTACCTTCTTTATAGCGTTGAGGACACACTTCAAGTTCAATAAATATTTAATCACGATAATGGGACATTTTGAGGCTGTCTGCTAGAAAAACATTATACTAAGCAGATCGTTGTTAATTAGCATTCATGGGCATTAACAATGCCTGGGGACTATGTATAAGCTGAGAAGTTATGACATATTTTTAAAAGTAATTTCAAAATAATATTAAAATTTCCTTTCTTTTTTAGCTTTTTTTTTGGGTCTTGTAAAAAATATTTGAATTTTTACCTGTTAATGATGATGTTCTGGATATTTTGAAATTAGATTTAGGAATTAGCCAGAGATACAATTTCAGGAACATCTACTTTACACAGATAAAGAGTGAGGGCTATAGAGAGATTTCTCAGCTTGACTCCCTACTACAGCCAAACTCTGGTATAGAGTTTAAATGGAGTGAGGTGTATGCCAGTGTGAAGGTGTATGCCAGTGCCACTGAAGGTAGCAACATCATGGTGCAAGGAATCAGAGCCCAAGCAGAGAGAGGGGGATGCAGGAAGGAGGGTGAGCAGGGGCATTGCATGGTGTGCTGAAGCCAGAGAAGGTTGAAGAGGATGGGTCTCATGGAGGGAGGAATGATTAGAAAAACATCCATGTAATTGTGACATAATGGTGGTGGGTGGAGGATGCTGGTGACATGTATCATAAGCCAAATGGAATAAAAAATGTACTGTGCATGTGGGCAGTGGTAGCGACTTCCTAGCTCAGAGCCCAGGTTCACCTGGCGGGGCATCCGTATTTGGTAACTGGTGGTGACGAGCAATCATCTGCAGAAGGCTCACCTCTGCAGGTGGAGAGAATGTCTAAAATGTTGAGAGATTGTTTACATATAGGAGGATTAATCAAGGAAGTAAATATGCTAAGGATAATGGAAGCCGATTTTTGATTTTTATGGAAGGGAGTTACAAATATGCAAATGGAAAAACTAGACTTTGTATGGCAGATTGAAATAGGAAGTATTGGTGTAACTTAAGGTTTTCAGTGGATATATAAATAGACATTGTAATTAATTCAAAATGTACACTGATAGAACCTGAGATTACCAGCATCTTAGTAGCTGTGAGCAAAACTATCACCCAGATCTTAGTTTCCAAATTTGATTCTCCACATAAAGATGTGAAACTATTTAACAACATAGTAAATTTCAGTTGTGGGGTAGAAAATACACAGGACAATCCTTGAATATCATGTTGTGTCAAGAGTAAGTATGTGCTTAAAGAATGATGAAATTAGGTAAAACAAAACAAAACAAAACAAAAACAAACCCAAAGCAACTTGAAGAGGTATTCGCTAACCAAACTGGTGACAATTTCAGATTCTATTAAATAATAAAAGCAACTGGTTATAAACTACTGAATAAAACAAAAATCCGCAAGTCCATGCTGATGAAAATAAATAGTCCACCAGCTGAAGAGAAAGCCGTTTCTTGCAGTAAAATGCTATTTACTAAAAGGAAGAATGATTGATTTAGATAAACACCATTCCATGACTATCAAGTAGTAATAATTCAGCTAACATTCATAGATGCTAAATAAGTATGTAAAAGTTTAATAGGTATTTTACATAGTTATAAAATACCTTCCCCCCAAATGCTTATTAATTATAATAGTGAAAAGAATAGCTTTTCAAAGAAGAAACACTGAAAGGGTTTCTTAAGTAATCAAAGTTAATATGGGATGAACCAAATGGGATTTGGGACAAATCAAAATTGTGTGCCATATGAGAGAACACAATTAGAACACAGCATCACTTCTGTGATATTCCTATCAAAGGTGCTAATCTGACTTTCATCATGAGGAATTATTAGACAAAACTAATGTAGAGTCATTCTACAAGGTAATTGGTCTGTAATATTAAAACTAATCTTGGTCCTGTAAGTCAAAGTTAGACCAAAATATTCCAGATTGAGGGAGACCAAAAGGACACAACAATTAAATGTGACAAATTTTGGAGTAGATTATTTTGTTATAATTAGATTATTGAGACAATGAGTGAAACTTGAATTAAGTCTATGAATCATATGGTAGAAATCAGATAAGTTCCCTTATATTGAAAATGCTTAATACTTATATAAGATATTATTCTGTTTTCTTATATTTCTGATATTTTTATATTATATACATTTTAAGTGTATAACTTATTTTAATATACAAATATATAGTGAAATAATTACTACAGTCAAACAAATTAACATATCCATGACCTTCCATAGTTCCTTTATAACTACAGAACCCAAACCGGTACCAGTCCACAGCTTGTTAGGGACTGGGCCACAGAGCTCCATGGTTTCCACACCCCCACCCCGCTCCATGGAAAAATCATCTTCCATGAAACTTAGGATGTTGGGGGTTTGGGGGAGAGCCATGCAGCAGGAGGTCAGCTGTGGGCAAGGGAGTCAAGCTTTGGCTTTACCACTCCTCATCACTCACATCATCACCTGAGCTCCCCTCCCCTCCATTTTCCATGAAACTGGTCCCTGGTGCCGAAAAGATTGGGAACCACTGCATACTATTCTTCATGACAGAGTAGAATGTTGGCCAGATACATTCAAATAGTTCAGGACAAGTAATTACTTGTGTTATTCTTGCTATGTTTCTATATATTTGAAATTATTTCAAAATATTAAAAAATTACTTGAAAAAAGTTTTTTAAAAGTCTCTACTCTCTTCAAATACTGTCTATTTGCCCATTGCATAAAAAAATTCCATGAGAGAAAAAAATAACATTAAGGTCTAAGCTTCAGGATCCATTTAAAATGCTTGTCTTTTATTATTATTATTGTTTCCATATCTTTGCCAATATTCATTATTGCCTGTCTTTTTTATAAAAGCCGTTTTAATCGGGGTGAGATGATCTCTCGTTGTAGTTTTAATTTGCAGTTCTCTGATAACTAATGATGTTGAGTGTTTTTTTCATATATATGTTGGCCATTTGTATGTCTTCTTTTGAGAAATGTTTATTAAAATATTTTGCCCATTTTTAAATCAGATTATTTTATTTTTTCCTATTGAGTTGTTGATGCTCCTTATATATTCTAGTTATTTTTTTAATAATATATTTCTTTTTTTATAAGTATTTTTTTCCTTTTATTTCATCATATAAGGGGGTACAAATATTGTTAGGGTTACATACATTGCCCCCACCACCCCTCCCCACCCCACATGCCAGAACTTCAAGCGAGTCCAATCCCCAGGTGGCACGCACGGCTCACATTATGTAACTCTACACTTCCTCCCCCCTCCCGCCTGCCCTCCATCCAACAAAAGATTTTTTTTTTTACATTTTGGATACATTGTATAACTTTGCCTCACCCTAAGAAGGGTTAGAAGTATGCCCTTTCCCTCGACAATGCTTGCCACATCCCTATGATGTGGGTCTTGCCCCCCCCCCCAAACCCTGGTGAACACTACCACCATTTGAGCACCATAGTTTTAAACAGTCAGTACCAATTTGATGGCGAGTAGATGTGGAGCCCATTTTCCCTATCTTGTGTCACCTCACTTTGGATAATGGGCTTAAGCTTAACCCAGGATAGCATAAACGGTGTTAGCTCACTGTCGTTTCTTAGAATTGAGAAATATTCCATTGTGAGCATATACCACATTTTAGTTATCCACTCATGAATTGACGGGCACTTGGGTTGTTTCCATGACCGTGCAATAGTGAATTGTGCTGCCATAAACATACGGGTGCAGATGTCTTTATAATAGAATGACTTATGCTCTTTTGGGTTGATGCCCAGCAATGCTATTGCTGGGTCAAATGGTATTTCTATTTCTAGCTGCTTGAAGTATCTCCAAATTCTTTTCCACAAAGGTTGCACTAATTTGCAGTCCCACCAGCAGTGTAAGATCGTTCCTGTCTCTCCTATATTCTAGTTATTAATCCCTTGTTAAATGTGTAGTTTGCAAATATACTCTCCCATTCTGTGGGCTGCCTCTTCACTTTTTTGATTGTTTCCTTTGTTGTACAGAAGCTTTTTATCATGATGTGGTCCCATTTGTCCAATTATGCTTTGGTTGCCTGTGCTGTTGGGGTATTACTCAAGAAGTCTTTGCCCAGACCAATGTACTGAAGCATTTCTACTATGTTTTCTTTTAATAGTTTCATAGTATCAGGTTTTAGATTTAAGTCTTTAATCCATTTTGACTTGATTTTTGTATATGATGAGAGATAAGGATCTAATTTCATTCTTCTGCATATGGAAGCCAGTTTTGCCAGCACCATTTATTGAAGAGACTGTCCTTTCCCCACTGTATGTTCTTGGCAACTTTGTCAAAGGTAATTTCACTATAGATGTGTGGATTTATTTCTGGTTTCTCTATTCTGTACCATCAATCTATGTGTCTGTTTTTATGCTACTGACATGCTGTTTTGGTTACTGTAGCTCTGTAGTATAATTTGAAGTAAGGTAAGGTGATTCCTCAAATTTTGTTCTTTTTAATAAGGATGACTTTGGCTATTCTGAGCCTTTTGTGGCTCCATATAAAGTTTAGGAATATTTTTTCTATTTCTGTGAAGAACGTCATTGGTATTTTGATGGGGATTACACTGAATTTATAGATAAAAACAAATCATATTTATTGCAACTGATATACAATGTTTTTTCAGGGAAAGATAAAATTAAAAAAGTTGAAAATAATTAAACATATAAGTTAAAAAGATGTAACATCATAAAGAGTGATATATGCTAATTTTAGACATTTTTGATATATTAAACATAATATATGAATTTCTTTATCAATAAAGGAATAAAATAGCAGATATAAACACAAATGTTTATGTTATAGCTATACTAAAACAGCAGAATGTACCAGGAAGCAGGAATCAGTAGGGACCACATTAGAGGTTCCCAACTAATAAAGACTTTTGCTAATTAGATAATATGCATATCTAGGCCCTATCCTAAACAAAATCCACCAGACTATTTGTGTGAATCAGTTTTAGAATTTCTACAGACATGGAAGGACTGTCACTTACAATGGATATTTGCATATTGTTTTGCCAATCACCTCCCAATGAGAAAGAGATAGTTAAGTCAGATGGAAAAATTAGGATTTGTTGCTGCTATAATATCACCATCTTGACTGGTGTCAAAAGTAGTAATAAAATAAGGAATGTGATATATCAGGATGTAGGAGCATCAAACATCCTTCCTCTAACTCTCCACAAAGAATCCTCTCCATTGTATATTTTATGCTAGAGAGTGAATTCATTTAGCATAGGAAAAAGACAGGTGGGTGAACCATGCAGGGCATTAGATGGGCAACTGTCAAATATTTGGGTCATGTTGAGCTGATGGGAGGAGAAACAATTAAAACAAGATTTCTTGACAACTATAACAATTTTTGCACAAAGTATACACATGTCAGTTAATAATTAGTTTCCACTGGAATCACAGAAGAAATATAAAAGTAGTGATTTCTGGTCTCAAATATGTTCTGGGTACAGTACACTTAAGATGATTTTCCAAACCACAACTGTAAACATATTAATGTGGTACAATGTTGCATAGGACAGTTTGGAGTATGCCCAACACAGATTTTTGTTTTAGGGGTTAGTGTGGTATTTTGGTTAAAAAAGTATTGTTTTTATGATGGGAGCAGATATGATTTAAATTCTGGCTTTGCTGTTTGTTTAAATATATGTCATTAATAGTAAATATTAAAGTTCATCTTATAGGATGATTTTGGAGATTAAAGGAAAAATAATATTAATGTCCCAAAAGAGTTTGGTACCTAGAAAACCTCCAAAAAAATAACTGTTTAACTACCCTTACCTCCTTGTTAGCACAGCAGTTATTAAGTGTTTGCCTCATGCTTCTTCAGATGCCAGATTTTTATTAATTAGTCTATAATCTTCAACCACTTTAAACATATGCATTAATACCTAAGAGAGATTTCTCATTTATTTCATAACCATTTGTATATAAAACATAATGCAAAGGCTAAAGAATTCTGAGTGAGATGAAATTAATCACAGGTTAATTTCTAGAGAAGGTGCAAGCTGGTAGGATTGATTGGTGTGCATTGTCAAGAATGTAAAGATTGAAATATTGAGATGTGGAACATTTCATCTGCACACAAACAAGAAAGCACAGATGAATAAATCTAAGTATTACCAGACATATATATGTTGAATTAAATTTGAGCTTGGATTTAATAAAACTGTAAGTTGTAATTTACTTTAGATCTTGAATGGGTAAATGCAAACATGAAAATATAGTTCAAGGAAGGATTTTCTAGTACTTTGAATATAATAGATTTGGTAGAGAAAAATGGAAACTGAACATATCAATAATTAAAAAAAGAATAGATATAACAGACTTATTAGTGCTTAAATCAGTGAATGATTCATATTATGTAAGTTATAATTGATTGAAAAATAACTCATATAGCTTTTATCTCAGTCAGTAAGAACTATGTTTATATACATCATTTTAATAGGTATATATCATTTTGTGATATATAATAAGGTGTTTTGCTGGAAATTCAGTTATGACACCTAAATGGCTTATTCAGAAAATTCTTTGATAGTGTTTTTTTATCTGAGAAATTCTAATGATTAACTATATAACGTACTTAGCCCATACTACATATGTCAGTTTTTCTATAAGTATTTGAGCCATTATTTACATAGATTTCTTCGAGAGAGATTGTTGGGCCAAATTATCAGCACTATAAATCTTCATTCACTCATTCATAGGCTATTCTATTGGAATTGTGTACCATTTTAAACTGTAGCAGAACAATGGACAAATCCACAGTAGGAGTGGATGAGATTGCAGATGACCATGCTGTTCAGAAAATATATAAGGCATTTTATATATCATTCCCCTAGAATATTTAGACGCATCTATTTCTAGAACTGCATGGACCTAATATACTTGGGTTGAAACTCAGCTTGAAGTGTATTCTTTAGATCATTATAACTCTGTTGGATATATTCTTTTATGCCAACAAAGCGCTCAGGAAATAATCTTTCTGCACTCTAATTGAATTTTTCCAACCCCCTTATTTTTTTGGGCAGCCACAAAATTCTCTTCCAATTCCTTTTGAACAATTTCCAACAGCTCTTCCAATGAATTCTCTCCTTCTCTTGCTTTTCACTTGATACAGTATGCCTTGCAGTCCCTGATGGCTTTAATGTTCACAGGAAGTCTTCAATTTCTCTCCTAGTCTTGACAGCAATTTATGTTGTTAGTACCGTCAAACTTCAAATTGTTCTCACTTTTAAGTGGATCTTTTTCCTTTCTTATTTAGTCTTTTATTTTAATAAAGGCACATTGTAGAGCTGAACCTTTCTTTTGAAAGCCAATAGAGTAAAAAAAAGTTTATTTCTTTCTATAGCCTCATTTATTGTACTGTAATTATCTAGTGAAACATAAAATCAGACCTAGATTTAAACATACTAAGAGCAAAACTGTAATTTTTGGAGAGTGTTGTATCCCATCAATCTGAGTTTAAGAGTCTCAAATGTGACACACAAACCTAATAAAGAAACTAATGCTTTGGTGAATTCCTGTGGTTACACAATGGACAGTATTTTTTTACTTTATATTATTACCTTCGGTAATGCTTCCATACATGGTAGGTTATTCTAGGAAAACTCCAGTAAAGAATGTAGACATTGCAATTTAGTTATTTCAATGTGAGACCTCCCTTATCATAAATGGAGCTCCAGTGACTATGAATTTTAAAAGGGGAAATTAATTTATAATTTTAGGCCTGAAAAAGACTTCTCAGGCAGATACTCTGATTTTTTATCTTATTATACAAATAGGGAAATGTAGTCCAGTGAGGTTAAATGACTGGTCAAAGACTTCACTACTATTGAGTAACACAGTAGTGTTCTTAACCCTCTGTTGATATTTTCTCTAGTGCTCCTTGCTGTGAACTTGTTGCTGAGATGTTATAAAATAGGTCATTGTGGTAGTTCATCTGCGTTTCAGTCACTTGAAAACTTAACTCTTTCTGTATGTATATAGTAAGAACAGAAATTTGGAAAATGGCAGCAATGTCTGGCCCTTTATTTCTGTAGCAACATCAGTGATACGTTTTTATTGGCCAACTGTTAATGAATTAGCTCTTATCCCAGTAGAAATGATACTGCTTTTTGATGATCCTAAAGAATATTTCTCATAGCTCCTCTTTAACACTGATACTCAAACTATGGTCTTAACATGACACTTCTCTGTGAACTATATATCACTGGACCAT
The DNA here is from genome assembly GCA_008086735.1 of Cheirogaleus medius. Lineage (NCBI taxonomy): Eukaryota > Metazoa > Chordata > Mammalia > Primates > Cheirogaleidae > Cheirogaleus > Cheirogaleus medius. The sequence continues at coordinate 7,324,582 of VBSM01001265.1, read as the reverse complement.
GCAAAACCTGTGCAAAAAATGAGAAAGTTTGTATAGAAAATTTATAAGCTATTGCTGAAACCTCCAAGTGTGTTATCAGAGGATTCTTCTTGTTGAATAGAATATAGAATATTTAGCTGTTATCACACACGGTGAGGCATATGTGGTATGAGTTGTATGCCAATCGTGTTGGAGGACCACTTTTGGTCCATAATGTATAGAATATTTTAATTTTTTTTTTTTTTACTAAGCA